>JAOXYL010000055.1:3733619-3774023 GCA_028564955.1 Terapon puta
CTTGTGACACTGAGACCCTCTACATCACCTGTAGCACTGCTGGAGTTTTTCTCAACGGGGTAAGGGTAGGAGAAACACTGTGGACTACATCAGCTGCAACAGTCAATGTAACATTGCTTTCATTCCTTTGTGAGAAAATGTTCAGGGAGGTTACTTTCTGGCAAATGATTTCTGCTCAGACCAATTCCTTGTCAGTTAAGTGGCAGCAAATTCACTTATGCAATTTTGATATGTAGCTCTCCAGTGAAAAGGTTTAGTCAGACTTCCTTGTACTATTCTTCAATTATAAATCTTGAGTGTAAGTAGCACACCTAACTAAATTTAGTTACCTTGTGCAGTCTCCTCCCAAGTAGCTATAAACTGCCTTGAATTCAGCAAAAGCAATCACTTCTGACATTTGAAAGTCCCCTGGTACATTGTTCGACCTGGGAGGGAAGGGCTATTTAAACAAAGTAGAGTGCCACAAAGAAGTCATAAATATAAATCAAATTTGAATGGTAAAAAAAAAAACATCACAAATGTATGTGGTGTTTTATAGAGATCCTTCAAATATGAGCCAAATGCTAGGAATCTCTATGAATGTGTTTGCAATCATTTCTAAGAGAGGATTTTGCGTGCTGCAGCACCTTTCACTCTTTCACTGACTTTGCTGACAAGCCATAGGTTTCCTGTCCTCTGTTTCTTCACCTGGAAATGGTTCGGCCAAGGTGAAAAAAACACAACCTGACACCGAATGGGTGACATTGATGCAAATGAAACCTCAAAGAGCAGTAGTGTCTTAAACCTAATTTAGCGGTTTACATGGTTTTACACTTCCTTTTTGAGGCCTTCTGG
Organism: Terapon puta; assembly: GCA_028564955.1. Taxonomy (NCBI): domain Eukaryota; kingdom Metazoa; phylum Chordata; class Actinopteri; order Centrarchiformes; family Terapontidae; genus Terapon; species Terapon puta. The sequence continues at coordinate 3,734,454 of JAOXYL010000055.1, forward strand.
AGATATTCTGTACTCTCTAACCTCAGCTATTCCAGCTGACATGTGGGTCACATTATAATTGTGGTTTTTAGAATTAATGAAGCTGTTTTTCACTTTGTTTTCACAGTGCATAAAACAGGAGGGGGAGGAGAGTGCCTATGAGCGAACAAGTGATATGTACAAAGACCTGGTAACACTTCTGAAGAGCAGATCTCCACATTTTGCTGAGAATATAAATAAGCAGGTACAGTGGGATACAGGCATATGCAATTATCATCAACACATTAAAACCTCCTTTTTGTAGCCTTGAATTTTAGCTCTCAAAGCAAAGATGTGTGGGTGTTGAAATGCCTCTTTGTCCCATGAACAAGGTCCTTCTCTCTAAACCTCGGATTTGATCCCTGATGCTGTGTGACTCATATTCGTAAACAGAGTTTGGATTGTGTAATCAGTGTCTGTGCTGTTCCACGCTAGTGAGCTAGTGTCTGGTTGTCACTGTGTTGAAAAATTTCTGAATCGACCTCCTCCGTGTTCCAACATCAAAACAGCACAACTCCATCCCACCCACCGTCTATCCCCTCAACACACACAAACATACACACACACACATGGACACACAGACAGACAGACACATACACACACACATGCTCATTTCCAGACATTGAAATACGCGTGATTTATTCAGTAGTGCTATTTCCTGCTTTAGTAATTTGACGACATAACAAATCGTCTCAATAATAGATTCCAGCTGCACCAAAAAATCTGTTAGTGATTTAAAAATATGATCTTTTTTTCTCACTCACACTAATATTTGTTGGAAAATGTGGCATCATCACAGACTCATCAGAGCCTTTAAAGACCATTTACTGCCTGCTTTGCATGGAAATTCCTTCTGTTTCTTAAAAGAGGAAAAGGCAATAAGTATATTCTTTTTTTTAAAAATAACTGTACGTTTATTTTGGATGTTCTCATGTGATTCTTTGTAAGATAAAGTATAAACATGTTTCAGAACAATATCATTTCCAACTGTGAAAATTTTGGTGTCAAAGCAAGAAGTCTGAGAAACACAATTTATAGTCAGCAAGGATATTTCAAAACTATCTGACTTGTATTAATGTCCAGATTCATTTCATAGAACATGTGAAGTGTCTTCAGGATAATATAACCCAAAAATAGCTTACTGAGTTGTCCACAGAATTTGGATTTGTTACTGCTGTACATTGCTTTAAGTCCTCTTTAACAGCCAGTAATGTTCAGCCTTTTATATTAGCCACTCTACAGTAGCAGGATACCTCTGTTGATGGCAGTGTCAGTCGGTCGCTTCAGTACTTTGGTTTAGACCAAATATCGAAACAACTACCGGATAGATCGCCATGAAGTCTTTTACAGACAGACAGTTTCATGGTACCAAGAAGATTAATCCTTCTGCCTTTGGCAATTTTCTGACTTTTTTATTTTCCTGACCTCAAGTGCCACCAGCAGTTTTCACTTATCCAATGAACAGTCAATATGTATGAGGTGCCATGAACAAAATTTGGTCCAAATATTCATCTTCTCCTGACTTTTCATTTAGCACCATTATCTTGTAGAAAGGTTTATTTGTCCAATACTTTGGTTTATGATCCAAATACCTGCAAAATCTATGACTTTCCCATCAGCCTCAGCTGTGCTTATTTCATGAAGTACCAATTAGCCAATGTTAGCTCCCTAGAATGCAAAACTAAGACAGTAAACATGATAAATGTGTCACCACTTTCAATGTAATGAGTGCGTTAGCATATGCTAACATTAACACTCAGCTTAAAGCACTGCTCACATGGCTGCAGACTCTTCTGTTGTGCTGTATCTGAAGTCAGTCCTTATTTATTAGATAGTGCGAAGTTTGTGTGAAGTTTATCGCCATACAGTGCTCTCAAAAGGTCCCTGGCATTCAATGGCTTGTATCACTACTTTTTGTCAATAATTTCACATGCTAATTTTATAGATTAGAAAATAACAGTTATGTGTCTCTACAGCTGTCAGTGAAGAATCAAAATGACGATTAGAAATATAAATCTCTGTTTACTCATAGGAGAGTAAACTATCCAGTATATTGGAAGTAGCCTATTATTGTTCAACTGAAATTATACTAGGATTATAATGTACAGTGGACAATGTAAACTAGTGCACTAGACCAGGAACATGTGACTCTTTTACAGGAGGTGATAGATCTAAAGGTGCTATAGTGAGCTGGAATGGGGTTAGTGAAGACTTTAATAAACTGATGTGTAGTGCCAGGCTGAACTGTGTAAAAAAAGACATTCAGGCTTTTATGTTTTATGAGTCCTGTGTGAAGAGTGATGCCTTGAGTCTGAACAATCTAAAAATGATGGACAGCTGCTGTAAAAAATGCTGTGAACCAGTTTGTGGAGGCACAAATCATTGTGAAGCCCTTTTTCTTCTGGATTCTTTAACTCCTTTGATATGCGCCGTGCAGTGTCCTGTAACTTTTACTCTCACCGCTGAATATTTTCTCTCTGTCTGTGCTTGAGCTAATCACCTTCATATGATGGGTTCAACTTAAAAACACATCACTTTGAAATAAGCAATTGATTGATTGCTGACGACAGCAATCAAATGGTGCAATATGCATCCTAAGTCTGAGATATTAAGTAATTGCGGCCATTCTTGTGGACATGATCTTTTCCAGTTTTAATTTCAGGGTGCAATAGCAGGGGCTGTCAGAAACACAATCTCGCAGTACTCTTGCTCAGTTCCTTGATTGCAACACGAAGGGCCCAAACCTGGAATTCAATAGCCAAAGATAACAACACCTAATCTCCAAACATATCTGCTTGTTTCAAATGTGAGGAAGCAGGTCTTTTTTAACATTTCTATTAGATTAGACAGCCTCAATCAAATGAGTGAAGGCAGCCAAAGGAGACGAGGGCTGCAATGCGGGGAGGAAGCAGACTCGCCTTCTCTATTCACCATTGTGGATTCGTTTTGACATCACAGTGTGATTGGAAATTGGACATGCTGTGTATTTGCATGCACAAGTCCTCACCGAAAAGCAAAAACTCCCTGGGTTGTAGATTTGTTTTCGTTATTCACATCCTGAAATTAATGTAGACTGCCGCACTGTCAGGATCAGTCAGTAGAGACGGTTTGAATCTTGCTTTATGGCCACTGGCTTCGAATTCGCTGCCCTGCTTTTCCATCAGTATGGATTTAGTAATTAGGCAGTCCACCCAAAACACATGTAAATATTTGGAACAAATACAAATGATGAAATAAGAAAAGTGCTAATGATTGAATGTCACCTGCCATAAAACTGTCTTAAGTGTAGAATTTAGACGTCCGCCCTTCTGAACACAGCATTTGTCTCCAGGCTTGTAGTGTTTTTATATGCAAAAAGGCACCTGTAATGGGATTTTTAACTGTGGCATTTGAAGGAATCCGTTGTTCCCTTCTGTATATGCACATGGACTTTGTCCATTTCAAATATAATAGAATTAAAGAAGGTTGGTTTGCCTAATAAAGTCAGACTGTGGGTCTGTGGTTGACTTGTATGTTTCCAATAGCAGGTCACTTTGTGTTTTATGAAAAACAAGTCTTTGGAAAAGTGATTGGGCATGCTTGGCTCCAGCTTGTGCATGAACACAAGCCATAGAAATACATCTTAATTCTTTTTCCCTGCCCTTAAAATGTTGAGCCCCTAACAAACAATGACAGTCTCAGCTATTTCTGCAGAGCAGGTGTCTGTGATTAAAAACTCTCCTGCCTGCAAACCATTCATATGTGTCTTATTGGCATTGGTATATAGGTTGTAAAGTTTTGTATAAAGACCTTCAAAACTTCAAAAAAAAAAAATCATAACTGAATAACAGTGACACAAAGGCGTTACTTTTTCTGTGCCAAGCTGCAAGGTTTTAGGTGGAGGAATGTACTGAAACAATAAACTTTTTGATATTGTTCAGCCAATTAACAGAGGGGGACCTCTTCTGTGTAAAAGCACTGGCAAAGTGTTATTTTACTCCAATGCCTCAATAAAGACTAAATTGTTATGCAGGTCTGCATGTCGTTGAGAAAGTGCTTTTATGTGAATTTTATGTTTTTCATGTGTCACTGATACTGTTCTGTAGATTTTATATGCCTTTTCTAGGAATGAAATGGCCAGCACTTTGTCAGACATTACTATGTAATGCGTCTCAAATAATGAAGAGAGGGGCATCATGTCAGATGGGTGGAAACTATGCTGCACAGCTTCACAAGAAACACACTTGAACATCCGTGGCTATTTTGTGGCTATTTTGTTTTAATAAGCATCATTCAGAGAAATTTATAACTTGAGTACATACGGTTTTATAAACAGAATTAATTGTATCTCTCACCACTAGAATTTTGATGTGAATTGAAAGAGGTCTTTCTCCTCACTATCAAGCCTTTGTCTTTTTCCACTTACCAACAGGATTTTGCAGTTCAAGAACTTCCATCAACACAAAAGATCCAGCATGTGGAATCAGTTGATGCGGAGGAACAAGGCCAACCCCAGAGGTCTTACGAGCAACAGGAAAAGAATGTGCATGAGAAGGCGAGACAACAGCATGCGCTGAACAAGGCAGGCGGCAAGAAGAAATATGAACCGTGTCCGAGATGGAAGAATCTTGGTCTCATGTCTCCATGTGGGTATGTAATAATTCCTCTCATAAGATGTGTCCTGAAATATCTTCAGGCAGCAATGTAACATGCACGGAGGGGATCCATCTTGTTGAGTAGATGAGCTGTAGATGACAGTGATGCAGAGTCTCCGTTACACATGCTCAGTGTAACTGCCAGTGGTCACACATTAAAAAGAGATGGTTATATGGTTTATAAATTTTAGGGCAAGTGCAAATATTCCTGATCACAAAATGATCTGAGTTAATAAATACGTTCACAGTGTGGAAACCCTTTCTGCCCAATTACAGACAGAAGTGTTGGGAAAAAGTCTCAGAAAAAATCCCCAAAAGATCTATCACATATGGTCTTTGATTGATAAATAGATCTAGCAAGGGTTGAGCTGTTGCAGCTGTACCTTGTGATAACTGTACCCATTTGAGGAGAAACTGGCTCAAGATAAAAGTATCTCAATTGCTGAAAAAAAAAGCCCACTGAACCCTTGTCGTGAATTGTTAAATAATGATTATGTTAGAAAAATAACCATTTTCAAAATAGAAGCAGGCATAATGACTCTTATTTCACATCATTATAGTGAAGCAGAGGAAAAGAAACCAAGTAAGAGCTCTGGAGAGGAGACGTCTGGTGAAATACAGAAGAAAAAGACGGGACCAGGAGCCAAAAGCAAGATGAAAGCAGAATTCTCGGTGTCCTCTTTACCTTGTCGCCTATCCTCCCAAAAAATGTAAGTGTCCTAAATTAGTTCTCCTTTGTCTGTGAGGACTTTTTCTTTCCCTGTAGATGGAGAAACATATACAAGATTTAGGAACTGATAAGAGTTAAATGCTGTTTTATCAGTACTGAAATCTGAAGTGTAAAGTGTGCAGATATAATAGCCAGAACACATGTACAAGCGTTTTCCTTCTGTCTCTGTACTTGCATCTGCCAACGTATACAGACTGCAAGCATCATAAAATGACAACTCGACAAATTAGTGTACGTGCAAGACAGACCCCAGAGTACATTCGCTCTGACTGTACACCACAGGACAGTGGCCTGGCAGCTTTCTGAAGGTCGGTGTTTATCATGTTGCTTCCTGGAAAACACTCCCTCATATCGGCTGGCTCCGTCGTATAATGTGCTCGCATGGCAATGTTATTTGTATTTACGTGCAAGCCATCTCTCAGCGGCCTCATCTGAACGTGTACCAAATTTCATTGCTCCACAGCACACACTTTTAATGACACAGTAAGCTGAGTGGCCCTAGCAACTTTAAAACGCCATCTGCATTTGTGTTTGCATCAATAGCCTAAGAACAGTCTTTGCTCTGTGTGTGATGACGACTCCAGTCCTCCCATGACATTATTCTAATCTTTATTTTCCTGCTGCCTGGATTCTGAGGAAGTTCAAACTTGACACTTGAATTTCAACATCTTTAATAGATCTCCTTGTGTGGGATGACCAGACTGTTTTTTCCATTTATAACACAGGAAAAGTGATTTCATGATATCATGTTCCGTCCATTGCGTCTGGTTAGTATTGTCTAGTTGTTACACTATCCCACACCTTTGTAGATTGTTATCTGAGGTCTAAAGTGCGTCGTTATCTGCTCTTTTCTGTTCAGTAAGACCTCAGCAGGAGCCATGCCAGTAGACGCCTTCAGTGAGAGTTCATCTGAGAGTGAAGAGGAGGAGGAGCAGCCAGAGCGCCGTCCAGAGAATAACACAGACCTGCCTTCTGAATACTGGCAGATCCAAAAACTGGTCAAGTACCTCAAGGTATGGCATCTTTACTGCTCACGGCACTGTTTCCTTCCCCTGATGGATTTTAACCCAAAATAGTGATTTGTACCGAGAGCTGTGCTATTGCAGGCCAAGGTAGGCCATAACTGACAGGAAACAATAAAATCCATGTGCTTTTCCTGTAATCTGCACAAGAATTTTGATGCTGTCTCGAGTCAGTATTCAAATTTCAAAAACCTCTTCAGAATCGCAATGCACGGACAATAATATTTAGTGATGGAGATTCAGGAGAGCTTCTGATACCGATATCACGGCAATTTTCCAATCACATAATCCCACCTGTCTGTTTTGCCTCAGTCATATGAAGGTGCCAGTAAAAAAAAAAAGCAGATGTCAGATTATATAAAGTATATATTGCTCCCATTTAAAGTGTTGCTTTGTAGGAAGATGCTTATTGAAGTGGCTGGCTATGCCTGTGGATTCCTGGTTTCTGACACGGCCCCTGTTTGGTTGCACATGTGAGCCAAGGCACAGGGGAAAGAGCTGTCTGACGGCAGCAGCTGTACGCACTGTTTGCCCACACCGCAGAAGCATAAAAATGAAGCGCGCCTCTGATAGGTCTGACAGGGCATATGGTGAATATTAATGTGTCAAAACATGGAAGGAAAAGAAAAGAGGATAGAAGCAGCAATGACCCAGACTGGCTGGGAATACCTCCGACCACTTGACTTCAGAGATCACCCTACCTCACTCACTGGTCCCTATTATCTCTTTTTCTGGACAGTTTCATTCAGGCAGATAATATTAAAATAGACTCTCTGTACTTTATTTTGACAGAAAATTGTTTCACTGCATGTTGCCAACCCGCCTCTTCTATTTAGTGGTGTTTAATGCTTCAACTCTAAATGAAAAAAAAATCAGATCAAGAAAATGCAAATGAATTAATGTTCCACCAATGTGTAACACCAGTTTGCTTTACATATTCACACACATTAGGGGATTATATATTTCCTAAAACAGATTTGCGTTCTGTGACTTGATGCTCAATAAGACCATTCACAGTAAATCTTTTATACGCTGCTGTAAAGTTCAACTCTAGGTAGATATTTTTAGTGTAGGAAAATAGAATATAATAAAAGGAAATTCCCTCCCCAAAAGCAGGCTGCTATTCCTTTCCAGGGAGGAAAAAAGAAGATGTAAATGATATGAAAGGGGCAAATTCAGATAAAAAACCTCAATGGTTTGTATATATTATACTTTTTGTGGGTACTGTGGTGCAAGCTTTCGGGTTGTATGTGTATTCCTGCTTCAACAAGATGCAGCACTGCAGTAACCAGCATGTCCCAGCTTTCTATCTGTCTGGAAACCACACAGCACAGTTATTTATGGGGTTTGTCCAGTAGTCATTTTATAATATCATTACCATCAGACGCTGAAACTTACCATGAGCCAAGTTAAATATCTGTTTTATTTTAGGAGGAGATCTTTTTTTCCCCCATTCCCTTGCACTATAGACAGCCGTTTGTACTCTAGGAAGTTTAACACTTTTATAAAGCGACACATGGATGTTCTGTTTTGTATTTTAATGATATTTATGTAGGGGTATTTGCCTGGGGTTGTTGGGCCAGTGTGTTTGTTTTTATATGTGTATGACTGGAGACCTGTACCTGTAAAATGGTTACACAGCATCTCACAAAATCTAGCATGCAGATTTAAGTGTGTGTCTAGCAGAATGTGTGCATTTGTAAGGGTGTATGTATGTACTGTAAGTCTGTAGTACGCTGACATGGAAAATTAGTTTTAATTGGTTGTTCACCTTCCTAATCCCAGTCCATAGTGTATCATTGCCAAAGTCTAGGAATACATTTATTATGCTTTAGATTTAAGCATATATATTTATAGGCTTTATTTTGTTACATACATACATACATATATAATACATTTATACATTTACAGCATACTGTAGATTTTCAGCAAATTATGAAAACCTGACTGAAAACAAGACAAGCTAAATACAACATTGCAAAGAAGCCGAACATTTTTCTAGAACTGAATAATGTCACACGATAAGTTTAATATCTAAGCCACAAAATATCATTTGTGTATTTTGTCTCCGTTTAAATAAAGACCAAATTCACCAGCTGCCATCACTTAGGTTGGCCTGTGGCTTTCTAAACAAACAGTATTATGTCTGATATACAACATGTTACTGGTTAACAGATAAACATTTCAATATTGTGCGCTGTAAACATTTTCACATTTTACTTTTTGTCATTTTGTTTTCTTTTTTAAGTCACAATGAAAGGACAGTTCCTTTGAATGGTGTCATTATTGGTGCAACCGCTCTCCATAGCTTTACAACTGCTTTTATTTTAGAGTAAGTTAGAGTGAGTACTGAAGATTGACACGGAGCTGGGTCCTTGACACACATGGTATTGTGTTCTGCCTTCATCAAGGTTGCTCCCCCTCTGCTGGGCAGTCACAGTACTACTGCCCTGCTCCTCTCATGAGAACCATTCTACTAATTGTCATGCTAAAACTAAATCTTTCTCCAGTGCACAAGAAACGGTATCAGCTCATTTTCCCAAAATAAGGACATTTGTAGCTATTTTTGTTGATGAATTTGAGATACTCCTTTAATGACTAGAGCTATCAGTTCATATTTTTTTAACAACTCTACTATATTTATAGCATGTTTAATATTGAGTTTAATAATGAAATAAAATTACAAGAATTTCACTCTCCCGAGTTAAACAATTTGTCAATTCAAAGACCTGACTAGATGTTTGTTCAGCATGCATTGCACTCATTTTATGATCTATTAAGTGATCAAGTTCTATGTTATGGGAGATCCTATGTAAATAAGAAGAGAAGAACAACCAGTAATCATTCATTCTGTCTGAACATAATAGAGCAGGATATTTGGTTTGTTCTTGTCATCAGTAGTCTTCCCTGGAAGTCCTCTGTAGACGGCAGAAAAGTATGAAACCTCATGCAGCCTGTATAGCTCGATCTCTGCCAAGACCCGCTACTTCTCTCTCACACTGAGCTCTATGACATGCTGGCAGTGACTGGAGTCCACCTGTCACCAGTCCAGCATTGTAGGCATACACGCTTATGTATCAGAGCAACCTGCTGGCATGAAGTCCAAGCCAAACACACACTCGTGCACAAAATATACAAAACAAAATGCTATTCAGAAAAGGTTCCGAGGTCAACAGGGTATCACTGACAGCCCTGTTAACCCCACTGCTCCCACGTGCTTAGTGCTGTGATTTATAGACCTGGAGTGGCTCAGGCAGGGCAGTGTGTGTCTGCAGAATCCAGCCTGCTGCTCCAGAGGAACCAGACGAGAATAAGACCTCCATTCAGTAGCATGAGGGCATCAGCTATTTAGTAGCTCAGGCTGAGACACCTGCAGTAAAGGAAAACACAAAATGTGTAAAGCATCTTTAAGTGGCTGATATCGAGTTCACCTCATGAATGGAACTTGATCCCTCATCCTGCTTAATCTCTCCCAAATCTATTTTTGATTATGTAATTCCACCAGAGTGGATAAAGTATTTATACAACTGTCTTTAATCATTACTGGATGGGCTATCATTAAAATACTGATTAATGAATATTATCTCCCTAAATAGAAGGCTGCAAATTCCACAGTAGAATGGGATGTGTTATTGTAGAGGTGACTGCTGTTTCATAAGTATTGCTATTTAAATTTTGTTTTTTGCACTATGATTTGTTTAAATGTTTTTATCCATACTAGCTGTGTGGCTCTATGGATGGATGTCAAATTGTTGGTATTTCTGACTTTGGTCCAGACTTACATAGTATGTCAATAACTACCAGATAGACTGCCATGAAATTTTCGTGGTCCACAGAGCGGGAATCTGTCTGACTTTGGTAATCCCCAGACTTTTTTGTCTTGCACCACTATGAGTTTGACATTTGGGGTCCAGAGTGAAATATCTTGACAACCACTGGATGGATTGGTGTAAAATTTTCTACAGGTGTTCCACATCCCCAGGGAATCCATTCTAATAACTATGGAGATTCTCTAAGTTTCCCTTTGCCGTCACTAACAGGTAAATGTTTGTACTTTTTAAGTAAAATTGTTACGTGTTACCATCTAATGGATGGACTGGATTGGCACAAAATGTCCTAATCATTTTGGTGAAGCCCTGACTTTTCCTCTAGCACCACCATGCGCTTGGAATTTGTGGTTCTGAATGAAATGTCTGAACAGCTACTGGATAGATTGCGGAAGAAAATCAGACATTCAAAAGTCCTACTGACCCTGACTTTCCCTCAAGCTTCATCGCTAGATCAGTGTTCAATAAACTTACTTTAATAATGTTTTATCAAAAACCCCTGCAAAACTGACATTTACATCAGTTGTACTTAGTGCTAAGTGCTAGTTAACAAATTTAATAAGTAAGTAAGTTATGATTTAGATGGAGAACCTTATGACCTGCTTACTTAGTGTCAGTTAGCATTGCCACAGAATTTTGCCATGCTGATGATAGGATTTAGCTTAAAGCACTGCTATATCTATGTACAAACTCACAGAACTGCTAGTGTGGCTATTAGTCTTGTTTTGTTTTTTTTCTCAGGTTTAGATGTCTGGTTACCCTGTATATTAAAAAAAAGATTACTTTGTGGGATTATATCTTGATAATTGAAATGCCAAGCCAGTGGGTTAGTGCATACCACATTTCACCAAAATTGATATTTCATTACAAAGACACTGCACAGATTTTAAAATAGTCCTTTGAATTTTGTGTTCAGAGGTCGAATAGTGGTTGAATTGGTTCCACTTTCAGCATGTGCCCCTAGCATGCTTAGAGTCAAAGATCTTTCACCATAAAAGATTGTCAGATGTTGTCAATGTTTTAAAGAATGTCGACAATACTTCAAGACCAAAGCTAACAAAAATGAAAGCACATGATCTGTTTTCTGTTCTCCCAGCTATCACTCCAAACATAGCTTTCTTTGGTTGTTTTTACAAGGTACGAACTTCGCCTGCTGGAACCTTTGAAGAGTGAGAATGCAGGAGACAAAGGAAGCAGTAGATCCACTGCTGTTAATGGGCAAATGGTTCACATTTAGGCTAGTATCATGATATGGAGAACACATGTGGCCGTTATCCTGCTGTGTCAGAGCCCTGCTTTGTGAGGGAGATATGATCAAACACCACTTGAGACTGTGGTATAGGCCTACATTGATGAGCCGCCCCCTTCAACAGCTGCATGAAATAGATTACTGCTCCAGCCTCCTATATAGCAATAGGCTATTTTCTACTTATATGGGTAGCTGATAGCAGGACATGTTACATTCTTATGTTTGGCAGAAACAATCTGTTGAGGTCCTAAAGTCTCAAATTGTTTGCAAAGTGTGCAGCTAATGAAGTCTTATGCAGCTCAGAACGGTAGAGACGACCTTGGATCCACTAGATGAGAATTGTATCTGTGGCACATTTAAACCGCTGCAAAAAGAAATTATATTCGAGTATTCAGTTGCCAGGAGATTTTGGACCAGGACAGTGTCCCATATCAAAGCCATGTCGCAGGTCTAGTATTACTGCAGCTAACTGTTGCAGTTTCATGCCACGAGCTTCTGTTCTATCAGATTTTTTTCCCTTCTCAGGATCAAAACTGCTGCATGTTGACAGAGTTTGTTATGCAACAGCATATGATACAGACTAAATATGGTAATGTAAAAAACACCATCGCTGCCTGTCTGGGTAGTATTTTAACCATCTCAAAGCACCAGCCCTGAGATGGTATTTTAAGTGCATAATGCTGTCAACAGCAATCCACAGCTAGGATATTATGTGGATTTATGCAATGTGATTGGGAAAAAACAAAAAAAGCACACTGAATTTAGTTAGGATTTTACCACAAAAATTTCAGGATGTAGGCACTGTTTATTTTTTTCATTAAAAACATTGTAATTACGTAGCAATAAAACCTAATTGGTTGTCTGCCCCATGTGTGTAGAGGGGCTTGAATTTAAATCAAAGGACAGATTTTCTCTACTCAAAGAACTTGTTGACTTAGTAGTGATGTAGTAACTAAGTTGCTGATCACTGGGGTACGGGCCGAAAATGAACTGTTTTGAAATGCTAACTGTAATTGCTAATTATTAGTTCCAAGGGTTCAATGCTAATGGTGCTTTTTAACCTGTGGTGCAGTGTCTAATGGTGTCTAGGCTTGGCGCTGTTGACAGAGCTCTGTGTTCTGTTAGCAAATCATTTCTTTCCATCAGTGTTTACTACCACAAAGCTAAACACTTACCAGGTTGTGGTATAAACAGAACAACCCCAGCAGGAGTGGTATTATTGGGGGGAAACAACAGAGGGAATGGGAGGGTGGGTGGAATGGAGGGAGGCTTATCCTCCTCCCTTTTCCAAATGTCTGCTTAATGTTTAATTTTCTCCTCCTCTCTCCCTTTCTGTCTCCGTTTTTCATTCATTCATGTTTGGCATTATTATTTCAGGGAGGCGACCAGACAGCCACTGTGCTCACTCTGTGCGCCATGATGGACTTTAATTTGATGCAGGAGACATGCCAACTGGCCATCCGGGATGTAGGTGGCCTTGAAGTCCTCATTAACTTGCTGGATACAGATGAAGTCAAATGCAAAGTGAGTAGCTGTGCCAAAGCTGGACCTGGATGGCCTGCAGGCATAAACAGAGTCAGCCGTGTGTGCCAGCCTGTGTTTTAGTTACAGAAACACTAGTGCTGGATCGAGCGTGTGCCTTTAAAGACACAGGGTAGCAATTATTCTCCACTGTGGCTAATGACATGTGGGTGCTTTTTAACCTGATTTTACGGCTTTTTGTCTCATCTATTTTTAGTAGAAATGTTTGACTACTAGATATTGCTGTATGTCATCTTAGTTCTGATGGAGACCTCATGTTGCCATAAACACAACTTACTTTCCTGACATAACTCATATTTTTTCCAAACTTTCGACTGAATGTGGAAATTTATTGTCTGCACGTCTTTAGATCGGATCTCTGAAAATCCTGAGAAAGATCAGTCACAACGTGCAAATCCGGCGAACTATTGTTGACATGGGAGGCCTGCAGAGCATCGTGAGGATTCTAGACTCTCCAGTCAAGGAACTCAAGGCCTTGGCTGCTGAGACCGTCGCTAACGTGGCCAGGTTCCGCAGAGCGAGGAGAACAGTCAGGCAATATGGTGGAATAAAAAAACTGGTCAGTATAATCACAGGCAAACATTAATTCAGGTTAGCATAACAAAAAAATGTAAAGTGCAGTTGTGTGTGCATTAATGAAAAGAGTTTTTAAACACACATACATATATAACAGTATATTTGCGGAACTACATTTTGATGATTTGAAATCAACTACCCATTCATGCCCTCTTCACGCTATATGCAATTTTCAGATTGCGGACCATCCATCCTTTTTCACCTAATCTTTGAAAACAGCAGAGTGGGTGCTGGGGCAAAACAGATAGAATGTCCCCTACATCCTCTGACCTGCATTCATGTTTGTTGACAGAGCGACCAGTGATTAAAGCCTCAATGCCTTGTATATTTTCCTCAGCCCCAAATCGGATGTTCTCATGTGCAAGTCACTCACGGAAGCAGATTAATTTCATGCTATGCTACAGGACCACCTTTGAAGAGTGCTGTGTGTAATAGCTTTGCCTGCTCTGTCTCACTGGCCAAGAACTATGGATTAGAACTGTGAATGATGGCCATAAACCGTCACACTGGGATTTTCAGGCCTAACATCAACATCTATCCTGACAGTTTTCCACTCCTAACATCTCTGGCTTTTTTGTCCTTGCAGACCGTGGTAATAGAATTTTAATTACACCCTTAATCACAGCCAACAACTTGCTATTCTCATCAGCAACCATCCATTATCACTCCAATCCTGCAAGCAAACTTTGTAGTCCTTGAATTTACGTGTGTGTGGATGTTTTCTGCTTCAACACGTGTGGTCTGTCTGACTTCTTTGTTTCTCTGCTCAGGTAAAGCTGCTGGACTGTGTCCCTAATTTGACCAATCTGACTGCAAACCAGCAGCAAGACGTAGAGGTGGCTCGCTGTGGGGCTCTGGCTCTGTGGAGCTGCAGCAAGAGCACCAAGAATAAGGAGGCCATCCGTAAGGCTGGGGGTATCCCTCTGCTGGGACGCCTGCTCAAGTCTCCACATGAGAACATGCTCATTCCTGTTGTGGGCACTCTGCAGGAGTGTGCCTCACAGGTGAGTAGGTGTGCAGCATGTTGTATATTCAACTTAATGTGGCACAAATTGCCAAGTCAAATAATGTATACTATAAATACAGACAATTATTTTGTTATTCTATCATAGGAAGGTGATTTTCAGTTTATTCTCTATTGCTAACTCTTGCCTTAGTTCCTAACAAATGCATGTTTTGTTTCGGTTTTCGAAATGTTTGCTAAAAACTGCAGTACTAAAATGAAATTGCATTTGTGTGTTTGTAAAGATTCATATCTTCAGAAGGGGCTAAACAATAGACTAATCATGGATTAGTTGACACTAAGAAAATTCACTATAAGAATTAAATGATTAAATTACTGTTCTTATTATTATTATTACAATTATTTAATGGTATATAATAATTCTGTAAATTTGAATGTCACCACAGGAAAGCTACAGGACGGCCATTCAGACTGAAGGCATGATCAAGGATTTGGTCCAAAACCTGAGCAGTGACAATGATGAGCTACAGATGCATTGTGCCAGTGCCATCTTCAAGGTACCTGTTTTTCACAATGAAAAAATAAACACAATTGGGAAAAAGGTCTTCTTAAGGAATAAATGTAGGTCCTGACACACTGTTTTGCTTTGCAGTGTGCAGAGGACAAACAAACTCGTGACCTGGTGCGCAAGTACAAAGGTCTGCAGCCGCTGGTTTCGCTGCTGAGCAAGGCAGACAACAAGCAGCTCCTGGCCGCTGCCACCGGGGCCATCTGGAAGTGTTCCATCAGTATGGAGAATGTGGCTAAGTATGCCCAACTCAGGATCTCACTATGTTACCTCTCATTAACAAGGACTCACACACAAACATAAGACACAGAAACACTTTGTAGCCATACCTTTTCATATGTATGATTATGTGTTTGTAATTAATGGCAACAGATTAGTATGACTTTGATACATCACACATAGTACATAGGAGCAGCAATCTAATGAGCCTAAGCTGTAAGGAATTTCACTCATATGCGCCCATAACTTTTTGGAAAATATGTTTGCTCAGATGATGTGGTTAACAGCCGTCATACACCATGTGAATACAGAACACATACGAGAGGTTCAACTGACTTGCGTGCATTATGGTCGTCATGCCATCATCACATATGTTACTTTTACAGGGGCTCTCTCATTCATTCACAACTGGCTGTGTCACTTTTTCCACTCACATGCTGTTGTCATATATCCCTCTCCTTTGCCATTGTGTCTGGTTGAAGTGATTATTTGTGTAAAATGTAAAGTTTTTGTACGGATTCTATTAGCTCTGATCTTTTATGTGAGTGTTGGCCGCTAGAATTCAATCTTTTCCACCGTTAACAAAGGCTCAAGTCACTGTGCTGATTTTATAGACTTCAGTGATGTGTTAGTTGAGGCCTGTTAGTATTGAACCAAATGTAGGCATATTGAAAGAATCAGTCTTGAGATGGTGATTTTCTAATATCAGAAGACAGAGGCTGACAGAGCCTTTAATCATTTGTCATGTAACACAGAGGTTTATTTAAGTGTCATTTAGTCCAGTTCCTTCAGCAGTGACATTTCTGCATTGGTTTTAGACATGTACATAAGTGTCAGATGATTTTTAAGTCAGTAATTTTCCCCCTAAAATAAATATTGCCCAGAGACTGTGCCCTGGCAGCCCCATACATTTCCACTAAAGCTCCCTTGAAAGAATGATTTAGTTGTATTTATTTTCTTATTCAGTGTGAAGCCAG
This sequence comes from Terapon puta, assembly GCA_028564955.1. Taxonomy (NCBI): domain Eukaryota; kingdom Metazoa; phylum Chordata; class Actinopteri; order Centrarchiformes; family Terapontidae; genus Terapon; species Terapon puta. The sequence continues at coordinate 3,750,780 of JAOXYL010000055.1, forward strand.
GGAGATAATATATAAGCCACACGCAGTAATTGAATACCTTGGTAACATATTAATCGGTTTAAAATCTATTCTCGCCAGTGCAGCCAAGAAACTGATAAGACGGTGTCTTTTAATCATTCGTAGTTTTTTTGAAGTTTAAGACTTTTTGCTGAGGTGAAATTATGTGGAGAAGCTTTTCTTCTGACTCAGTAATGCTTTATAGTTCAGATTTTAGTGGAATTCTAAAAATAACAAGAAAAAGAAGCAGAAGTACTCACAGGGATCTTTCTTCACTTCATATATCATAACTGACAGAATGATATCCTACATTTAAAGTCTAAGTTAAGTCCTCCCAACTGGAACTGAGTGTCTGCTGCCACATCGAGTTAAGTGAGGATTCCTTTACAGGAGCAGGAGCATGACAATAACATTCTTTAGAGGCAAGACGGACTGATCGCTGTCTACTTAACCCATGTCATGATGGGAAATCATTTGGGAATCAGACAGTTACAATATACACATTCAAAATGAATCTTTTAAACTGGCTTCCTAATCATTTTTCAACAAAAAAAGTGTTAAAAAAACAACAAAACTGGCGAACACTGGGAGCCCTTTTGACTGCAGCTTGGCGTGATGATAAAACAACTTAACTGCGCTGGCCATGAGTAATGTGGCAGCTTAATACACTTGCTGCCAGTACAGGCTCTCTGCCATATGTAATGACTTGTCACACTGTTGCTATGTAAAATACTTGTATTACGACTGATAATAACAATAATAGAAATAATTATGATGATGCCATTAATCACATGTAAACCACATTTAGTGACACTTCATTTACAAATACTAAAAGCACTTTGGTTGCCCTCACTCTATATTTACCATGTCACACAGGTATCTCAGTGAGATTACCATATTTCAAATAGTGTTCTCATTCCTTAGTTTATTTTGTATGTGTTATATTTTTATCTTGTTTTTTGGACGATATGGACATTTGGGTGTGAATAAATGTGAAAATTAGCCACCTCAACAGGGAGGAAGCCAGCATGCTGAATGGCAAATGTTTTTAATGCACACTTGAATTTGTAAGTGGATCTGTTTTTTCATGCTCTCTCAGGCTTATTTGAATCACTTAAAATGTCGAGGTCAGGCAATAGCTCGGAATGAAGTGACCGAGCCATTACTGTCAAAAAGGAAAGGCTGCTAATGGTAACAGGACTTTGGGGCATGCGCTCGTTTCACAATCAATCATAGGCTGAGCTTTGTACTGAAATGAAAATAATTTCGGAATATATTTTACTACAGCAATACTCACAGGCAGAGAGTTTTTTCTCCTCTCTTTCATTAAATACATGGTCAAAGGAAACAGACCTTGTGGCCCATTGCAAACAACATGATTTTTTCTTTCATGTGACTGATGATTTGCGTGGTCTGGACAGTATAGAGGTCGGAGGACCTCCACTCAAGACAAGTAGCAGCATGTGTTAGCCATTTTCCTGATTAATGGTGCGTCAAAATGGGAGATGATTGATGCCCTGAAATATAATTACATTCATAACTTAAGTGTGTTTGTTTAAAGAGTATACAAGTTTATGTTTTTCATTGGATTTCCAATATTACAGAGATGGCTTTACCGGAGTCAAGCTCTTATGTACTAGGAAAATGCCTTTGTAAGAGTCCTTCTTGGGAACACTGAAACATTATTTTGTCCAGATTTATAGATGCATTGATATGTGGCCCCTTGAGCCTGTATACTGAGGTGTTATGGACACACAAAAATGCTGTAAAAGCCCTAACAAAAGGGTGAGGGAATAACTTTGCAATGGAAAAGTCACGACTGCCAAGTCTCAGGCTGTATTTGCCAGCACAGTAATGTTTGGGGTCAAGATTGTGGGGTTCGCTTCCAATTACTGACTACCCCTCCATCGTACCTCTGTTCCAGCCCTATGATGAGCACACCATAATTGCTCCTCCAAATGATACTTCTCCTTACCTCACAAAAGTTCTGTGCTCACCCAAGTTATTCCTTGCCCTGCTGTTTCCTCTCAAATGAAATATATCAATCTGTTAAATTTCAGGTTGAATGAGCAACTATGTATCTTTTTGCGGTCACTGTTAAACATCTCTGGGTCCCTGGAATTTATTTGGACCATCTTAAAAATCTTAGTTAGCATAAAAGGCAGTATTTAGGCTTTCTGCACCTAGTTGAATGTGTGACTAGTGAAGAAAAATGAGAATAGGAAAGGCCAGCAATCAATCATAAAAGTCTGCTGCACAGAAGCCCCACTGTGGTTCCTGTGTCTTCTGACAGGCTTTAATAAGCTTCTCGTTGTGTTGAGTCCAGTGTTTGCAGTAGAAGCCGCTTCAGGCAGCCTTGTGTAATGTTACTCTTGCCATCACGTAATTACTTCAGTTGGGATTGGCTTAACAAAAATAGGCATGACTTACCGTTCATTTATCAAAAGTTATGTCTGTGATTACAAGATAATTCTACTGTAGTCAGCTGTAGATGACACTTCAGAAATGGCATAGGAAAACCATTGTTTTTCTTTATGGTGAATTTCACTGAAGTTAACTTTGGCAGCTCCTCTGTTCATTAGCAGTGTTTTCACTCGTAAGAATAGGCTGTGTGTCGGTGGACCCTGACCAAAACCAAATGACCTTGGCCATCTACAATAGCTTACGGACCGTGATGCCAGCAACCGTAACTGTGAATAAAAACAGTCGTAGAACTTAACTGTACATCAGAGGTTTGTTGAGGTTTTCTGTGACCACATTATATCCCCTTTAAATGTTTACTATAGTTTACCACTCTATAGCATTGGAAAACAAGGCAAAATCACAGCAGAAGTGGGAGGAAGAGTTTCTCAGCCGCCAAAAGCCAAAGCTTTTGTTTATGCAAAGTATGTACAAGGGACAGCTCTGAGCCGTCGTGGGAAAAATTGCCTGTACTGCTGAGTTACAGTAAGACATCTCTGCCCTTGTGGCTGAGGGCATTGTAGCTGTCACTCAGACCAGTAATATAATTTCTAACCACACTAGTGATGGCCTCCACTGATGAATATTGCCAGTCTGTTGGTCTGTCTGTGCGCTGCTTTAGTCCAGACAGAAATTGACAGCTCTTAGATCAATTACAATAAAAAAGGTTTTAACATGATTTACAGATTCATGAACCCTGGATGATAAATCATAATGATATTGGTGATTCAATGGCACCATGAGGTTGACAACTGTGGCAAACATCTCCACAGCTTTTGATGGGACTGCTGTGAAATTTAACTAAATAATAACTTATTCTCTGGCAGTGTCATCAGGCCAACCCCTGCAAAACATACCCATCGGCCTTATTTTTAATTATTAAAAAATTAAGATAAATTATGATTTCGTTAGCATTTGTTTGAAAGCATTACCTTGTGTAAGTAAAGCTGTTTAAGGTAGTTATAATTCCTACTCACCAACAGCATGTTAGCTTCATCATTGTGTACATGATAGCAGTCTGCTTTAGCTGTAGACTTTTGCCTTGTTTATTGTTCATTGATGTCTATTTTTTGAAGCAATCAAATTAAGCAAAGTGATGATGAATAACCTGTCTCTCCTCCTCTTTTGTACCCTTGAAAGGTTTCAGGAGCATAAAGCCCTGGAGACCCTGGTGGGCCTGCTGACTGACCAGCCTGAGGAGGTGCTGGTAAATGTAGTTGGAGCCCTGGGAGAATTTGCGCAGATACCTGCTAACAAGGCCACCATCCGCAAGTGTGGAGGCATCAAGTCACTAGTTAACCTGCTCACTGGAACAAACCAGGCACGATGAATGTTCTCTTGCTGCTTAAAGGATCATCTCACCTTTAAAACTGCTCCTATATAGATATTTTTATTTGTGTCATTTACCAGGCGCTGCTTGTGAACGTTACCAAGGCAGTGGGCGCCTGTGCCACAGATATGGATAACATGGCGTAAGTCTCAAACCTGCCCGCTAACATGGTCTTCAACAGTTTACACAAGGCAAACAGCCCCATGTGAGGTGTCTCTTAAAGTGTGATTAGTGGTTAACTCACTGTCATTACTGAATTAGCTCTCCATATATTGATGTCATATGTTTTTACAAAGGAAGGACACCAACTCCAGGATCCAAACACAGTATCATTAACCTGACATGGGCTGATGCTTAAAGAAATTTATGTTCTTTTAATTTGTAATTATGCAGGTACTTTTACTCTTTCATCCCCAGCTTAATGACAGATTTTAAAAGCTTTGTTTATTGTACCTGCTGTGTTAAATATGGTTGTGGTTTAATTCCCGGTGCTTTACTATGGCTCTGTGGTCACTGTGAAGACTTGAGCTGGTCAGAGGAACATACCTAAAGTCCAAGACTACATGGCTGGGAAAACAGTGAACCACAGTCCAGAGCAGTCTTTGTTCTGTGTTCATTTAACCTCACCCTCAATTCTGCAGAACATTGTGGAGCTTCCATCTGTGCCTTGTTGCTTTTACAAGGCTGTTATGGACTACAAGACCCTTCTTAATTAGCACTGGACACAAATACAACTTAATGACTGACTTAACATTGTTAGAAAGCTGTTAATGCTATCATATGAGCCTATTACATTTTGTTTGGAAGGAAAAACCTAGGGGTTCAATAAAAAGCGAAGCGTGTAAAAATAAAGCCACTAACTGTGGTAAATGTCTCACAGGAGATGTGTTTTACATTGGCTCATCACATTCTCCATGTTTTCTCACGGTATGTATATTTAGGCCAGACTTTGCCATTTTTCAGCCTTCACACTTAGCTGTAAACACAAAGTTCTAATTTCAACGCCCGCTCACTGTATGTTTTGTGGCGATGGCTTATTTTGAGACATGTATGTGTACAGTAGTTTGCCGAGCAATTACCATAACTCAAATTTGATTGTTTCCTGCTACAAACCCAACACTGCCGGAGCTGCCTTTCAGATTCTCTGTGATTGGACAGTGTTTGGCTAGCTAACAAATATGATGATGATGTATGCATTTTACCACACAGTTAGCTACAACATTCCTGTCAGTTAACATGACTTCATTTTACCAACAGAAACTTTTTCTCAAATACCACCTTATGTTGATCAGCACAATCATTCTCTCATCATCATTCTGATGCAGGTCATCCATAACTACTGAAAGCCCAAAACAAACACTGATCACTTTCAACTTTTCCATGAAATACTCATATGTTTGTTTTCCTTCTCAACCAGTAGGCAGTGTGCGGTTAATGACATAGCACTTCGCCCAATGAATCCTGTGTAGCTACAAGAGTGAACACACGTTGTTTAATGCCTCCAGGGTTTGTGGTCTTCTCCTCTAATCCATCACTGTCAGTTGCAACTTCGTTGCTAATCTGTTTCATACCTGCTTCATGGGAAGACGGAGCTGTTTTGGCGGATGATATGACGCTTCACTTTTGTTTTTGGTCCGGATTTAAGAGGCCCCGCAGACTGGAATCTGATGTTATGATCCCTCTAGACTGATTTATGTGCAAACGGAAGACAGATGGCGCAGGGGACGTCCCTGATGAGTGTTCGTTCGTTGCCAGTCACGGAGATACTGTGATTAGGGAGTGTTTAAGTAATTATGACAGCATTCAATGTCGGCCTTGTTGGTGGAAGCACACATGGGGAACACGTTACATGTTATTTATACCAGACAACGGGTGCACTGTGGCGTAATTCTTTGGGTTCCCAGACCCTGACTGCAGTTTTGACTACAGTCATGTATACGACATGAAATACTGCTCATGCCTAAGTAAACTTCACTCAAACCCTATGAAATATAGAGCGACCTGTCTCTAGCTCTGTTTGATTTGGAAAGAGGTCGTCTTTTTGGCTCTGGTTGAAAAACAAGCCACCAACATAAAGTGTAAGTTTGTCTCAGTTTCTATTTATAAATCCATGTATGAAGCACTATACACAGATGTATTCAAGTTAACCTCTGGCCCCAGCATTCGCCAAGCTTTTCCACGGAGAGTGATTTGACTGAACAGACAGTGGGTGGGTTTCAGGCTGGGAGAGGAACTGAGCAGGATTGAAGACAAGTTATGATGAGGAGCCAATGCTGAAATCGATGGACGCTTTGATCCTACTTGGCTCCAGTTGTACTGAGCTGCTGGCCAGGCACAGATACAGCCAGCTCCGAGAAACAAACATGATCAAAAAAGTTACACTCTTAAATCTCTCAAGCAGAAAATTATGCTTAATGAAAGATCTGATTGAGATCACAACACTTTTCTCTTTTTTGTTTCCCCTTTTTCCTTCTACTATCCTTTCACACTTTACTTTTCTGTCTTTCTTTCCCAACAGAATCATTGACCAGCTTGATGGAGTGCGCCTGGTGTGGTCCCTTTTGAAAAACCCCAGTGCAGATGTTCAGTCCAGTGCGGCATGGGCCCTTTGTCCATGCATTCAGAATGCAAAGGTACAGCACAGTAAAGCACATTTGTCTTCTGCCACTGTCCTGTGTCCGTGCAAGTGAAGCACACAAAAAGCACATAGATAGCTCCTAAATCAAACACGTCTGTAGACTTTCAGAATAAAGGGTTATCCCACAGAACAGAAGCTTGCTTTTATCACCATGCTTGTCTCCTAAGCTCTCCCTCCAACCTGCTGCTGCTGCTGGGAGGTTAGCAGGGGCAGAGCTGTGTTAGAGGGGGCTTACATGAACCTGGGGCTAATATGAAGCAGAGCAGCCGCCTTGGCACACTGGGATTGGTGAATTGGGAAGCAGGCAGTGAGAAAGACTGAGTAATATCCTGTGGCATGGCTTCTGATTTCCCAGCTGAAAATCTTCCCTCAACATGCTACTAGTTACAGAGGCACACGCATAGAGCATACAATACCAGAACGTTTCTGTGGATACACTTTTCCCATGAAAACACAGAGCAAATTGTATATAAACATACCCACAACATGGCTATGAACACTACTTTTATAGTTACAGAAATAACCGTGCATATAAGAAAATGAATGGTTTGGGGGTTCGTAAATGCATGGCATGTTTTCTAATGTGCAACAGCATGTGTGAAAAATAATGTAAAAAGTATTGTGTGTCTACAGAGGAAACTTTGTGGAGTCTGATGTAACATATGTCCTCAAATTATGCCACTTGAGCCAGTGCTGGTTGGGGTTAAATACTAGAGAGAAGGTCTTACCTGAACTTTATAGCCCATTCCTCATCTCTGACTGAATTGTTTGCAGAGGAATTGCATTGTGGGTATCAAAGGTGCTGAGTTTTTTGACAGAGAGGAACAATGCATGCAGTATAAAAGATAATATCTCCGTCCATTGATTTTTATTCATTTTTTAAAAACTGTGCATCAATCAGGCAATGCTATAGGAGAGCATTGCTCAATCAGTGCAGTACATTTTGAGCTTCTTTACGCCATCATCACAGACCTTCACTGTGATCTCATACGGCAGTGTTCAGTCAACTCTAATTTCAGTGACACATCAGCAGGTCTTTGATCCCCTGAGCAATTTTATTATTTCCATCTACAAACGTTGTATTGTTCTATTAGATTATCGCTGTGATTAAGGTAAACAGCATGTCAGTGGGACAATCTGGTTAAGTTTAAACAGATATATTGGGCCCAGACAGGTGTCTTGGGGGTGAAGCCTTTTTTTTTGCTGGCTGGAATTTCTCTGGCCCAGAAGTGTAGCGAAAATGATGCATGGCAACCATATGGAGGGAGCGCGGACTGCAGAGCCACTGTTGAGCGCTAACAAAGTTTGACAATGTTTGTCTGGACGTCAGTGTGCCAATTTTGAGGGAAATTCATGAACATGCTTTTTGGGTGCTTTTTCTGTGACGGGGCAATGACAAGAGCTAAATGGTGCTCTTTGCCCATCGAGTTGAGGAACCCGATACAGCCGCTTCAGTGCAGTCGTTATTTAGATAAAAGCCCCATGTGGTTTGTGTTAGCAGTTCCATAGTGGATTTATGAGAGAGCCATGGTATAAATGCATCTGCTGGATGCTCCATGCATTACTGCTGCCCCACCACAGACACAGATAGATGCTGTGCTCTGTGCCCAAAGGTCTACAACCTAAACTCACTTCACATCATAAAAGTGCTGTAAAGACTATAAAAAGTAATGAGTTGTTCAATTATCCTTGTTCTCCAATTAGGCAAGTTGAAACCTCCCACTCACACATACTGGGGTGCATTATTACACAGTTTTATTCAGATTGCTTGATTTACTTCTTATAGTAGCTGTGCATGCTATAGAAGTCTGCTCCAGAAAAGGGTTCAGGGCACGCTTCTGCCATTCTGAGCTTGGCTTGCTCCCCTCAGCTTGAGATCACGCACAGGAGATAATGTGTTTTCTATTTCATTTCATCCTGAGTAAGAGGAGGGGAGAGAGAGGATAGCGAGAAAGGCCATTCCGTGTGCAGCCTCATAATGTTGCGGTTTTGAGATCTGGGGGCCTGTCCAGGCCATGAAAGAGATTCTGGCTAGTCTATCGCAGCTGGTGGCTTGAGAGAGCTTCCTCTGTCGCAGGGACTCCCGGCCAGCCATCATCAGTATTCCTGAGGAAGGGCTTCCTGTGTGTCGGGGGGTCAGCTCCTGGCCCCGGCACCCCCTCCCTACCCTGCACTGCACACATGGCTCATCCTCTGGCACGGCATCACAGGGCCCATACACCGTACCCTGGCCTGGTCTCAGCTGTGAGCTCTCTCTGTACAACAGTGCATCCAGCTCCCCAAAGTAGCTGTATACTAAAACATTATGTCAGCTACTTCTTTTTGTCAGTGCTGAATTTGATGAAATCCCTTAATTAACAGAACAACCATGCAGTGCACATTATAAATTATGTGATTACTGTACCCCACAATACTGTGCCATACATCAGCTCTCGACATGTAGATTGATGTTGAAATGGACTCAAATTAAGCGTGCTTTGTGATTTGCATCTAGTTATCCATAATTGCATGCTTTTGAGGGAATTTCTGTTCTATTCTAAAGCACTGAACATTACAGACTCGGCCACCTTGATGTATTCTTTCGTGGCTGACGATATGGTGCGCTGTGATTTTAAACAGCGGCCTGATGTGCCAAGCCATACTGAAGCCAGTGTCTCCGCCTGCTCTTCCACTGTGGTTCTCTCAGCACTCCCTACTGGCCTGTTGGTTTGGTAGGCATTGCCCCATAAGTGGCTGGAAGTCCTGTGGTACCAGGTGGTGCCATGAACCCAAACCATGAAGCCTTGAATCGACACTGTGTGCCAGCCTGGAGAAAACATTTTAAATGTCACTTCTAAGCTAAATTCCCTGTGTTATCTTCATTATGAGGGTGAGAGGAGAGGCTGAAAAAGATGTCAAACTTCTTACTGGTTCACTCAGATCCAGAACACAGTTTTACTGTAGGAGAGGGTGTTGTTACTTTAGAAAGCATCTGTTTTACTCAGATAAAGATAGTTCTCCTGGATGTATTCACTGACGCCACTCTGAATATCGTCTGCGCTAATGAAAATTCCTAGTCTGGACTCACTTTGTGTCCTTTTTTTGTCTGCTTTGCTCAAATGCCCCTGTCTGCCTCTCTTCTTTCCACAGCCATTGCATTGCCTCCTTCATCATCCTTCTTGTTCATTTTGAAGGCTAATAACAAACTCTTTGACTATAGGATGCAGGGGAAATGGTGCGCTCCCTCGTTGGTGGATTGGAACTGATTGTTAATTTGCTGAAGTCAACAAACAACGAGGTGCTGGCAAGTATTTGCGCTGCCATTGCCAAAATAGCCAAAGACAAGGAGAATCTGGCAGTCCTTACTGATCACGGGGTCGTCCCATTGCTGGCCAAGTTGACTAACACAGTAAGTACACCACCTCAGACAAACATGTTTTTACTATTCAGCAACACTGCCGTGACTGTCAATCTACAAATAACTGTCTTTACAATGGATTTTAGTTGTTTTTCCTCTCAGTGCACTCGACGTTGTAAAGACCAGTCTCACGGGACCAACTGTTTCCTGTTCTCCTTTCCACAGACTGATGACAGACTCCGCCGCCACCTGGCTGAGGCCATCGGCCACTGCTGCATGTGGAGCAGCAACAGGGCGTCCTTCGGTGATGCCGGAGCCGTGGCCCCCCTGGTGCGCTACCTAAAGTCAAAAGACAAGGCAGTCCACCAGAGCACAGCTATGGCCCTGTACCAGCTGTCCAAGGATCCCAACAATTGCATCACCATGCACGCAAAGGGAGTTGTCAAGGTCAGTTGTAGCACTTGCTGTTGAGGCTGCATTTCTGACTCCTAACTTGTGCTTTTGTTTGTTGATAATTTACAAAGTAGTCATTTGTAGTTTATTTGGTGCTTTTGAGACTAAAACTGGCGTAATTATATTGAGGAAAATGTGTTTTGGCCTCCCACCACACTTGTTTTAGCAATGTGTGAAAAACACTGAGTAATAAACTTTGAAAAGCTGTGACTATTTTCAGAGCCTTTGACCGATGGAGCAGAAACAAAGTGGGTTTTATTCAGTGGCGGAAACATGACTCCACTTTCTAGCCGTCATGGGAATTCAGAAAAGCAAACAGCTCAGTGTGTGCGCAGTGCCATTTCTCCGGTAGACCCTAGATGCCATTACAACACAAGTCAAAGGGCTGTAGCTGGGGGTAACTGTTGCTAAGGGCTGTTCCTGGACATCAGGGTAGAATGCAGCAGAGATATGGTTCAGGCCAAAGAGTGGGGTCAGAGCTGTTCAAAACCAGAAGAGAACAATGTTTTCCTATGGTTTAAGTTTTTTTTTTCCCCTGACTCTATTAAGCTACATCCGCCAGCTTCCTTCATCTTTGCAGTTGTGTAGTGTTCTTCCAAAAAGAAACAAGCATTGTTTTGTCTAACATTTGAGCCTGTCGGGCTGTTTCCATGCTCAGCTCCAGAGACTGTTTATGTTTGTCTCTGACAGTGATGTGGAGATTTTATGTTGAGATTACTCTGTAATTTATGTCTTGTCACAGATGATCATGTACCCATATTTCAGCATTTTGGAAAAACACTGCTATCTTTTTCTCTAATTCAATCATGTTTCACATAGAAAGACTTTCACATGAGAAATCTTTTCGTGGCCACAGTGAGTTGAAATCCTTTTTTTCTCCCTAAATAACAACTGCGATATAAATTATGAAGTGGTTATGCCATTGCAGCCAGATATTTTTTTCCCATGTTCATTAAATGGTGTACTTTAGCTTGATCTGCTGTTACAGTGTATGTGGTTCAACACTAGCCATAATTGGTAGCTGGACTGAACATTGGGTGTTCCGAAAGAGTTATGTCCAATTTGCAAAAGTCGTTAAGCTGAATGCTTTTTGTAGTTTGAGCCACGACAAAAAAGTGGACAAGCCCTATTTTTTTGCTCTTAGTGTGTGTGCCTGTGTGTGTGTCTATGTTTGAAATTCTAGTGTGACTTTGTGTATGGGTGTGAGTGTGTGTGCAAATGCAAGACATACCACCCTTTTTAATCTGCCTCTGTGTTTGCCCTTATTAATGTACCAGTTAAGAGTTGCAACACTACTCCATAATGTATTTTTGGACTTTTAAAGAGCTTAATTACCAAAGGCCACGTAACTGCACCAGCGTTGCATTTGTTCCTAATCTCAGACATGGAAACACAACACAGGCAGCCTCATTGTTCAGTCTGGCCTCGGTCTCAGCCAGTCTGGGAGGGAGGCTGATACTTACCTGCCTGACCCCGGAGGAAACATTAGAGTGTGAGGGCTTGTCAATCCTCTGGATTCAGTGCTCTGCTCCATGATATACAGGCAGCTGGTAGAGAGAATGTGTTAAAACAATATCTACAATAGTTCTGAATGGGCTGGAGAGGGTTTATCGAGGATGGATACGGTGCCCTGGCTCTAATTTATGGCCCTGTTTAAAATTCTGGACCGCCTCTTGTATTATTGCAACAATAATTCAAAGAACTTTTTCTGTGCCGTTGAGAAGCTCTCAAAACATGTTCACCCACGTGTAGTATACGATTTCGAACGAGCGAAGGTCTCTTTTACTCCAAAGTTGGTTTAGAAAGTATCTTTCCTCTGTAGCACACTTAATGGTGTATAGCCCAGTCCCTTAAGATTCACAGGGGAATTCAAGCATTGAAAAGAAAGTATTTCACACTGGAAAACACATTAGTGACCCCTCTCAGTCCTTTTTATTTGACCCCTTCCAAAGCCTTCAAATTTGGGCCAGAGTCAGTTACATTATTTAGTATAAATTCTATGAGTATTAAAAATCTTTAAATAAAACACTTTGATTTGGTTTGGACACAACCTGCTGTCATTCACGAGTTCTTTTGGTCTTTGTTATTGTGTTGCCTAAATTTTCTTTCAGCATATTTTTGTTGGAATCTGCCTCTGTTCCTTTCAGGTCAGGCCGTTCAAAAAAAAGGGATTCAGGTGCTCGCTCTCACAGGAAATACATACCGGAGAAAAGAGAATTTTAGCCCGAGAGATGAATCAGCCTCACCATTTGATTTGACATGCACTCTTGGTATCTCGCAGTTTTATACGGATGTGCTTCATTCTGTGTCATGTACAAAATCAACATGCCTTCCCCCTGCGTTTTACATCGCTTCCAAAAAGGACTGGGGATTGTTTGCTGAAGCCATAAATCCTTGTAGACAGCTTCAGCCAGCTATTTGTATTAAAGAGGCTCTTTCATAAGAAAGGCTTTGTGAAGTAAATTGATGAAAATTACAAAATGCGGATGGTAATTATCGGCAATTTTCAACTGAAGGTATTCCAGAGCGTAGCTTTTGCCAGGTCCTGGTATGTATTTTAGGCTTTTACTAATCTAAATGAGAAAAACGTTTGCACTTTTGTTGCCATGAGCACACTTCTGCCCCAGCACAGTTAGTGTGTGTTTTAATGTCTTTTTTTTTACTTACATAGTCAGACTTCAGTGGTGAAAGTGTGCAGTGGGGCTGTGGGGGGCAAAAATTACACCAAACATTAAGGAAGGAATGAAAAGCAAGCAGAGCATCACAGGTTTACGTCTGCAGATTCCTGTTGGTTTGTGTGTAACATGACTTCAGGTTGTGGGTGTGGTGAGCAGATGATACAGGCTGTGTGCTGCCTGCTCTGTTATGACTACCATGTTTTCAAAATCCACGGAGCGCTGTGTTTTAGAGCCTTCGACTTAAGCCTCTCTCCCTCACGCCTGGACCAGAAATGCCAAGCCATATTCTTCAGGTTGGACGGGCTCAGACTGAAAGTTTCCCCTTAAGACCACTGGTCTGAAAGCAGCTCTCCCTCCTTTTCCTCTTCCTCTTTGGAGACATAGAAAAAGCAGCTTAACCGTCTGTGGCTCACTGGAGGCTGCAGGGAATGTTGTTTACCTTGACTTCCCTCACCAACTTCCCCTCAGCCCAGCTAAACACTGCTGTCTGTTTGTGCTGTTTGCCTCCACGGCGAAGTCTAAAACATGGGAATGCTGGGATGGAGGGGGGGGGATTGATGGAGCCATAATGACTGTCAGACCTGTCACAGGGGAATTTCAACCTGAGCTCCTGCAGGCAGACTCAGAACTACAGAGCGCACTTAACACCATGACACCTCCATGTGTGATAGGATGTGTGTGCGCACATGCAACAATATGCACAGCCCTCCAAGACTGCATAACCCCCCCCCCACACACACACACACACACACACGCTCCCTTCTTGGAGGTCAGGACTTAGTGGAGTGCGTTTTTGAGCAGAGACCTCAAAAACGCACGATTCAGTTTTCAAAGTGTTCATGTTAGCACAGTCGGGGAATATCTAACAAGTGATGTATTATATTCCTAGAGATCCCAGCTGGGAGGGAAAGAGCGAACCAGAAAAAAAAGGCAGCAAAGAGAGACACGCTTATCTTAGCCTAGCTGCGCGCTTTGGGAGACCTTATTTGGCGGCGTTTGAATAACATGCTATGAGGTTGGCAAAAACGCTGCCTCTGGCACTTCTCAGGCATCCTCTCTTTTCACAAAAGAGACTTGTTTAGTGAGCTGCGTGTTTTCTGGAGCCTGTGGATGTAAGTTTGCTTTTGGAGGTGTTTTGGATGCTATTTAAAAATCATATAAAACCTGAGGGCAAATGTTTCGCATATTCTCCTCGACACTGGTGCATTGAGAGGACATCTTGGACTGCTGTGTGCTTTTATTCACAAAATGTTGTTCTTGTAACCAGGAGGAAGGATGGTATTTTGTCTTTTTTTTATTTTGAACTGGAATATACTGTAGGTTCACGGCCTTTTCGTGCTCAGACATGCATCTCACCTCATCTGTTTATCTCTGCCCAGAAATGTCTGGGGCTATGTTCTCTCTGCTTCTTTGGCTGTTTGCTGACCACACAAATGTGCGAAGCGGCATTTTAAGTTTGCATGTAACACGGAGAGGGGTCAGGGTCAACCGCAGCTCCTCTCTGACATGCATTCTGAACACAGCGATAACCAGGGCGGGGGGAGACCTGCTCTAAGCTCCGATCAGCTGGACAGAGATCAAGAAAAGCCCAAACACAAGTTGAGAGTTTTTCATATCGTTTGTGTGAAAACGACAAAGGAATCCCACCACTTCCTATGTTGACATGTGGAACCAGAGCCGAACAGGATGGGAGAGTTTTGAATAAGAGGGAGACGAGGGGCAAGAAACTGAGAAAATGGAAGTTAGCCAGAAGCTTTTAGTATCACTTTTCTGCCTTCGACTGAATCTAAATCTGTGACTTGATGTGTGTGTTAAAGCTCTGGGATGATTCCCTTTGACAGTGACAGTCCTACAGGGATGTGACATTGCTGAGCTGAAACCAGGGAGACAATCCCGATGTTGTTCAAACACCACTTGTAAGCCTGTCGCAGCATGATCTCCGCTGAAGAAATCTCTTTCAAAATCCTTTTTCACTCAGTGGAGAACGAGGCCTTGATATATGGTGCTTAGAAGTGCCTCAGACGTCTCAGCAGTTACTGTATTTATCAAAGCTTCATTATGTTTAGGAGCAGGGAGCCCTTAAGTGCTTAGTTGAGGGATGTAATGTTACCGTTGGTTCATTATGGATGTAAACAAGACCATTTAAAATAATTACAAGTGTGGCTTCGGAAACCTCAGTGGCACACCATTGTGATTTTACTGAGGAGCACACATTGAACACATTTAGATTCGTCCATTGCACCAGAGTATTTATGCTTACATATACTTTTACTTTGATTCGGCCCCAGAGCCATCCACAAACATAATGTAGCGATTTTGCTTCAGATAAAATGGGAAAAGTAGCTCACCCGTCCAAAACACATGGCACTCCGTGGTACTCCATCTCCCCAGCGCGTTCCCCTCAGATTATTTCAGTAGAATATTCAACTCTTTGAACGTACAAAAATCCTTTAAAAGTTCAGTTTTATGTAACCAAAAAATAAACTTCCAAAGCTCGAGATTTCTGGAGAGCGCAAAACCTTGTTCTGCAATAAGATCTAACGAGATCCATTACACAAGCCACTAATAGTCGGATATAATCTGACCTTTGGAGCGGCGGAAAGGCTGTCAAGTGGTGTGGTTCATGCTCAGGTTTTTAATGTCGAGCCTGCCCTGCACGACTTTCATCTGAACAAACTTACAGAGGCATGTGTGCTCGCAGCTGTAACCCCTTTGCTGAGGCATGGTTTGGAAGGGTAAACTGGGACACACACACACACAGAACACGCACATACACACACACACACACAGGGGGGGTGGGGGCACGTGCCGATGCAGCCTGAGACTGTCACCGCACAGCCACTGTAAATCTCGTCAGCCCCAGTCATTTGTAGCGTGCAGTGCGGCAACACGTAGAGTTATTTCTTTGGGTGTTAGTGTGTTCGTTCGCTGTTACATTGTGGTTCATCGGGATCTGTTCTGTCTTTTGTCCCCCCGCAGCCCCTCATCCACCTCATGGGCTCTGATGATCACGAGCTCCAGGAAGCCGCCGCTGGCTGTGTGCGCAACATCCGACTTCTGTCCCTGGCCAATAGGAAGGCCCAATTATTTTATTGACCGTCAATGATCTCAGCGTCTGCGGAGCCAACGGGGACCGTCCAAAAATTGCCGGGGTGGGTCTGCAGCCCGTGTTTGACTTTTTAAAAGAACAAGACTCTCCCCAGGGTTGTAAATATATGCTTGGGGCCTCCACTTGAATGATAACGAAATTGCAACACCTTTCCCTGCTCAACACAATCCTGATGTCAAACAAAATACATGAACAAAACAATAATTTTTACATAACCCAGACCCAAAGTGCTATTGGCGGAACAGTTACCACTGTCACTGGATAAGGGAATCGTTTTTGTTCAGTCCCTTCGCATTACGAATGAGCTGGCAGGGGCGGCTCTGGCGGTGTTTTTCTTAGCATATGTGTGTACGCTAACTGCAGAGTTTGTTTCTGATGTGTGAAAACTGTGTCAAATAAAAGGTCTGAGAGAAGTGTTACACGCACAAGTACCACAAGTGTTTCAAATGTGTTGCATCAAATGGTCTGAGAAAGGTTTCAAATAAAATGTTCGGTCTTGACTGATGAGTGTGTATTTATTTGTGCCCCTGCTTCCGCTCCAGACACAAACTTTTCCCCGAGCTCTGCGTTCACATCATTTACCTCATCAGGAGTTCATACAAACACTGGAGGAAGCCCTCTTCTCACTCTCCGGCTGCGATGGTAGAATAAATGCTTCTTTTTCTTCTTCTTTTTTTTTTTGGTCATGTTTGATCTTCCGCCAAATACCCCATTCGTTGTTCGGCGTGAAACACTTCGAAGCTGCGTTCTCTGTACTAAAATTCCTTAGGTCATCCACACGAGACCACAATATCTAAACAAGATCCACATCTGCTTTGGTTGCTCAACCTCCTGTTTTACAGTCCGTGTCCTCCTGTGCTTATATGAATATTTGTAACGATCTGAAAAACACACAAGGCACACGGACAGTCTGCACAAGTGTTCTGTATAAATAACCACACAATAATATGAACACATAAATGCGAGCGCTGTTATCATAACGGGAAAAAAAATGTCTATAACTATTAGGAGCACAATAGTGTGTCCTGTCTCCACCACACCTATTATGTACAAGAGTGAATTTCATTTTGGATTTTCCACATTACTCGCAATTCATTTACAGTAATTTCAGATTTTGTAGGGGCATTTATTGTAAATAATGAAATATATTTCATAAACAAGCTCATTATTTTTCTCAGTAAAAACAGAAATGTTGTGCCAGTCGGGGTCATCTCAGTACCAAAGCACTTGCGTGGCATTTAGTCAGCACCGACTATAAAACAATCTAATGACGGATTTTGGGGAGAATGCAACAAATTGCTCTGCTTTTTCCAAAAAGCGGGACTTGTTTTGTGTTGTTTTTGTGTCTCTCTCTCTCTCTGCTGTACTCAGACATTCGGAGCTGTGGGTGAGTGCAGCTCATTGCAGCGGATCCCGGCTCCTCTCGCGTTCTTGTTTATTATAAACAGGCCGCGTCAGGCTCCACGGCCCTTTTGCGCAGATGATTTCAGTAAAAGCCTGTTGGCCTCCTCTACCGCTGCCCTCTCGCACGTCTGTCAGTCCATCTGATCCAACTGTCCTGGTCCCGGTTAGCTGAGATGCTCGGCGCCCGACCGCAGAGGCTGCCGCAAAATCTCACGACTTTCATCATTAATATCGGCCACGTGCTAAAAGAGAAAATTAGCAAAACACTGAAAATATGCGGTTGACAATCTTCGTCGTGCTTTTGATGTTTAAACGCAACCAGCTGTTCGCGCGGGGTCACCGGAGGAGCGCGCATGGAGGAGCGAAGATGACTAAACCTATTACTGCGCTCTGGAGAAGCAAACTCCCTCCAAAAAAACAAAAGCGGGAGCCGTAGGAAGCCACTGTCTCCAAACCATTCAATGGGAATAAATCCACAATGATAAATGACTTTTTAATTCCATGCAGCGAGCTTTACGGCCTCTGCAACATGCCCAGTGTCAAATCTGATTCTCAAGAAATGTTTAAAGGAAAAGCACTTAGTGACTTAGACAAACAACAAACATGTTTTCTCTTTGTGTGGCTGCTGAGGCTTCCATTTTCTCTTGCAGTTTTATATTTAACTTGTTAATTACTCTTCCATCTTCCTCTTTTTTCATTTAAAGGTTCAACATTTATGGGGAACAGCGTGCTTGCTGTCTTTCCAGAATTGAGATGAGAAGATTAATATAATCTGTTCTTTAAGTACAGAGCTGGAGCTTCTTCTTTTTTTTGTTCTGTGACTTCAAAGAGTGAAGCTTATCTTGCTGAAATCAAGGTTCAAGAAAACTTTTGTTCCAATCACCTTCTTTTTTTTTTATGATAATCCAAAATCCAATGGAAAAGTCCCACAGGCTGCTGGGTTGACCTACAAACATACGTCACCCGTGCAGCACTCTGTTAGCACACTGTACCTCGTTAACGCGTGCACAAACACAAACGTGAAAAAGTGCACCCTGTGGTTAGGTGTAATGTAATTCCGTGTGTATGTGGAATTGGTGTTGGGGTTCACGGGACAGCTCGAGATGTTTAGCAGTAAAAAGAGAACACACTGTGCTGGTTGGCTCCTCGTCATGTCCGCAGTACCCAATGAGCCTCCATTTGCAATGTTTAAACACTTGTTGTAAAGACGCAGTGTTTGACTTTCCGTCGTGAACCTGATGTTAAACGCTGCAAAGGGAAGAAGCCGAGAGGAAGCACTAAGCCGGTTTCAGGAGCTCGGCCCTCTGGCCCGCCGGTCATAAAGCCACAGTTGAGTGTATTAGTCGAGCCGCAAACCCTCTGAGAAAAGAAACTGCCACTTTCTTTGGCACGCCGGCCGACACTGGGACATTATTCACAGGAAATTAGAGGTTATGCCTCCACGCCTCAGCAGAGGCAGCAATTATGTCCAGCTCAGGCCTTTCTGGTCACCATTCAAGATCCACGCTGCTCCTCGCTCTGCTTCATAGAAGGGGTGGAAACAGTGGAGGGATATCCCTGATGTTGTTGTTCCTGTTTTGGGGCAACACGTGGGCCCTGGCATCTGCCACTCCTCTGTATCTCAGCCGGTGTGTCTCACCAGTGACCGGACCTTCACCCCGACCGGACTCGAGCGGAGGCTTCCCATAGGTCAGGGTGATGGACGCGACCACACTTGATGACTTTATTACACATTACACAAGGCTTATGTGTGGAAATATCCTTTCTGCAGTCGTGAAATTTGTCTGTCCACATTTTGGGTGGACAGAGTAATAAATATATATATCGCTTATTTTTATAGTCAGGCAGTCCTTCAGAGAGTGCGCTGTGCATTGTGATACTAACACAATTGCTTTAAAACGGAACGGCTCTTTTGAAGTTTTTTTTAAAGATCCCACATCTCCCCAGGCGTCCTGCAGCAATATTTCATAAAAGGAACTAATGAACAGTAAAAGTTCCTTCCAAATATTAGAAGTGGCTTTCTGTCCCCTCCTGTGTCTACGGAGCATTTTTAATATAAAATCACAAACTGTTGCGCAGCAGTGGCGGCCGCGCGGTTCGCCTGCGATGTTGCCATTAAAAACATGCGTGTACACAACGGCCCCTCAGAGCTCCGTCCAAACAGAGGGCGGCGCTCTCTGGTAGCCGAGGGCCGGGGCTGGGGGGGTGAACGCGCCTTCTCTTCTCAATCTCTAAATTAGCTTTTATGTCGCCACACCGCCGGCTCTGTTGGAGCGGGCCTCGCGTGTCGCGCTCAGCCGCTGTTTGCTCAGCGGCCCGACTCCCTCCTGCATCCGCTTCCTTCCCTCAGACGCTCATGAGGCCTCCCCCTCAGACGGCTGAAGTGCTGTCCTGTGGCCGTGTCCTGCCTTTCTCAGTGCTTCTTCTTCTTCTTCTTTTTTTTTTTTAAAACTTCTTCGCAGCACTAACGAATCCTGACGTCCCCTTCCGTAATTCCTGAACGACAAGCTGCGCGACAATAAATAAACAGAGGAACGAGCGGGCAAATACCGCAGCGATGGGTCCGATTTCAAGGCCCAGAGCAAAGTCTCCATTAAGGTCTCAATATTATTAATAATTCCGTCATTGGTCGTGACAGCTGTGGCTTTTGGTCGTGTACGTTAATTACAAGTGTACATTCGCCGCGTTTCTCTGCACGACTTATTACAGGCTCAAAAATCATATCACAGAGGTTATATTCTGTAAATTATTTTTGACTGGGCTGTGGCCTTGGACACTCATGGTCACACCAGCATTTAAATATAGCTAGCTAGACTGTTGGGTTGCTTCAGTTACTCTTTACTGAATGAAATGGTGCCTGGTTAGTTTTTTAGTGGTTAGCTCACCAGATGGTGCTTCACCAGTACTGGCCCAACGAGCACTCATTAGGTAAACCTGCCGTTTTGAGTTGTCTCATTTTGCTGTGCCACTTTCTTTTCTTGAATCGTAGTAAATTCAAGGGTGCGACTTTTTTTTTTTTTTTTTTCCCTCCTCAAAACCTTGACATTTTTCATACAGAGCCGGCTGGAGGAGGCTCCGTGCAGGACTTCTGTTAGATTAGTCATCCTGACTCATCCTGAACTTTTACGGCTCTCAACATCTAAGCATTTCTAATGAGACAATCTTTAGGGTTTAGGATACGCCTGTCAACCACATTAACAGATCATGGCTTTTTTTTCTGCGCCTGACCTTGAAATTGAGGAAATTGTGAAACATTAGACACCACTGCTGATTTGAGGAAACTTGGACGCTGTGGCTCTAGCTTTAATAAAACCGCACTGATTGGGCCTCAGAAGAAAAAAAAAGTAACTGCATCTTTTTTAAGGAAGAGAAATGTTTGCAGGTATTTTTTTTTCCCCCCGCATGCTGATTTACTGTCTCTCTCACTCTGCGGCTCGCCTTGTAAAGTGATGTGATGATGCCGGGGCGCACTTTGCAGCTTTACAGTCGTTCCTGCGTGATCTAAAGCCTTCCCTGGACCTTTTCCTCCTGCAGTCACACCAGACTGGAAAGGAGAGGATAGCGATATCCAACAGCCAGTTATAGCCATTCGCAGACAAAGGATAATGTCAAGTAAAGATGCTTAAAAATGCCAAGTTCCTCACACAGCAGACAGTGATGAGTTGGCACGCGCCTCTGGCCGCACAGCTGTGAACCATAAGCACGGCCAGGTTTCCCTCCGCTGGATCGCAAACCAACCTGAGAGCTCCGTATGGCACCCCACCAAAAATTATATTATCCCAGAGTTTTCATCACAGTCTTTTCATCAAGCTATCACAACTCTGGACCTGAGGGGAAGACATGCAACTGAGGGGAATAGCACCAAATCAACAAATCATCAGCAAGGCATTATAGAACATCCTATTTAAATCTGTAACTGATTGCGCGCTTTGAGTCATGAGCACAAAGTGCAGAACTGTAGTAGACGCTGCCGGTTTAAGTTTCTTCACAGAATTAGGAGTAATATTTGTAAAAGTGGCCAATTAGGCAAATGTTCTAAATACAATTTTCTGTTTTGGTGCAGCAGAGCGTCCTTTTCTTTGTGGCGCTCTCTTTTATTTGACCCCTCCCCGTCCTTTTCCCCCTTTTTCTTTCTCGCTCCTGCTTTAATTCTGACATTAATAAATGTCCTCTCCCTCTGCGCGATGCATAAATAACCCCGCTTTAGTCTAGCGCACACCGCTGTCTGTCAGTTTGCCCGAGCATATTTCAGAGCTTTGCGATTGTCTGCTCGCAAAGAAAAACACCTGGAGCCTCGACATCCAAAGATAGTACGAGCAGAAATATTGCGGCGATGACACTCGAATAACTGAAACATTTCAATGAAGTTTTTTTTTTCGCGCTGGCATTATACGCGACAAAGTCAAATATGCCTTTTTTTTGTTATTCTAACACAGGGGAGTAGTTCTGGCAGGGCTCGGGTGCACAAAAGGCACGCTTTGTCTGACTCAGTTCGGCTTGGATCGACAACGCAGGAACATCAGAGGGTCCGGTTCACAATGAGAGTCTGTTCTCTGACAGCCGTATCCATCAGCTCCATGTACGCTGGAGGTGATGGATACATCGACTCAGCTGGAATGTCCTCCCCGTGCAGTAATACGTGCCTATTTACTATGCATCTGTGTATTCTTGGAAAGCCATATTTAGCGAGACAACAGAGGATGGGAGGGTTTAAAAGAGTATTGGGTGTTCCACGTTGCAATTATTCCCCACTGTAATTTCAAGGAGCAACTTGACTTCTAATGGCACTTGACTCTTGATTACCTTCAGCAGACGTGGACAGGCGGCACACGTTTCAGCTCGCTGATTAGTGTCCCGAATGTTTAAAACCCCTCTGAAAACAGTAATTGGGTCGTTTTAAACAACCTGCAAATTTTCTCCTCAGTCACATTTTCCACCGAAGCTGGCAAAGTATCGAACAAATATGTCTGCGGCTTTACAAGTAGTCCGTGTGATACAGTATGTAATTCCAACTTGGTTTACATGGCGAAATTAAGTCCAAGTCTGGAGTGAAAACATCATCCCAAATGAGGGGAAGATTAGGGGTGCAGAGGCTGGGGTTTTAAAAAATAATTTGGATTGTAATGGCGTAAGGTGTTGACATTGAGCTAACTGAATTTAAGTAATGGCCACCTTTCATAGCCAGATCCTTTAATACACACTGAATGATGAAGTACCCTACGGCAAAAACAGGGTGTTTCCTGCTGGGTGCGCGACGTGTAATGAATGTCTGCTTTTTAATTTAGCATTCGCCGCCTTAAAAGAGACACACGTCTTCCATTTGAGACTATATAATGTGGATTTTCATCTTGGGCCTTCCGCTGCCTCTGTACTGCAATATTATATTTACTAAAAAGTACATCTGACTGCCTCCGTAAGTGGTGTGTTTTGTTTTTCGCAAAGGGATAAAAGTTAAATTGGAAATTTAAGACGAAAACAAATGTTATGAGTGTAGGGACATAAAACTTTCACTATAACCACCCCTCTGGCAGGCCAGACCGAACCCACATCCAAATGAACTCCAGTGGATGTGATATAAAACAATACAAGGGTGAGTGTCACATGTGTACATAAAACATGTACAAAGATTAGACACAAGAACAGAGCAGCATGTTCCCAAAATTGCGCTGACGTATGACATTTCATTAAACTGTCTTGGATGGGAGAGATATGGTGACGTTAAAGGTTTCCCTCCCAGCATCGCAGCATACAGAGCGTAACATACTTGATATAATAAGGTAGTGTATATATATATATATATATATATGTATATATATATATATATATATATATATATAT
>JAOXYL010000055.1:3777833-3790886 GCA_028564955.1 Terapon puta
TGTGTGTGTGTGTGTGTGTGTGTGTGTGTGTGCGTTTCTCTGTGGACACTTCCCGGTGCGTCTCTCTCAGTGACAGACTCAGTGTCCAACCTGCACGTAGAAAATCTAAAATGAAACAGAAAAGAGAGAAAGGAAAAAAAAACAAGAAAATGTCACATTTGTTAATCCTGCAGTTTTGTTTGTTTGGCGTTAAAAAGGCAGAACAGCAACCAAAATAAACCTTCAAGGTTTACACCAGAGCGTAGTGCAGAGGAGAAATAACCAGCATGTCTGAGGTGGAACATTTTTAAGAGTAGAAAAAAAATAGTAAAGTAGTAAAATAAGTAAAATATATATATTTTTATCCAAAGCAGTGAGTCAGTGTTGTACTAAAGTTGATTGGCGGGTGATAGAAAATCAAATGAGCCTCACAAAAACAGAGGTGAGCGGACTGAGATGAGTTTGTGTGAGAAAACCAGGTGTAGGGGGGGGGCAGGCGGTGTGTGAGCTTTTATTGCATCACTGTTGCGCAGCAGTGAAATAAAGCGCTCCTCCTCAGGTTGTTGAGGAGCTGCTGGTCAACATTAAACGCTCCCGCTGACAAAGAGCGACCTCACACTGACGCACCGGAGGAGCGTTACGCACTGAGTGTGTGTGTGTGTGTGACACACAGCCCGTCAGCTAACAGTGTATCACAGGAATGGCTGTTTTAAGGATGAATATTAAATACCCACCCGCGGAGGATTTTTGCTGACGTTTAATGATTTTTTTTTTTTTTATGATCAAGGTCACATTTCAGTGTTTTCGCTCCTTTTGTAAAACTCTTCACATCTGCTCCACAGGAGAGACGCGGGGACGCTGTGACACATCCCAGGAGATTTTCTTTTTTTTTTTTTTTACCTCCCCTCTTTTTTTTTATTTTTTATTTTAATTTTGAATTTTTACGCGTCAGAGATCTCCGGCCTGGGGACTATCCGGCCAAAGATGAACACCATCGTGTTTAACAAGCTGAGCAGCCAGGTCCTGTTCGAGGAGAAGGCGAAGGAGGTGGAGATGAGCAGCAGAAACTACCTGGAAGTCATCGACGGGCAACATCCGGACCTCCTGTCCAGCAACCAGAGCATCAGAGACAACCAGGCCATCCGGCACCGGCGCAGCGGGTACGTGGAGCTCTGCGTCTGACGGCATGTGTGGCTCTGTTATCGTGTGGATTAACTGGGGTGCCACTGATGAGGAGTCCCCCCACCCACTCAGGGTTATTTCAGTCCGCGCAATTTAGTTAGATCCCCGGGAGAGAGAGTGAAAGAGAGAGAAAGAGGGGCCACAATGGCGCGTTTGTCACCAGAGCTCCGTGGTCATCTCTCCACCTCGTGCGCGAAATTAAGACAGAAATACCAAACCGAGAGAGGGCTGCTTGGGTCAGATTCCTTCGAAATTACATTGTTGATCTATATATGTTATAATACACATCTATTCATTCAGTTCCAAATGGATAATAGTGTTCCTGCGGCCGTGCGTAAATTACGCATACAGGAGCACAATCAGAAATTCAGTATCCACGTTGAAAGTGTTTTTTTTCAATCGGTCAGAACTATAGCTCCTTATGTTTTACATCTCAAGACTGAAACACTAATTTGATTATCCAGTCAGGCTTTTTTTTTTCTTCTTCATGTGGCTTCAATGCAATAGACTCTGATGGAAATAATATCAACCATTTCCCAGTCTGGTCTTCATTTAGCTGTTGGTGTTCACAGCTAATCTTAAAATTAATAAGTAGGTCAGCCGTGGTCGGTAGCCTGTCTTATAGAGGTCTCCATCTGTTTCCAATAAATTAATGCACCCTTCAACTCCCTGTGTGGTCTAGTCAATCACTGAAGGGCCTTTAAAAAAAAAAGAAATGTACATTTTACTTTGTTTTCTTCCCCTGTGACAGGGAGCAGGTGGAGGAAAAGATCCTGAAACCCAGTGATTTGTTGTGTGTTATTTTCATGTTCATTAGGAACATTTGAGAGATAACACAGTGACCTTGAGCAGCCTCCTCAGGGATTAACTTTGAGGAATTCAGAAAGAACGCTGCGAGTCAGTGAGCTGTGCGACGGGAAGGTGTCACCTCACGGGAAGCATCAGAGCTGATGAGGAACATTAAATTATTAAACAGAGGCGTGCGTGTGCGTGTGTTTGAACCAATGTTCAGAACACGGAGTAAAATGTTCTTTCGGATGTTCATACTGATTTAGATTACAAGGAAAATATTTGTAGAACATGAACCTCAGGCGGACTTGAGGTTAGTCTAAAATATGTTACATCTGCAGCCGGTGGAGCTTTTTGGGGAGATAAAGGCAGAAGCGGAGCACAGCACCATACTGACATCTACAGGTTCATATAACCTGGAGCTAAGGTGAGGCTGAAGCCGTCACAGACCGGGGAAACCAGCAGGCTGCTGTGGCTGCTTGAACTGAAAATTGCTTTAATCTTCGTTTAGGATCTTCTTCACTAATACATTTATGATCATTTAATTTCATTTTGTGGTGTTTTATCGTGTTTAATATCAGAACTGTGCGGGTTAGGGTTACATACATGAGCTGACAGTGGCCCACCAAGTTGCTGATCTGGGACTTTAGAATATATGCTGAGTGTTTTGAATCTGCAGTCTTTGAATTGTTCCCACTATGATGTTTTTATAGCATCCTCTGGACATGTATGAGAGCCCCATTTCTGTGAAGGGAAACCAGAAGTATAATTTCAGCTTCTCTGTCCGTCCCTTGTGTGCGGGCTTGGCTGCGACTGTGACCCAGCTACATTGTTCTTGATCCACTGCTCCCGGGTGTGAAATGTTAATCTGGCAAAAATGTGCGCCTGAGGAATATGTGTTTGTTTGTTTCATTGCAACGTGTTGGCGGTTTGTGGGATGCGCAATGAAAAATAAACTGCCAGTGGCCGTTTTTTCTCTCTCTCTCCCTCTCCCTCTGCCTCTGTCTGCTTCAGCCTCTCTCTCTCTCTCTCTTGCTGTGTCTCTGTGTCCCTCTCTACTCTAATCCGACCTCTCTTAGCTTAATTGCAGTGCTCCGGGTGAGAAAATAGCACACCGTACGGAGTGTTCACTTTATGTGTCATGACTAACGAATTCAGACAACGTGCCGGTCCACAGGACTCCGCTCGCAGCTGCACAGCATTGTTTGCTTGACTTCAATAAACAACATAATCCTGGTTCGCTTTTATGGCTCTGAAACCAGATTTTGGCTTAATTTGGGAAAAGGAGGAATTTCAATCTAGGCTGTTTACCAACATTTCAACCCAGTATAATGAGAGTGATGTTACTGACAAATGCAGAGTGGTTACGTATCAAATCATCCCTCATATATCTGTGAAGAAAGACCAAAGCCTGCATGTTTATTTATGCTGGTTTAGATGATAAAACTGCTAAAACATGTGTCCCATAATTTACTTACACAATAGTCCATGTATAACTGAATTATGGGACCTATTTTTTTGGTGTGCATTTATATGGTATCTATCTTGTGACAGTGTGTATTGTAGGCAGTGCTGTTTACAGTGAGCTATCTGGCTGACATCACCCCCCCTACCCCCCACCTTTTCCTCCTCAGGGGTCGCCCCAGCGGTGGAAAAGTGCGACACAAGCGCCAGGCCCTGCAGGACATGGCAAGGCCGCTCAAGCAGTGGCTCTACAAGCACAGAGACAACCCCTACCCCACCAAGACGGAGAAAATCCTGCTGGCCCTCGGCTCGCAGATGACCCTGGTCCAGGTGAGTCCGCTGTCCGGTGACTTCCACCATGCTGCTGTCCGGGTGATGAAGGAAAGTGAGAAAAGTGAGGCATTTCTCAGGATTCATGCGGGCACAAGTGCAATCAGGGAGGGGAAAAGTGAGATTTGATTTCTGCGGTTGATTTTTGCTCTAATCAGGTCTGAAAAGTTGGATTTTGACTCGTTTTTGCAATTAGGAGGCTGCGAGCAGAAAGTGTTTTTACATCTTGAGACGTTTATTTTACAGCTCTCATGCAGCGATGTTTAATCTTATTTCCACTTTTGTCCAAATGCCGCAGTTGGCTATTCTCTTTATTATTTTTTATTCACTCAAATGGGAAAAGTCGTAGTCATAGTAGTAATAAATAATATTTGGAGTTACACAGGTGAGTGGTTTCCACCGCTTTTATCTTGTGACCTTTTGAAAAACAGTTTTCTACTTGATGATGCTTGTCACATATGGTCAATAAGTGATTTTTGTTTTCTTATATCGTACATTTTAGTAGCCTGAACATGTAAAATTTTCAGAACTTTATAGCGACACAAAAATAATAATCTAGACCTGATTTTACTGTGCGTAAAGGTACATATATATTGTACATATAGGTTTCTCATATGCTTTAAGTTCTATTGCACCCTCTACTGATAATATAAGAGTACAGTGGACAACGTGCCTTCAGCGCCTGACAAACTGACCACTGAGAGGAAAACCCAGCGGTGAATTTGAGTGTGTTTTGTGTCTGGCGCTCGCAGCTGTGTATGTACAGTATCATCTGGCTGACAAGGTCACTGATACGGCCTCACAACGTCTGCGGCAGCTTTCTCGGGCCGCCGGCCACGCTGCTTAATCTGGTTCTCATTTTGGGAGCCTGATGGAGCTGTTTGTTTTGGTGAGGGCGAGCAGAGTGCAGAGGAATGCTTTGTGTTGGACACCGGGATGCTGCACTGCGAACACACACACGCGCTCGCAAACCTCACACGCGCACGCTCCGAAGCTGACACCCAAACACCAGCAGCGGTGTCAAAGGTCAGTGGGGGGGGGGGGCGAACTTGAAAGTGAACGAGGGTGATGACAGGCAGGTAAATTATTTTCCTCACATTTTCCAACACGAAGGAGGTCGTCTTTGGCTACACTTGAGCTTTTTTTTAAAGTCAATATTCAGTTATTTTTATGATGTACTGACAGATCGTTGATTGACAGAAAATTGTTTTCTCAAAATAGTTTTAATCAATTAATCCTAAGTTTCTTGTCCCTCAGATGTGAGAATAATTTTTAATCTCTTTAAATAAAAAAAGTGAAATAACTTTTGGTTTTGCATTAATACTAGAGTAAAAGTTATTTAAAGACACCACCTTACCTTCTGGGAACATCTGACAGACCTTTAATTTGACTATTTTCAGACATTTTCTAGACTAAACATTTAATTGATTGTTGAAAAGAACTCCATAAAAAATCATTTTAAGTGACATTTTTAGTACCTTGGTGGCATCCCTTCTTTGTCGGACCACTCATGGAGACTGAGAACTACCCAGTTCTTCCACTGTTTAGTTCAAATGAACCACTGCTGCTGCTGCCAGTAATGTAGAACGCATCACTTCCTGTGCATTTTCCCCTGGAAACACCCACCTGGCACCAGGTGTTTAGAGCAACTAAATCTGTCATGTTTCAGCAAAACAGCCCCCGTTTTCCATGTAAACGTTGTAAATTATTTCTTTAAGGTTTGTGCTAATAGGTCTGTGCCATTTCTCCATCATCGCTGAATTCCCTCGCCGTGCCTGCATGCCGTCTCCTCGGCGGTACAGACGGTACAGACAGGCCACGCGTGAACGAGCCGGTTTGGCCGCCGGGTCCCCTCCTCTTTTTAATCTCCCTGGGTGTCATCTGAACAGGCGCGCCATCACCTTCTCTCCTCTCCCACCCCATTGACAGCCGTCTTTCGTCCGGCCCTCATTAGCGAGCCGGCCCGCGCCTCGCCTCGTCTCACCTCGCCTCGCCTCCCCTCCGGCCAAGCCACATGTACGAGTTGCCGCCGTCCCCCCGGTGTGCCACAGCGCTGGGCCGGAGACAAAGGGATGTGGGATGGTCTTAGTTAACGAGAAACACGATACTGAAAGAGGGGATCAGAAATATAAGTACTCTAGCATAAGGCCCCCGTCCCAGCCCCTTCATAAGCCGCTTGAAGTCTATTGAGCATGAAAAGTTATTCTAGTATAACATCTAATGGTCTCCCTGCCCAGTGAAAGGAAGAGCGCTGGCTCAAGTGTCTTTTTTATTGCATCTTGAAGACAGTGTTGGAAAAATCGTATTATTGGAGCGAGCCTGCGCGGGTCCAGAATAAGCACAGGGGACGCACATCTCGGTCGGAACATTAGTTAATGAAACGTTGCGCTCGCTGGCCGTCCGGCGTTTGGGGGGTGTTAAATGTTTCGACATGGCGTTGATACAGAAAAGATGCGTGCTGGGGTGTCTCTCCGGAGCGTCTGGGATGTTTCTTAAAGCTCGGTTTCAGAGAGCGGCTCTGCAACCCGACTCTGTTTCTGTCTTTCGCCCCGAGTGTCTCTGAGCTTTTCTGAATGAGGAGATGGATAGCAGGCGAGGAGCAGACGTTTTCATAAAGGATAGTCTTTGTTTTGCTATGGATGTGGAGGTGTTTGGATTCAAAACAATAACACATGTTTCTATTTGCTGTGTGTTCCCACCCCTTTCCATTTCTCTCTCTCTCTCTCTCTCTCTCTCAGGTCTCCAACTGGTTTGCCAATGCCAGGCGGCGGCTGAAGAACACGGTGCGGCAGCCAGACCTGAGCTGGGCGCTGAGGATCAAGCTCTACAACAAATACGTTCAGGGCAACGCCGAGAGGCTGAGCGTCAGCAGCGATGACAGCTGCTCAGAAGGTACGGCCCGACGGCACCTCAGCAGCACTTCCACTCCGAGATAAAAGAGGTTCATGTTGCAGAAGCACAGCAGGGAGTTCATACGCCGCCCATATCGCGGCTCAAGTATTAAAATGGGCAACATCTGTACAGTTCAAAGGGCTTGGCGTGTTTTTACATTTTAAAACAGGGAGAAAAAGAAAAGAGACACCTTACAAAATAGGAGTATGAGTTTTGACAGAAGTGAGCATAAAGGGGCAGAGGAGTTGAATGAAAGGCCCTGTTGCACAGATTTTTGTTTAATCTGTCTCATTTTTGAAAGTGCATTTCAAAATTGTTGGAGTGACACTTTAAACTTTTTGCCAGCAGTACTGTCTCTCCCTCACATAGAAGCTACCTCCACTGAAATTTGAAATTATACCCATTTAGTTGTTATGTATTTTTTATGTTGCCATTACATATTATCCACATAAGTGTGTGTCTGTGAGTGTGAATTTGTTGCCAACACATATTGTATATACTGTATATATCATATACATACATCATGATATACAGTAGGCCTGCATCAAATTAGAGGTACTGGTCGGTGTTTGAGTCTCCTGGCAAAGTACAATGAAGCTCAGTGCTCTGGGATTAATAGTGGGTTAATCTAGAATTGATCCTTCATTAATCATAGTAAAAGTACCTGAATTATTTCTGTACTTCTCCCTCAGTTTAGGCAGTAGTGTTAGTTATTAGTTGTCCTTTATGTGTGACCCTTGACCTCTTTTGTTGGTTGCTTGGAGTGGATTCGGGTTATTCCCCAGTTCTGCTGTTTTGACATTTGCTCTAGATAAAAACAAACAGCTACATTAATTTACTTAAATCTACATACGACTCTTTTTTTTTTTTGGTTGCCAGGATTTAACATTTTACACTTTATAAGCCCAGTGGAAAACTTTTCCGTTTGCTCTATCCATCAATCTGATTGATGATCACTTCAAAGATATCACATCAGAATGGTCCGGGATAATAAACTGGTCACTTAACTGACGTGAACCTGATGCTCTTTGTACAGAGTGACCGGGAAAATCTCCTGACATCATCGTGCTGAGATTCTGATCTACAATTATGACATGAAATCCGGCCAAAGGCCAGGCCATCTCGCTCAGTGCCCGGCCTAAAGAGGGCTGATGCTATGCAGAGCCATGTTCTGGATGTATATAAATGGCGAGTGTGTGACCCAGCTGAGAGACGCCGAGGCCGGCGGGCTGCGACACGCTGTCATTAAGACACCCCGCTGAGCCAACCTCTGTCTCCCAGCCTACAATTGAAAATGAGTAGCTCTTTGTAAGCTGTGTATTTACAGCAACTGCCTTTTTCTACTCTCTGACAGCACTGAAAACATGGTCAGCAAACACAAAAAAAAAGAAAAGAAACATACATACTCACGCAGTGGAAGAATGAACAGAAAGGAAGAGTGCTGTGGTGTCAGTGATCTCTAATTAAATTTGAGGAGGAGAGGCTGAGCGTGTGGCTGAAAGAGGAATGTGTGCGTGGTGTTTGCATTGTGTCCGCCACAGGCCACTGTACCACTGGAGGCTCTGTATATCTCCCTGACTCTTCTCCCTGTCACATTATGGTTATGAAGCTGTCCGCAGCCTGCTCCCACTTCTGACCCATGCACCAAAAGGCCCTCCATTATGTTTTTAAGCCTGTGCTTTTGTTCCACAGGCTATTTATGGGGCCAGACCTGACCCCACTGACTCGGCGTACATTCCTCTAACTGTCCTGAAATGGTCCAGCTTGTTTTGTAGATACAGTAGCAGGTCCCAGGGAGAAAATGCTGTTTTCTGCATGCGAGCTGTCATGTCGACGTGAAAATGGAGGTTTTATTTAAGAGGTGTCAGACGAAGATATAAAAAGGACACTGTCATGGGAT
This sequence comes from Terapon puta, assembly GCA_028564955.1. Taxonomy (NCBI): domain Eukaryota; kingdom Metazoa; phylum Chordata; class Actinopteri; order Centrarchiformes; family Terapontidae; genus Terapon; species Terapon puta. The sequence goes on from JAOXYL010000055.1 coordinate 3,786,370, forward strand.
TATAATAGCAGGTCAGATTTATTATCGCTTGTGTGGTTTCAGAGGAAATGCTGTAGCGCTCGCTGAATTCGGCCTCAGACAGCACAGGGGAAGGAGAGCAAGTACGCTACCTCCATGTGTTTCTGATATGTGGGAGCTATAATTTTAATTTGGCCCAGACTGAATCAAATGTCCAACCTCCCAAATTACAAAATTACAGTCTTGGCAGGGACAGTATCTAGAGTGAACTTCTCCCTGATTTCCCTCCTGCCAGAGGATATCTGGTTTTTCAGCACGGTGTTTTATCTTTCTTCCCCGTTTCTTTCATCAGGTAGGGACCTGCACTTTAATTCAATCTGGTGAGCACCCTGGAAATTATTTATTTCTGCAGGGGGAACAGAGGGCCAACGTGCTCTCGATGGAGAGGAAATAAACTGCCATCCGTTATGGTTGGGTAATGCGTCTTAAGTCTCGGCTGGGATTTCTGCTCTTGAGGCGATGCCAACAGGAGGGCAGGAGCGCCAGGTTGAAATCTGCCCTACGTGGTACTTAGATTCAAAGATTAGCACGAAATAACCAGACTCTGAGTCTGCTGGACTGAACGTGTAACGCACAGAAGTTAGAAAGTCATTTGAACTGGAGAAATGCATGTGATGCTAATTGGCCTTTTGTAAGACTATAGAAACTTGAAAACTGAATTGACATGAAAACTGAGGCACTGTTACATTTCATTTAATTTTGTTAAAGTGTGCATGAATCATATAATAATAAATGCTATTCAGTGTCCATTATTGAGCATTTTAAAATGTTAAGGTCCTGACAATGGATTTTGATCAGGACTGTTCTTAATAATAACTGTCAGTCAAAGCACACACACGGTTTGACATATAGATTAAATGTGTTTTTTTTTTCAGAAATAGCTCATAAAATATGTAAATGTCTTCACATATTAACGCATGGCATTACTTACATTTACACAGCTGTCACTCCAGCGTACGTTCTAAGAACATTTTTTACAAGTGAGCAAAAGAGGCAGCAGAGGTATAAAAAAGGAAGTGTGTGGGAATATGAGTGTGAATGAAGGAAATTTCCCTGCATTGAATCTTACTGATTATTTTCTGATTTTGCCCCCTGATAGATGGGGACAACCCTCAGAGAACACAGAGCAGCCCAGAGGAGCTCAACAAGCCCATGTACCAGAGCGTGATCAAGAAGGAGGGCTCCTCCATGGTGGGCATGGCCATGGGTATGGGCATGGGTATGGGAATGGGAATGGGCATGGGCGCGGGGCTGCGCTCGGCCGCCGAGGCCGCCTCACTGGCCGAGGAATACGTGTCTCCACCCAAGTACAAGAGCAGCCTGCTGCACCGCTACCTGAACGACTCGCTGCGCCACGTCATGGTGGCCAACGCCGTCATGGACGCTCGCAAGAGGAACCACTCCGGCTCCTTCAGCTCCAACGAGTACGACGACGAGCTCCTCTCGCCGTCCTCCTCCGAGGCTGAGGCGAACTTTGTTTATCGGGCTGGTAAGGAGCCACATTTCTTACATTCTTTCCCTTTAAGAGTCTCCCTCGCACACATGACATCCTTCACTTTTGTTCTTTTTTTTTGTCCCCTCCATCTGCACATTTTGTTTTAATTCCTGCAGCTGGTCCATTATTTCCAACCGTCTGCCTCTTTGCTGCCTCTGTGTATCACACTGCTGCTGCCCTCTCACACTGTTTTCTTCCACCGCTCCTCTTTCATTTAATATGGTGATACTACTGAAATGGAGAGGCCCTGACCCTTTAAAAAAACCTTTTTATTAGATTTAAGCGAGGCGCAGTGTATCCAAAACACACTAACACACATTCACACATCCACAGCAGACGAGCCCATGTACTGTCACTTCACACACTCACACACTCCAGTCGAGCAGAGAAGGAATTCCCCCCAGCCAGCTCCTCTGACCAGGCTTCAGCAGGCCAGACACAACAAGGCCATGTGGAACATGCTCACTTCAGACTACTGTTTGGCATGCCTTTGATCCTGCCATGAGGTCCTGCTGGGAGCAGGGGCAAAGCAAGGGCTGTGTGTTCGTTTGTCGGCAGTCTGCGTGTGTGAGATACATTTCTTTTTTTAGACGAAGTGAATATCACCTTTACAGAAAAGTAATAATGAAGAAGAACACGTTGGTATCTCACGATATAAGCTGGTTATTGCAGCTGTTGTTCTTCTGGTCAGTGACGATGGAGGTATTTGACCTCGGATTGCTCTCTTTATTTTCTACAGAAGGAAAAACACCAGGCTGAGATAAACCAGATAAAGTGTTTCTTTGGTCAAAGCTACTGTTTTATTGTCTCTTTTTGCCCAGATGTGTTCTTTTGCACAATATGTTCTGTTTCTGGGTTTTGACAGCAACTGGAAGTAAATGATCTTAAACCCTCACAGACTTTATAACACGCATGTGTTTTTATTTAAGGCATCTTTGTTGCAGCAATTAATTTCAAGCCAGGCCTAACAGTGTAAATTTCTATGACAACTAACTAAAGGTAAAAAAAAATATGGCAACAAAAATTCTTAAATGATACGCAGTTTTGTAAATGTCAACAGAATTACATGAGATGTAAATCAGATATAATCACTGTAAGACAAACAAGATTAATCAAATTAATATAAGTGAAATATTTTTTTTCTCAAATATAAATAGTTTTTATTTAATTATATTAATTAATTCAACTTAAAAACTGTAGTTTTCATTTTCATATATGTATGTATACACACACACACATGCACACACACTTCTCAGCATCCATTGTTTGCGAGTAACACATACATTTAAAAAAAACAAACTCCATATGTGTTGTTAGTTAACAGCAGTTTAATTCATTGTCTTTGTTCACCATTTAAATCACTCATGAGCCGAGGCTGAGTTCAGTCCACTGACATTTTCACGGCAGCAGATTTGCGTTTTCAAGCTGAACCAGATCAAAATGTTTTACAGCGATGTAATTTACACCGGTGTCCTACTAACTGTGAATTTAGAGTCAGGCCCTCGCAAATCACAAAGCCCCGCATGCAACAAAGACTTTCACGACTCTCGCGTCAGCTCGCAACTCGTCTGAGCTGCGAACAATCGAGGTCAGATCTGTCCAAGTTCCTCCTCGGCTGAGAACACAGAGCCTTTGTTCGGGCAGACTTCATAACCAACAGTAATGTTTTCACTTGCCGCTGAGCCCGGACAGGACCTGGAGGGGGCGGACTTGATGGTGTAGGTGATGGAGTGATGGAAGATGTGGGCTTCGTGTCGGGAAGAGCAGATTTTTTTTTATTGTGTTTCATTCGAAGCGCCTCGCATGGACAAATGTGTTCCATATTATCCGAGCGTGAAGGAGTGCGGGGGTGTGCGTGGGGTTCGTATGAAATGCATCAGCGGCCGCGACGGTTACAATCCTCCTGATCGGAGAACTTAAAACCCTGTGACCTGAACGAGCATCGGGGCTTTTTTAGAGCGAAGCACCTGCTGGGGCTCACAGATGGAGAAAGAAAGAGATGGATAGACCAAGTGAGACTTATAACTCCCTCTCTACCAGATTTTAATAAGAGAAATCCCAAAAAAAGGATTAATTCACCTGGCCGGCCTGCTGTTTCTAATAGAGAGTAACTATTTTATCTCTATGGTTAATATAATTTCTTGGCGCTGACGTCTCCCTCTTGGATTTCTCGGGCTCTGGCACCTTTACAGAAGTGTTACTCTGTTACATGCAAGAGAAGCTTTTTGAATCCGCGCATGGAAAGTTCTCCGAGGCGGTGTTGACTCATGGGATCGAACACCTGCTGGGGCCCTCCGATCCGATCGGCCGCTTGAACAAACGCAACAAAGAAAAGTCGAGAAAATGAAATTTTAATTCCACATCTGATCTCACCGACGCAGACAGAGCAAAAAGAAAGAGGCAGAGAGAAATCATTTTAAGCTCGGGTTTGCATCATTTCCTCTGTAGTTTTTTTTTTTTTTCTCCTGCGGCCGCACATTCCAAATATTTCTGAAGTGAACACATTCCTCTTTCACAAATAGTTTTTTTGTGTTTTTATAAAAAGAGAAAAATGTTTCCCTGAGTAGTAGATTTCACATAAATCTGTGCTTATATCAGTTATACAGAGGAAAATAGACAGAATAAATCAGATTTAACCTTAAGTGAATGTTCCCCTCACTTTCTCTTTGACAATGACAAAACGTCTGAAATTTTCAGTCAGTAGGGAGGAAAAGACTTTGAACTTGAAAGAAAGAGCACAAACGGTGTCTTTTGGCACATTCTTTTGCCGAATTCCTGCCTGTGAAGCAATTTTGATTGGTCAAAGCAAAAGTGGCGTGCCTGGCAACCATCATCCCATTGGCTAAAAGTCCATTAATGGGCCAGTTGGCCGCAGTCTGAGCCCACAGTGTTATCTGTGACTACAGAGGGCAGTCAGACGTGGCAGGAGATGGAGAGTGTAGATTTACTCAGTGGAAAACTACACTTCTGCTGGCTTGAAAGGACTCACACACTCGCACGCAAA
>JAOXYL010000055.1:3793178-3804628 GCA_028564955.1 Terapon puta
TTAATAGCTAGAATTTAGTTTTTCAAAGACAAAAGACTCAGACATGACTCTTAGTTGCTTAAAGTCTCAAATCATTTTTATTTTTGTAATGTGTGAGTTTAATTCTGGCATATTTTTGATATGACGTTCTTTGCGTATTTCTCCTGCACAGTTGAAAACTTTATTTAACCATGATATTAAAATGCAAGTGATGCAAACATTGCCTCCTGTTTTATGAGGTGAGAAGCTTTTGAAAATGTACTTCACACTCCTCACTTTATGATGAAGAGTGTGAAGGGGAAGGATATTAGTTACTCGATGGTCAGTGACTAACTTAACAAGTGCAGTGGTTGTTTTTAATTCACGTGTATTTTATGCATCCTTATGCTCACTTGAGACAGACTGACAAAAAATTATTTACACCCCCCTCGCTGTATGTGCACCGTGTCAAAATAATCATCACACAACACGCCGTAAAGCCATTTTCACGCTCTGTCTCCTCGACGTAAAGTCCTCAGTGATATTAAAAGGCTGCGAAGTGTCCTCCAGGGTGTGGCCGGTCGGACGGTGGGAACAGACTAAGAGCTGGCAGAGGTGAGGTATAATCCTGGCACTGAGCTGTGGCGCAGCTTCATGCGAGTGGAAAGGTGGATAAAAAGACAGAAGAGTTTAAAAAAAAAAAAAAAAAAAAACTGATGGTGAACCTCTGTCATTGGAAGCTGGGATGTTGGCTTCCGACCACTAAAGAGAGGCTGGGTGCGAGGCAAACAGAGAAGACAGCAGCAGACCGAGACAGTGTTCATTTCGAGCCGTCATCCCGCCGAGAAGTGTTAACAGACAAACATCGGCACAGACGCTGTTTATATGCGGCTCCCTAACATAGAACTGGAAGAGTGTGGAATAATGAGCCCTCTCAACCTGATCGTTTTTAAATCATCAGCACGCCAAGGCTTTTTGGGACACACACACACACACACGCACGCACACAATCAGGCCATCAAATTCGGAAAACACAGCTGCCTGCCTGGTCGGGGAAACCGAGCCGCACTGCCCCGGCCTGTATAAAACACAAATGGTTTCCATTTTAAAAAACCGAGCTGTGTCCAGAACAATAGGCTGCCATTGTGTGTTCCCACGGGACGGAGCAGCGCAGCGAGAGGTTTAATAAGGGAGCGGAGGTGCGACCCAGAGAGGGCGCAGAACACACGCACACACACAGAAATCCCTGAGTGTGTCGAGAGGGCAGGTCAACCTACCACTGTGAAGAATTGCAACATAATGATGCAGCAAGCGCAGCACAAACATATCATTTGGCCTCCAGCTCCCGAAAAAAAGGATATTTTTGGGCACATGAAAACACTTAAAAATCCGAATAATGTTTACTTGTGGTTTTTGCCTTTTTTCCCCCTCTAATGTGTGTGTTTCGTGCACCGCGAACAACAGCCGCTTCTCCCCCCCCCCTCCCCGAGGATGTCACTGACAGGCCCGTGATGCGGAGGGGAGTCGGCTCTGTTTTGTCTCCGCCGTACCTGTTGTGTCAGTGCGGCGAGGACAGGCTCATCTGTTCATCATCAGCGTCCCCGTTGTGACAGAGTCAGCGTCACGAGCACGAGCAGATGCTATCGCCCGTCTCCTTTTCGGCCTTTCCCGACGCCCGTTTAGCGACGCGATCATCTGCTGTCACGCCGAATCCCACTTTTTGATCTTTGCGTCTTTTTATTTTTGCAGCATGACACCCTGGCAGTCACGCAAACACACACACACACACAGTACAGAAAGGACACTCACACACTCACCATGACAACGTATTTACTCCGTCGAGACGCTCTGCTCATTTTGGCTGATTTACGGGGGCCCTGATTACACTCTGTTTACTGGCACTCGTAAACACAATGACAACCTGGCAGCGCTTAAACATCTGAAACACTGTGATTATTTCCCCATCTAGCGAGAAGACACAAAGTGTAATCCTCGTTGCTGGATGTTGGTTATCTGCCCCGACCGCAGCCACACCAGTGTGTCATCTGCCGGGCAGACGTGGAAAAAAAATAAAGCGACGCAGAGAAAGAAATGCAGCGGATGGGAGGGTCATTTTTGGGCTTCGGTTCAGCATCTGACTGGCTCTGTCGCCGGGTGTATGTTCTACTGAATAGCGAAAGAGCTAATTATTCAATATTTTTCTAAGTGATGAAAGTGTTGTCAGGGCAAATGGAGAAGGCATTAAAATTCGCACCGTGCATGATGTCTTTGGCTAACCGAGTGGAATTGACAGTTCGGTTCTGTGGAGCCCGAGAGTCAGACTTATTCACCACCCGTGGAGACAGTAAGAGAGGGAGACAGGGAGAGGAATGGCCGAGAGGGGTGATATAAAAGTAGCGCTGGCAGCCGACGCAAGGCACTGGGATGCCAAGGCGTCTTTAACTTCACTTACAGACTCTTCTTGACATTATAAAAGGCGCAGACCGTTAAAGAAATATGTCAAAGACGGATCTGGGAGCCCAAGCGAGTGAGCGATCGTTCCTGTGTCGCTCCTCGTGCTCCAGACTTGGGGTCGGTGTCAAATCGAAGACAGCATCATTCAGGCGCGGTCGTCATTTCCTGGTTGGAACCAACTTTTCGAAAACGCTCATCTGCACAAGCTTCGTCGCTCAGGCACCGCTGGAGGCTGCAGGATGGAGCGTTTTCCTTCCAGCGAACACGTCTGACTCACCTGTGGCGACGGCGAGCCCTGACTCATCTGCAGACCTCGACCGCGGCCGCCTGAGATCAAAGCGGCCGCATAATGACACGATGAGCCGCTCTAATCCCGACCTCCACCGCCGCTGCACAGGTCAGCGGCGGAGCAGACTGCAGAGTCTGCAGCCCCGCTCTGGTTCTCATCAGACGCTCCAGAGCTAATCAGTTTAGCTCATTGCCTCGCTTCAACAATCGAGGTCACCACCCAGTCACACACAACGTTTCGATTGTTATTTGTCAAGACAAATTGCTCTGCTAATTTTATGTAAATAATTCACTCACACATTGTTTTAGCTCATTTTGTGTTCTCATTTGAAGAAGACTCTCAGATCAGTGTATCTCCTCCCCAGCAGGACTGATATGTTTTTTTTACTTGTATGAATTACTATAATAAGTAATAATCAACATTTACCTCTGTGGACTGGATTGGATTTAGTCAGTGACATCGTAACACTGACTGCTTTTGATGACTTATGAGAGAGTGAGGAACTCTGTACCCATACCTACCTCAGCATTTACTTTTTATGGATGGCTTATTAGAAACAATAGAAGCAATTTTCACAACCTGGCATCCCAGAAATTATCATGATTAGAATAAAACAGATCGGTAAGGGAGGAGTAAGTGATTATTAACCACTGATAAACTGGTCCCTCCCAGTATACTCCTCCCTGTAAAACCACAACTGTTTTTTACACTTCCGCTTGTTAATAGATTCAACATTGAGAAAGAACATGCGAGATTTGAACTTCGGGGAGAGGGAGGCCCGCTGTCACCCCCTGCTTCCTGTCTTCATGCCAAAGAAGTTAAAAGACCCCCATGTCAATCTGTGATCCTCAGTGAGAACAAGCACATTTCCCCAAAACCGTCCTTTAAGATCTCCTCCTTCCTTTTATCATTTTATTGGTCGTGGTTATCGTAAAGCCACTGAGGATTTATTTTTGGTAACATGATTTTTTTTGGTGGCTTAAGTATTGACACTTACTCTGAGTCACTTTGGACGAGACCACCGGCGAAAAGCCCGAAACGTAAATGTCCCATAAACTGTGTGAGTGTGTGTGTGTGTTTATTTGTCTGCCTAATTCAGAACAGCCTTTGGTTTGTGCAACGCGGCCTGCCTTGTTTATTGTTGTATGTTGCTAACAACAGCAGCAGATGGTAATGATGATAGTCGACCACTCTCCTCTTAACAGGTGTAGCCTCATTCCCTCTCTAATTTGTCAGCCCCTGCTTGTTTTCCCTCATTTTCACCAAGTTTTCTTAGAGCTAGTCAGAGTTTTTTTTTTATTTTTTTTTGCCCTCTTTTCGCTCCCCCTCCATTACCCCGTGGTGATGTTAAGTGAACGAGTATTTTTGGACTTCCTGCATGACGCCAGAAACCATCAGACTTCTTAGCTTTCCCCTTTGGCGGTCCGTGAAACCCCGCTGTCAGTGAAGCCCAAAGGCAACACCAAAGTGGACTGAGCGTTCGGTAGCAAAGTTGTAGAGAGAAAAAAACAAGGGAAAAAAAAAAAAAAGAATAAGAAAATAATAAAAGCTCCTCTGTGATTTAATGGTGATTTATTGAGTCTCTGGCACCGCTCTTGTTTTAAAAAATCCGCTTTTGAGATGTTTTAGGCACAGGGCTTCGGAAAGAGAGTTTTTGTACACAGTGGTGCATTTCCAGATCCCGAGGTCCGGGGCTCCCCAGGGGCGGGGGCCGGTGCCTGGCCTGATCCCCGGGATCAGGGTGGCACGCTGCATCTTCTCCACCTGCTAGAGACCTCAGACATCTCTGCGTTGTGTGTTCTGGATTGAGCGTCTGGACGGTGGCCGCCTCGCGCACGGTGGAAACACTTAAAGCTGCGGATGGAAAGACTCGCGCTCGGCAGCCCGCGCTGACTTCACGCCGCGAAAAGACACTTCCCCCTGCGTGTTGTTTGTCTTTGATGCCACCGCTGTTGACTCACCAAGCAATATATACGCAGTAAACACCGTATACGCAATATATTTTTGGGGGGGATTATAAACAACCCATGAAAACGCCGTAATTGGAGCATAATTACAGAGCCGTGATTACGGAGAACGGTGCATATTTTTAATCAGGGTCAATCTGCCTTGGAGCACCGGCAGCAGGCAGTGGAGGCTGCAGAGAGGATGCCCCCACGGTCAAAGTGTCAGCACAAAAGTCACAATTTAGGCCAAAATACAAGTGCAAAAATATAAAACATGATATAAAAATATGAAAAATAATATGAAGAAGAGATGGATAAAGACGGATCATGCGAAGGGCTTTCAAAAACAGCTTTAGAAAATATGAGAGAAGACACAGCACAGAGTCACCCTTTATTAAAACACAGACAGGAAACATCGCATTTGTTTTGGCTGGGGCTGCGTGAGAGCGGTCAGCCCGGAGTACCTGGATCAGGATCATCACAGCGAACCGAGGGCCGAACGAGCGGAGGCCAGAGGATGAGGGTCCAGAGGAATATCAATAAAGGAAACGGGACTTGCTGATAAAGCGAGATAAAGGCCGAGGGAAAGATAGGACGGCGGGGATTGCGGCCAGGCGAGAATGTCAGGATTTCGCTGGAACGCTTTGACGCACTAAAACCTAAAATCTCATTCTGTGGTTTGTACTTCTGGGTTATCATGTCCTCATCTCCCTCGCGCACGTGCGCACACACATTCCTCTCCTCCTCTGTCGAAGAACATCAACAGGAGAAAGCTGCGGAGCGAAGTCTGTCTCTCTCTGCGGGATACACCTATTACAGAACGAACTGGAAAACTACAGGAAATGTCATAATCAGGCCCACATTAGCCCCCGGGCCCTGCGAACCCGGCACTGACGGCGCAGGTCATGCTACATGGGAAGAGTTTTGGAAAACAGGGGAGGAACAGAGCAAGGCGTTTAGAATAATTAGGCTTATTGCAGCTTGCAAAACCCGAACGCTGGATCCAAATCTTCGGAAAGTCTACGGAGGTTCTTTGGCGGGGTTAGAGGTGACAGAGCAGAACGGTGAAATCTCGCTGTGTGTTTTCTCCGACGCCCCGGAGGAGTTTTGGCTCTCGGCCGCCGTGGGCTGTCTGCGACGACGTTAAAACCCCAAACATAGTGTCCTCGCGCAACCTTTTCCAGTCCCCTTCTAACAATCATGGGAACGACATTCCGGCGAAAATGAAGGGTGCAGATTTTCATTAGCAGGAGGGAGCGCTCAGGAACGCGGCGTTTGCGGCGAGGGAGGGCTCGTTAAAACGGCAGCTCAGGTTTGCTTTACTGTGAAATGTGGCGCGAGGGGGGGGGTGGAGGATGCTGGTTTGTCCATGGGTGAGGTGATGTATTTGCGGTGGGACATCTGGGAGGGTGAAAAAAAAAAAAGTGGGGCAGAGTAAAGGACAGAGGTAAGACGAACTCTCGGATACCTGCGGATTAAATGGAAATTTCAAGAGGCTTTGCCCTCTTTTTTTTAGTGCTCTCAAGATGTCATCCATACCTGGTCAGGACTGAGGCTCTTAAAAGCTCACAGGGCCTTAGCTGTTTGTTTAGTTAACTAAACAAGGAGGCGGCACGGCTGGGAAATCCAGATGCTCTGCTCCCTTTTAATGCCTCATGAAACGCCAAGCCTGTGTCATCATACTCACTGCCGGGCAAAACATACCTAAAGCCGGACCCGAGACAGAAGACAGGATTGGCGCAAACACACGCGCAAATTAACCGACACACACGCACACACACACGCCGACGCGCACATGGCGTTTCTCTCCGAGTGAGCAGCATGCTGAAATAAACACACTAGTTGCCCCGAAGAGAAGTTTGGTTTCATTGTTTAATGACTTTGCTATTCCCCGCTAATGTTTTACATATGAGATAGAGATTGCTCCCATTTGAAGTGAAAAAAAAGAAAAAAAAAAAGAGAGAGCAGACATCCATCTTTCTCTCACTGACTCACTTGCTGCCTTTTCATTCCCACTCGGATCTTTCACGCTCAGTCATTTTCAATCTGATTTCCTCAGACAACTCAATTACGTTGGCCGGGGCCCATTTGTTTTTGAACAAAATATTAGCGAATGGAGTTTGTGAGTCATAAGAAACATCTTTCAACTCCATCCGATTAGTCACCTTGTTTCTTGACGGCTTCTTGCAAAACGTCCTTTTTGTCCAGCATCTGAGCGAAGAGAGAAAACAGAGCAACACATGTTTGCACTGGGCAGGGTGCACACACGCAGACCTCACACACACACGCACACACACACACATACACACACACACACACACCTCCTGAGCCTGTACTGTACATTTCGAAAGATTTCAATAAATCCTCATTGACCTCAGAGAACTCTGCAAAATCAACTGTTTTTTTCTCTCCTTGTACTTTCAGAAACCACAGACCATGGATCAAGTAAATATGACAAGTGAGTGGACTTTGTGTTACCCTGCAGATCAAATCCTCCGCCTTCGTTCAGTCACGGGCTGAACTTGACCTCTAATTCCCTGCTCTGTTTTGTTCTCTCCTGCATGTTTTGCGCCATCATCAGTGGCGGCGGTGGCGTCGGAGCCGCGCAGAGGGAGAAGGCGAAGGGCAAGGACGAGACGTACTGGAGGGAGATCAACGCCGCCATGGCCTTGACCAACCTGGCGCAGGGGAAGGACAGCGCCTCCGGGACCACCAGCTGCATCATCCAGAAGTCCTCCCATATAGCGGAGATCAAGACTGTGAAAGTGCCGCTGATGCAGAAATTCTAGCCCCCCCCCGACGTCATCCGCTCACCTCTCTATGCAAACCAGCAAACGCTCCCGTTTCAGCAAACAAACCCCCCCCCCCTCCTCGAGAGAGAAAGGCAGGAGGAGGCGTGGAACAAAAAGAGAACTCTCATTCTTTGTGGTTGACTTTGCTGTCGAAAAAAGTGCAAAAGAGGCCTTGACCGTCATTTTCTTTGCTGGGCTGATGGGCGACAGACAAGCGCTGATGGTAATTTCGCTGCAGTATTTCCTAAAGACGAGACACTTTTGTAATGTTAACTTATTTTTTAATGAGTCTAATTTTTTTTTTTTTTTATTTCTTCCTTTTTTTTATGCTAAATTTGTATTTTGCCAAAGTGCCTTTGTTATTTAGACGCATAACGACTGTGGTCAAAACCTGATGTGCCTCCGTGAAAAAAAAATTTGTCTTAAGTTTAGAGTCGCGGCTCGTGATTCAGGATGTGAGTGAGAAACTCCCCGTAACAGCTTGTGCCTTAAGGACTGAATGAGCTCACCATCCGAGGCACTGATGAACTCGAATAACACTCAGATCCGCACGCCCGTACCCAGCAGTAACTCCCCGAAGGCATTGTTCTTGTTTTGACTGGAGCCTTCATTTTGACTGTAAAACGGACGCTGTTTTGTCTCGGCCGGCCCCTCGCTGCTGCCAACGAGAGCCGTCGGATGCGCAGATAAGTGGCCCCCGAACGTGAGCGGCGTATCGATAAGCGGCCAGCGAGCTCCGCCTCGTCCACATCTTGGCCTTGGATTTCATTAAGCGGCGAAGGATTCCTCTCTTATCGCCGTTTTTTTTTTTTTTTTTCCTCCTGTGGCTGAAACGTGCACGGGCGCTCCGCTGGGCCCGAATGAAGTCACGTTCGCGTTCACCGACGTAGGTTTGTCGCAGTGTTTGTTCCAGCGGGAGAGTGCCGTGACCTAAAAGGGATTTTGTGGACAGCGTTGCCTTTTTTTTTTTTTCACGTTCGCGCTCAGTACGAGATAGTCAGCAGTGACTGAAAGAGAAAAGAAGGAAAAAAAAAAACCCCACCACCACCAGCTCCCCCAGCCTTTTGATCCTCAGCCTTCTCAGCTGTTTAGCATTACATTCAAATTGCTGTTTACAAGAAGCCAGAGGATAGACTTAAAAGTTTGACTTTCTCCCCCACCACGCTTTTTTTTTTTGTTGTTGTTGTTGTTGTTTGTTTGTCTTCAAAAATACATTCCAGTATTACCTATTTGTCGGCCAAGCAAGTGCTGAAAGTATTCACTATTGTCTGTATACGTGTGGTTGTTTTGTTTTTTGATCAGATCTTTGTACTTGGTCTCACTTAACCGCAGCACACTAAGAGCTTCCTTTGTCATCCAGTGGAAAGAGCCTCCTTTACAGAAAGCACTTATGTACGGTGCATATGTTAGAAACGTTTGCGGCGAGCGATGCCAAGTTCACAAACCGGGGGGAAATCAAGTCGGGCTTATGGGAGAAACCGAAGTTGGCTCTCTGCGCCGACTTTTTAATTTTATGTATATCTTCAAGGTACTGTTTATGTGTGTCAAAATGTACACTCCTTCATAAATTGTGCAGTTTTTTTTTTTTTTTTGTTGTTATTTTCTTCGACAACCCAGACTGTGCTCATGGTCAAGGACTTTGGGGAGGGAGCGAAGCTGCACAACGTGACTTTTTGGCCTTTTTTTTTTTATATACGTCTTGAATGTGCAAACTGTTATTAAAAAAAAAAAAAAAAGAAGCTGCACTTACAGTTCTAAATCAGAAAACACACAGCCTCCATTGAGAGCATATGGTTGGATGTGTTTTCACATTAAGGTGAAGTCAAATAAATGAAGGACAACCCTATATTATTCCTGTTAGCGTGCCTATGGAAGTGTAATGAAATCAATCGCACTGGCCAATCCCCAGGCACTATTTGCTTATGCAGTGGGGGCTGCGGGCTCCCACATGTGTTTTTTATACACCTGATCCAGGCAGGGTAGCTGCGGGGCAGTGGCGGGGCCGGCTCCTTGTGTTTCTAATCGCACCTCTGAACCTCTGGACCACTCGTGACCCTCACACCTCACACGACACCCGCTCGCCCGGGAAGAGAGAGAGCGAGCGAGCGAGGGAAGGAGGCTCCGGAGACAACAGAGCGGCCTTTGACGTTCCTACCTGCAGTCGCTCCCCAACAGCACGAGAACTAACAAAGGGGCTCCTACGGCCAACGCTTTGGTACTGTACACGCCTTTATCTCCAGCACAAGCCCCGCTTTCACAACCACGCTGACAAATGGAAAGCAACGGTGTGTATTAAAGCCTCTAAATTATTATTACGGACTTTGTAAAAACAAAGAAAGTGGTGACCATAGTTTGGTTTTTGTTTTTTATTGTTAAGTTATATAAATTGAGATTTTTTTTTTTTTCGTTTGTTTTGATAGAGACTGGATTTTCAATCCAATGACCAAATGCATATCTCCTTGTATTGTCCGAGTTGCTCTCATGTAAAATTTCTTTTATAAAAACAGTTGTTACTTGGTCAAAGCAATGAATAAACCTCGGAATGAAATGAAAAGCACCTCGTGTTTCTTCATTTGTCACTCCTCATTGTTACTCTTCTGCTGCCTTAATTAATTTATTTGAGCATTTTTGGCCCCTTAGTGAGAACATTTTGTATCTTACCTATCTTACCTAGTTGCTCAGTTGTCTGTTGTTTAGGGTACAATGGGATCAGAGGCTTTGCAGCTGGAAAGAAGGACCATCCGTCAAAACAGATCGCTAAAAGATGCAAAGAAACTCTGTCGGGCTGAGCCACAAATACAAGAAGACATTTCACGTCATCAAAAACGTTCCCTAAATAGCCTCGGATTACATGCAGGGGTGTCACCGTGTTTATTTTGATTTATTTGAAAAGAGAATTAAAGAACAAAACACAAACACAAGTTGTGTCCTGTTTAGGAAACGTTTCCTTTGTTGATGTCACCAGACTCGAGTCTTAATTCTAACCCTGGGCCACCGCTCCACGCTGAGCGCAGTATAGGAGCTGTTTGTTTACGGCACACAAGGTGGGGTGGTTTTTAAGAGCTAAACAAACTAATCACGACAAACCGTTGGAAGAGTTGAATGTATACAGCAGTGATCTGCACCAACCACATACCACACATTAGTGGTCTGGGCCCCAGTGTTTGCTATCTCCTGTGTATTTTTGCTACTTTTAGAAGGATGTTGGGCGTTTCGCTTTATTTGTTTGACCCGGGATCGGATCGAAATCTGTCTCTCGGGAGTTCAAGAGGGCAGAAGCAGCGAGAGATAAATGACTTAAAATAAAGATTTCACAAAAGTTTGGGTTTTCTATATCCGCCGTCACGATACCTAGAGAAGTCTGCACGTATCATTTGAACACTTGTGGTATTATACATCCTGTTTGATAGCGTCAATGAACAACCGAGCCTTTATGCAGCGTCTGAGTCTGAAGCCAGGGAAAGACTCAATTTATATCTCATACTACCTGGGTGTGTCCCTTTCCCAAGGGCTCAGTCTCTTGTCTGTCTTGTGTATTAATGGCTTAACCACGCCACTGATCATCCCGAACCTGAGCTCTGCCGCGGAGCCGAGGGCGAGACAAAAGGAGAAAGATACTGAGGGAGAAAACGAGATTCGAGAGACAGGAATAAAGACGTTGACAGCAGCTGTCCCCAGTGTTGGTAGCGGCGGACGCCACAAACCGTAGATGCTGGCCGGTGCTGGAAGGCCCTCGGTGCTGTGGTTTCACTGTCAGTCAGAACCAATCAGGACACAGCGGGTGGAGTGGCCAAACACACAACGCGATGGCCTACGGATCAGCCGCCTCCGGACCTCGGTGTGGCCCTGCGAGATGCCTCACCCCGACACTTCCTGAAATAAGCCTATCAGCTTTGTTGACCTCTCATCTTGCAGCGAGCCGGCCAAACCCCACCTTCACTGAGCCACATTTTCCATTGAAAAGCTAAGTGATATTCCATGCTGCCTATAGCCTCTCCTCTCTCTCTCTCT
>JAOXYL010000055.1:3819651-3829856 GCA_028564955.1 Terapon puta
GGGTATTTGCTTCCATGTTGTAGCGGTAGCATGAGTGAGATCCAGCGCGGTGTCCTGACACAGTCAATGACGACACGACCGCAGAATCTGAGAGGGAGGCGGCGGCGTGCGGCCGGAGATGTGCCACACGAGGAGGGGGGAGGGGGGCGGGTGAGGGGCGCCTCAAAAACGTGGGGTATTATGGGTGGCGGGTTGATGAATGAAGTTACTCATCCTTCCATTTTGTTTCTGCGCTTTGCTGCCGGTCCGTCTTCGGGCCACGGTGCTTGTTGCCACAGTAACCCGAGGCCGGGATGAAAGCGACCCCCGCGGCCAGAGGAGCTTTCTCTCGGAGGGCGAGTCTCCTGTTTTCTTTAGGGCCTGTACACAGGGCGCCATGTTTTAGAAAATAAGAGTGGGTTACAAAACAATCATTTAGGTTCAAATTAGATTGACAGAGTATCAAATATGAGGAAACTCAATTACAGCTCTATTACGAGCTGAATTGACTTACATGGATCCAAGGCCAGAGGTTCACACCAAACAGGGATAGAGGTTTCCTGCTTACCTGGGGCCTGGTCTTATTAAGTTATGGGGGGCCTGGTGTGATTGATGGGTACACATACAGGCCTGCTGCTCC
Organism: Terapon puta; assembly: GCA_028564955.1. Taxonomy (NCBI): domain Eukaryota; kingdom Metazoa; phylum Chordata; class Actinopteri; order Centrarchiformes; family Terapontidae; genus Terapon; species Terapon puta. The sequence continues at coordinate 3,820,271 of JAOXYL010000055.1, forward strand.
TGAGGTTGTAGGGGAGGCTCTGCGTTGACAGAATCTATGGTAATTCCTGATAGGACGTCTCCCCGAAGGTGTTTTCGCTCTGTACATTCAACACTCTGACTATACAGGTAGTCTCCTAAGCTGACATATTATTTGATATAAAAATACACCGGCCCACACAAGAAGGTGTAAGGACGGTCACGGCGAGTCAAGAGAAGGAGGGTTGATTGACTTCTCTGTAACCCAAAGGACACGGAGGTCTTCAGCAGGTCACGCAGCTCAAAACACATCAGCGTCCTGAAACGGGACGCTCCGCCCGCCTGATGAAATGTCAAAGGGTCTAAATGCAAACGGGTGCAACAGTGTAAACACCAGGGCCCACATAATCAAAGTGTTTCCACCTGCAGTGACAGAGCCATCAGTTCTGGGCACGCCGGTCATTACCTCACAGTCTTCTGGTGCTCGGAGGGTAACCTAAGAGAGGCCAGAGCTCGGCTTTGGCTGACTGTAGAGGAAGGAGAGAGCGGGAGCACGAAGGGCATTTTCCTCTACCTCACCTCAGAACGTAAACAGTGAAACAGTCTGCAGACCTACAGGTGCCTCCGAGTCTTTTTTTTTTTTTTTTTTTTGCCCAGAACAAGAAAGGTCATCTGGAGAAAAGAGGAACGGAAGGTTTCGTCGTGTTTGCGAAGGTTCGACCCCGGCACCTGAGGGCCCCCGCACTCTGCTCCAAGACCTCTGTTAAAGTGAACTCTGCGAGGGCCTGCTGGAGCTCTCAGTGTCACCCAGGCCTATCACGTTCTCATTATCACAGGGCTGACCTTATGGCGAACATATTAGCTCTTGCTCTCGCTACAGTATGCAACTCAGGTGGCTGTGGCAGAGGATGATCTTTCCAATCATCCTCCCGCTCTCTCCTCTTCGCTCCTACGAGCCGGCATGGCAAAACAATTACCTGATAGCGGCGCAGCGACGAGCATGACAAAGTGAGTGACGTCTGGGAACCCAACACCTTATGAAACGATGCCCGACGTCTCGTAACATTTTTACACGTGACAGCGTGACGGCTCTCCTGAGGGGCTCGTCTGAGCGCTAATCCATACGGCCGGCAGAGGAGGCGCAGGGAGACGGGGCCGTGTTAATGAGAGCCAGATCTCTGCTCTGGTGGGTTAGCGCTTGGCTGCTCGCTCAGACACAGACACCGGCAGAGAGACAGAGAGCGGTCCATCAGGCCGGCTTCTGAGGCAGGGCAGAGCCAGGGGGGGTGCTGGGAGTTTGGCGTGTTTGCTGGGTCCGGATGCACAAGAGGGTTCAGCTCTGACTTCCAGATAGTTTTTGTTTTTTTTTTTTTGTTGCTGTAGCTGTGCCCAACAGGGGTAATCCATGGCCGAGAAACCAGCAAATATCAATAAGAAAATATTACCTAATATAAGGTCAAATGAAAAAAATGAAGCAGCTCCACTAATTGCATACGACTGATACCTTTTCTTGATTATTGATTGATCCATATTTTAATATCTCAAGAACTTTTGGATGGATTGTCATTTAATTTGGATCAGATCGTTCATGTTTCTCACAAGGTAAATTGCTGCACCTTCAGTGATCCCTGAGTTTCATGTAGCGCCACTGTCAGGTCAAAAGTTATCGAGAACTTTGGTTTATAATCAAATAATAATCAAGTAATCTTCTCAAATGAGTCCCTTCTTTATCTGTTGTTTATAATGGTAAATTATTTTCTTAGATTTTGGAGCTGTCAATAGTTTAACAAAAAGCAACTTAAAAATGTCAACTTAAGCTCTCAAACTACAGTATAAAGGGATTATAAGATGGATACTACTCACTGCCCTACTTCTCCTGATGTGGCAGAAAAAAAGGAATGTGAATCGACCGGCTTTGTAAATCATTCTCAGAAAATATAGAATCTGTCAGCTCGGCCCCTTGAGTGGCTGATGTTTTTCCAGTGTAGGCATGAGGAAACAGCAGCGCTGCAGCTCAGCACATGGTTGGACCACATGAAGGCATTATTACGCTGTATGCCTCCGTTGTTGTTTGACTGAGACATATTTCCAGACGGCTGCCTGGACTGTGGCAGGAGATGAGGGATAGGCTACAAGGGAAGAGTCCTCGCTCTCGCTGCCAGCCCCGGCCCTTTCATAATCGCCCAGGAATTATGCACATCCCAGTTAAAGCACTGGTAGAGTGAGTTATGGCTTTGGTGGTGTTTCCTGAGAAGACTGCCAAAAAGATGATTTAGATAAATCACACGTCTGGGGTCTGAGGGTTCCTCGGACACTGTTTAAACACGAGTCTTTATTCTGGGGACAGAGGAATGCGAAGGCCGCTGAGTGAAAAACCCATCACCTAACAGTGACATTTCCAACATGGCAACGATGACAGCAGAGTTATTGGGCATCTCTGCGGAAGGTTTGGACATTTGGGCAATTGCGAAAGAATGTTTTAATTCTTTATTTTTTCACAATGTGCAGAAATGGCTCTGGAGCAAAGTTTAGAGTTAACACCATCTTATTCGCTTCTGTTCATTTAAAAAAAGAATTTTATTTCGTTTAATACATCGGGCGGTGCGTATTGAAATATGTATACATTCAGTTTTACAATTCATACAGGAATTATCCCACCAAATTCCTACAATACACACAATGTACAAGGTATACATGTTTCAACATATTTCTGAACACAAATAAAGACAGCTATGCCAGTTCCAAGTAAAAGCCTATTCCTTTTTTTTTTAATTATACCATTAAATTCAAATGGTAAACATATGCTCAAATGCTTTATTTTCAGCTAAATATAAGTTAAAGTGTTTATAGTAAATGGCCTCTGAGGGCCGCTCACTGGAAATAACAACGCAAAAGAATGGCACGTAGAGTTTTCCATGCAATTAAAAAGAGATTAAAAAAAATCTGTGATAAGACATGCTTGAATCCATGTCGTTTTCACCGTCCCTGCTGCAAGATCACACTCTCAGGACTACATTTACCAGAATTTTCCAGAATCGGCACCAGCATTCGAATATGACAAACATGGCCAGAGGTCGGGGGTACAGTACATTTATAACTTCTTCTCAGATGCACATACACGCAGAGATAGGAGTACTGTGAAATCCATTAGCTATGCCGAGCGCACAGCTTTTTCTTTGATTTTCCAAATTGAGTGGAAACACCCTTATGACTCACTGCCCTCTCTAATATTGAACACTTTTCCTTTGTCTGTGTCCAGTCAAAGGGATGCATATGAAAGACCACAGCAGTGCGAGTGATATTACTGATATTATCTGTCTGAGTCAGAGAGTGCCAGTAGGTCGCACTCCATTAAAGCAACTCGTTACAACAAAGGCGGGCGATTTTAAGAGGTTCCCCTCGTCTTCGGCACCCAGTGGAAAGCTTGCTGGTGCCAATCTCTTTGATTTATGCGCTCTTCGAAACACACACAGTAAAACGTCATCCCAGACACTTGGTAAGTCTATTATATTCTGAAGAAATGAGGCAGTTGTGTGGACAACAGAGACACGTGATCCGAGCCTTCGACTGAGAGTGGTGAGATGGAATACGAGATGGCTTGGCTTGATAAGCTTCTCCGTAAGCAGCATAATGTTCATAAAGTCTGACGGGCAGGGTCGGGGGCCAAGCACAGGACGGACCAGAGGAGGGGAACACCGGAGAGAAGTCGTCCCCGCATTGATACAGATGTGCTTGCTAAGGCGAGGTGCTCCAAGGACCAATAAGCATGCTGGAGACGAGGAAGGACGCTTGGCCAAAACCGTTTATCCACCCTCATTATCATACGTGATTCAGAGTCAGCCACACACCTAACAAACTTTGGTTTATTCCTTTGGGCTCATTTCACTGCACCGCTATAACCAAACCATATGTATGATGTGAGAATGGTTAATATTTTGACCAAGGCCCAAAAAACTGCAAAAAACTGTAACTCAAAACAAAACAAGAGGAGAGAAAAAACTCACTCGAATTCCATTAAGAGGAAGGCTGAGCTGCATTTGCATTTTAGCGCAGCGCTGTTATTAGAAAGTGTGCAAAAAGTAGTGTCTGTGTGGACACAGGTAGTGTGTGGAGGGTCGACCCTGGCAGCTCAGTGGAGGGGAGACAGTCAGACCTCCACTGCCTTCATGTCTGAGGAGGGAGCTCAGCTCAGGACAGCACACAGCGGGAAGGGAGGAGGGAGGGGGGGGGCTGTTCTTTCAAGTGTGTTTGTGTGTGTATGCTTGTGTTTGAGTGTGTGTGACACTGTGTGCGGTATTCACACGTTTTATGTTTGAACATGTGCGTGCGAATGTGTTTGGGCATGTGTGTGTCGTCTAGACGAGGGAGCAGTAGCCGCCGCAGGTTCCACCTCCCGCGTCTTCGTCGGTGAGCTGGACCCCCCGGCCGTGGTTCTCGCTCTGCCATAAGCCGGGAGTCTGGATGATCTTCTCCACCAGCTCCTCAAAGGCGCACTGAACGCCGTCCCTGGTCTTCGCGCTCGCCTCTGGAAAAAACAGAGCGCGAGGGGAAAAATAAAGAAAGACAGAAGAGGAGCGAGGGGCCGGGGACAGACGGAGGAGGAGAGGAGGGGAACGAGGAGTGAGGAACACAAGAGAAAGAGAAAAAAAAAAGATGAGGAGGATGGAGATGGGTGAGAAGAGATGATGAGATACAGATACAACAACTGTTAATTTCTGCATCTTGATGTCATCATCTGCTGGTCTGGTCCCAGACTGGACGGGCGAGCGGTGGAAAATGTCTCAACAATAACTGTCAGCCCAGGACACTAATAGTGAACCTTAGGAGATTATTAGGGGATATAGTCAACACCCGCTCCACAACATGATGATTTCCAGAAACACCATACTAGTAATACGATAAAGACATAAATCTTATTTAGAAAGCCAAATCAGAAGTAATATATTAAGAAAACTTGGAAAGAGAAGAGCAAAATCTTTCCATTTCAACAAACATTTTCTAAATAACATTTTTCAATACCTGCAGAAAATAAAAACTACGCGTTTAAGTTGACGTCTTTTCAACAGTTTTCAATAGTCCTTTACTGACAAATCGGAAAAATAAAAGTAGAGGGGAAAAACGAGAGTGCGTGGAAGATGATATACGAAGCCTGTTTTATAAATAGAACTATGAAAGCATTCCTCTGCAAGTATGATAGTTATTTCAAAAGCCGTTTCCCCGGTGTAATAGTCTGCTGTAACTCATGCCCAGCAGGTCTTTGTAGAGTAGGGAATCCTCCTGACTTACCTATAAAAAGCATGGAATGTTTTCTCGCAAACTTCAGCCCTTCGGCCCTGTCTAGCTCGTGGTTTTCCTAAAACAAAAGAGAGGTAATGGCTTATTTGAGTTCTGCCGGGCGGAGCTGTCAGCTACTGTGGTCGTCACGGGGCAGAGAGGAAAAGTGATTTCCACAGACAAAGAACAGGACACAATAAATTCATAATGCTCTACTTAGTGGGCATTTCATCCCAACGGACTGATCCGGGTATCCTGGTGAAGGACCAGCTGCCAAAAATATGAAAGTGGGTCCTGCCACGGCCATTTAGTCCTGTAATTTGTCAAATGGCTGTAAGCTTTTTTTTTTTTTGAAGGCACTTATTTTTGGCAAATTTTCTTCCTGTCCTGTGGAATATATGTTTATACAAATTTAGTGTATAGTCCTGTTTTTCTTCATCTCTAAATAAAGAAAAGTGATTGTAAAATGTAATATGATGAACGTCCGTGGTCATTACCAACGAGGCAGAAAGTACTGCGTGTGACAAGCTGATTTTTAAAAAAAAAATCATAAACGCTGTTCTCTCTAATCAAACAACCCTGTTAACCCGAGAGGGAACACAAACATTTCATGCACAACCGCAAGCACACTCACCCTATCGATTTTATTTCCCACAAGCATTTTCACGAGGTCGTTCCTCGTACAGTACGTCTCGAGCTCGTTCAGCCAGTTGTCGAGCTTGGTAAAGGTTTCCCGTCGGGTGACATCATAAACTGCGCCAAACCAAATGAACAAGACATGCTCAGAATGAGGTCAAATACACACACACGTTGCACATTTCCTAAACAAGCTGACTGTGCTTTAGGTCTGAAGTGAGACTGAGGGAAGGCGCTTGGTTTCTGGATTTTTCCGTCTCCGGCTCCATGATACACCAACAGACATTTTTTTTTGCAGCATGGGAATAATTACGTCAGCATATTCATGGTACTTTCATTAATATTTTCATGTACACATACAGACCTGAAGCTCTTTGATATCTTTAAAACAATGTTTTCAAGAGGGATTAAACCTTAAAAAAACTTTTAAAAAAAACAAAAAAAACCCCCACACATTTCACAGCTTTGATTAATGTAAAACACAGACTGAATATATCATTACTTCCATTAATATTAATTACTTATTTTCTAAAAAAGAGACAAACTAATACTACAAATGATAAAAATAATATGGGATCAACTACAAACTCGAAGTGGTCTGATAGTATCACACGGGGAGCTCTCATAATCCTTCTGCTGTTGAAAGGCACCTTGTATTTCTATATATCATTAGAGTGGTCACAACCATAAGCTGCAGAGGAAGTCTGCTTAAAAGGTTTAACTTAGTTCCTGTGCGTGTGTGTATACGTGTGTTCATATACATGCTGTACATGCATGTCCATATGAGGAGTTTGACTTGAGGGTATAAACTAACTTCCAGAGAGAGAGGCAAGGAGTGTGTGCGTGTGGAGGTCACAGGATGAAAAGCCATCACTTTCTTTACAACCAGGGGCCTGAGTGTGTGCGTGTATGTGTGCACCCCCTCTTCACATGGCCGGGCTTACCCAGGATGACTCCCTGGGCACCGCGGTAGTAACTGGGCGTCAGGGTTCGGAAACGCTCCTGTCCTGCAGTGTCCTGCAAAAAAGACAAGCGGCTGAGCTCTACTGGACACACTCACAGGAAAAAGTGGAGGCTCGAACAGAAGGAAAACCAGGACGGATAGACGTAAACATCAAGACTGACTCCTCCGTGTCGCTCAAGGAGCAAGTGGGTGGAAATGGTGTTACGTAAGCGCCATCTTCTGGTCGCTTGAGAGAACAACATTAGAACTACAGAGGAGTTTGATAACTAATCCCTCTGCTCTGACTGACAGACACAGCTTAAATTCAATGATTGTTACTGAGGAGAGTGAACAGGTTGTCACTTACCCATATCGCAAGCTTTGCCTTGTTTCCGTCCACAGAGATGGTTTTCACTTTGAAGTCGACACCTGGACAATGAAAAGACGATCAATCACTCTGGCTGTCGTGGTTACTTCATCCTGCTCCCAATATTGTGACTCTTGCAGGTTTGGCCCAGTACTGCCAACAATATCATATCTTGGTGACAGACTATAATTATCGATGATGAATTGTTGAAGCACACACGCCACCACACATGTCTCTGAACTTTCGCTAACCCCAGCTTTTCAGACTGGCGTCATGCCCACCCCGTGTCCTGTATTTAAATGATGGTGTGACTGTGTATTCATATCAACCACAAAGAGGGATGGCTCGGTTTAATGTCCTGAACTGAAACCAGCACCGGCCTGTATTAAAGAAATACTAAATAAAAATCCACCTGTGAAACGGCTCAGAGTCATGATTCACCTCTACAAATCCTGCCAAGTCCCAAAGGAACAGACATTTACATGAAAATAACAATGCCGCCCCCCCTCTCTTCCCCCAACAAGTAAATCTCCTCTATTGCCTTTGTGCAGTGTCTCAGTGTGAGAGCGTGTAGTGTCTGGAGGAGTTTTAGCATCCACTGACAGATTTACCAGGGAAATGTTCACTTCTGATGGGCCTGTTTTTACATCTGGGACCGGGGAGGGGAGAGTTTGAGTTTAAAGCCAAAACAGAGGAGCAGAAAAGGGGACATGAAGACAGGCCGAGGATATACGGCATATAGTATGTTACCACACACGCACACACACACACGCGGTTACATGCAAATACACGGCCTGTTCACACAGTCAATCACAACAGCTCGCTCTTCCTCGGGTCCAGCAGGGTCGCTCAGATGCTGCTGCCAGATGCATGTGGAGAGGCGCTTACACCGAATGTTTCCCCGAGACCTGGACCGGTCGCCGCCGCTTTAAATTCAGCGCAAATTCAGACAGGCCTTTCCCAGAGAGCACGCGGCGAAGCATCTGTTTGTACCATCACAACACCACAAACATGCCACCGCCACTGGAAGTCAGGGCAGGGCTCATCTACCGGGATGTCTCTCTTTCACCGTTTGCGATGGCCGCACCCAGAGGTAACTCGGTGATAACTTTATAAATGAAAATGTCCAAATTTTAGCCTATTTGAAAACTTCAGGCCTACATACTATGTGTCAATATGAGCTACGGTCACAGGGAGAAGTGAAACTTGAACTTGATCTGAGCTTTAAGCGCTAAGGATGAAAATACATGAACTGAGATCAAGTGATACCGAATGTCTGAATCTGAAGGAGCCTGAGTCAATGAGGGAGGCTCGACTCCAATAGAGACATCTGTTTGGCAAAGGCTCCCGGCTGGCCAAGTGGGAAAAAACTGTAGTGATCCATCCATGCCTTGACCTTGAAAAAGTGTTTGAACGCTTTCAAACTCTCCTGGAATCTGTGCTTTTGGGTTGTTTTAACAAAGACGCCATTGTGAGCTATAAGCGCCGCGCAAAAAATCACATTAGTTCAAGTAGAAAAACTACTCTACCCAACTCATCAATAACGTCATGTGTCTCGGGTTGCCGAGCGCTTTAATGAACGTAAACCCGTTGAGGTAGTTACGGCCCCAAGGCCACCTGCAAATACAGCAGGTGTGTCCTTGGTGCATCAAATGATTTATGCTGTTAAATGAAGCTGATATCATCTGCAGATCCACCAAAATTTGGAAAATATTCCACTTGTAAAAATAATGTACCACTTCGCTCACCATTTCACCAGACGAGATGGATAGTCTGGGTTTTTTTTTCAAATTATGTTTGAAATAAATCACAAAGCTTTGAGGTTGTGAGGGCGTGTGGTAATTTTTACTTCCAGCGCGCCAGGTGTTCATACCTTCTGTTAACAGGCCTCGTAAACCGCCACATTTCTGTGCAGAGACTTGACTTCTGATTCCAGTGTAAAAAACATCTTTGATTTTCACTTGTTTTAAGTGATTTACAATGAATACTGGGTGTGCAATTGATACAGAAAGTGAGTAATTGAGTCAAATCTGGTCCTGGGGCAAACAACGAGGGATCTGTCATTTTGTAAATTGCTGTCCAGGATATTACAGAGTATCTGCCAGCAGCCTCAGAAGCAGGATGAAGAACGGCTCATGTCCACTTTACTCAATGTGCCTGCCATTGTTGTCTACACTGATCATTTATAGTCCTTAAAAACTCCAACTAAAGACAGACTGGGCAGCACAAATGCTCTGACAGGCCTAATGGGCTTTCTCTGCCAAGCAGTGCAGTCTGACTGCTGATGTCTTAGTCTTCACTGACAACTTACTGTAGTATTAACAGACACTTTATTAGCAACTCAGATACCATCTGATGAGATCCAGTGAAAGAGATCTGTCACATACTCTACCTTCTACCAACGAATGA
>JAOXYL010000055.1:3860457-3880757 GCA_028564955.1 Terapon puta
TGAGAAATCTTTCATTTTAAGTCCTTCTCTTTTGCATTTATAAGCAGTAAATGGTTTTGTTACACACTGATGTAGTTCTGTGGAGAGATAGGGATAAATTGTTTATTGTTGTATAGCACTTTTTCAGAAACCATAACTTAATTTTATACTTGTATGATTGTGTTTAACCTTGTTGTCATTCATCATCTATTCATACACCAGCTTCACCTCACAGTATGGGTGCTGTTAGTTGCCGACAACACATGAATAAACTCTTACTGCTCATACATAAATGGAAAAGATAAATACAGGGACTTCAGGGACTAAATTATTTATATTCTTGTTCAGCACTTTTCTCTGATCTTTGAATTCATGTGAAATACTATTAAACAAGTAAAACCTTTGGATAAGTTTATAGGGATCATTTATTTTTTATAACAACTTGTAGACATCTGAACTGTGACACAGTTTTTTTTCGTTAGAGGTCACACAGAAAAGTTATTATGCACATTGTGTTTTATTCTACAATGTTATCATACCTTTTTATTGTAAAATTGTTATCTGAAACAAGTCAACTCATTTTAGCTGTAAGTCAAATGTAATGGACCAAAAAGCATTGTTTTCTGATATGTAGGGGGCTTGGAGGATAAAGTAGCATGTAAATAGTGGTAAATAGTGACATATTTAAATCCATGTTCTAAGAGTGTGCTTACATGAGAAAGACATACACACGTTTTTTTCTGCTAAATTCAGAGATTTCCCTAATAATTATCACTAACAGAGGTCCATAAATTGTAAATAATTGTATTAAATGATAAGAATGATAATTAATTTACACATTGTCTGCAGAGGAGGTGATCAAATATTTAAACAATAAGCCTGTGACAGCAACTGAGAACAAATCCACCTCTTAGCATGTTAAAAAGACCCACACAGCCTCTGGACTTTATGAATGATTGATCAACACTTGACTGCATTATTCTTGATTAAAAGGATAAACACCAGAGGGGTTCTTCACAGCATAGCAACCCCAAAGCAGTTCATGCTGAAGACTTACAACTAACTGATAATTCTGTATTAAGTATCAACCCCTGATAAACAACCTTCCAGTATAAAGTCTTTATAAACGTCGACATATTAAACAGTGCCACTGAATGAAAGCACTTCATGTGTGTATCCACTCATACACTACTGATAATAACCGAGCAGCCTATTAAAACCCCGTATCTCAGTTTGAGTGTTTTATTTATGTTTTTTAAATCGTTCAATTGTTCTGTAGATCTCTTCAAGCTCCAACCCTCCCAGTAAGTGTGCAGCACAAATAAATGATTGATGATACTTTGTCTCTTGCGCGCTCGACTGATTAATTCATTAATGCTAAGTGTTGCTATGCAAGATTATTGGTTCAAGTAGTTTTAGAAGAGATAAACAGGATCTGGCGCGGTTGCTGGGATACACAGCTCTCGCGGTTAATTGTGTGTGACGGATATGCAGCCAAATTATGTTAAGAGTCTAATTTGCTTGTTTATTGTTAATGGGAACTAAAGATTGCTGCTATTTATCTATGGTGTGCTAATGTTGAAAGACATTACTCATCACAAACAATAATCTTACTTTTCTCTCATATTCCAAACTGGAATATAAATGAAACTATACACCTAATTCCCTTTCATGTTCTCCTCTGTTCAAATTCATTTCCTGCCAATACCCTGCCAAAATAACACACCAGTTACAACTTTGCGATGAGGCCTTACCTCCTTTGAATGGAAAAAAAAAAAGAATCAGTGAAAATGAAGCCTAATTTAACCTAATGATAGACTAACAAGAAAACCAGCTGAGCGACTGAATGCTGCTCACATCAGCTTCTCATTAGTGGTCAATACCCGCCCTTCCATGCTATGATTTTCCTCGCTGTTTACCGCTGGAGAGTCCTCACATCAGAGCCGTCACTGGAGCCGTTTCCATCTGCCCTGAGACGTGCGCATAAAGATTCACCATTTCTTACTTGGTGTCATAGTATATAAGTCGATCCGGTGTCTCTTCTGCTGTTAAATCAACCAACTAAATTGCATAAACTTATAAATAACCAAATAAAAGATCAACTGCCTTCATATGAAGATGCCTTTTATTTGTATCTTTGGAAAGCGATGGCGGTGAGACAAAGACTAGACAAAATGTTCCTGTTAACATCCCAGTCTTGCTGTAATAATGCTTTCACATGGCTGCAAACAGGTGTTGCTTCAGAGAGCTGCTGGTTAACTCTTAACAGCAGGACTGTGATGTCGACTTGACTGGACTGGGAAAAGAAAAAAAGGTGAGAGTCTGGGCTTCCGGATCACAACACAAATATTACCTTTTTTTTTTTTTTAAGGCCTTGCTGTTTATTCATATTTTTTTCTTCCTACAACAGCAAATTACAGAAGCAGTATTGAAAATAAAAGTCTTTTTTTTTTCTTCTTGTAAAAAAAAAACAAAATCTGCACAAAATTTGAATGACAGTACAAAACGAAGCGTTAATATGCCATGTAAATGTTGAGAGAGGGACATTGCTGTTGGAAAATCTATTTTGCCTTTTTCAATAATGAAAACATCTCAATATTTTTACATTTCAGAATTATATCACATAATCTGAAACTATATATATATTTATATATATAAAAAAGATGAAAGAAATGAACACGTGTTTTTTGTGTTTTTGACTTACTTCTGTTTTTTTTTTTTTTTTTTTTGCAAATGAACGCTATAAACACATAAACCTCTTAAATATATTTATCAGTGCAACATTGTTTCTTTTGAGTCCACGCTACAGTATCCTTTTTCTCTAGTTTAGCAGACATCGCTGGAGCTACAGTCCTCTATAGCTGAATGCGCGGACGGTACGGTGGCGGAGGCTGAGAGAAGGTGGGAGATCAGATCTGAAATGAACAAGCTGAGAATGTGTTCACCACGGCACGACATACGAAACGCACGGATGTAAAAAGACGTCACCTTCTCAGGATCAAGTTTTTGATTGTTTGATCGTGGCGGAGAAACCGCTGAGCTCCGGTCCCACGGGCCCTCGTCTCCTGATACTGTCAGTCTCACACGGAGTTCACACAGAGTCCCTTCCCCTTGTAGTGTGTAGTGGTGGGATTATCCCATCCATCCATCCTTCTGCAAACAAGAGTCTCAGCAGAGATTTGAAGAGTTCACATTGAGGTGACATTTGCACTTCTTTTAAGCTTAAAAAGAGATAGAAAAACAGGCCGTGACACTTTGATCTTCTCTACAAGTGTCCTACCGATCCCCCCTCTTGATTTTCTCTGGGGGCTCTGACAGGACAAAGCGAGTAGTGAGTTCTTTTGTGAGCGATGGCCACTGTCGAACTGTGGTCTGGTATTTTTTTGTGTGTCGGTGAGATCCCCCAGCGAGCGAGGAGGGGGCAACCATCCTTTGGTAAAGCCACGGAGGGGAGGCCTGATTCAGGTGACGCCGCTCGATCCCCCCCCGCTGTACCAGTGTCCCGTCCTAATGACATCAGCTCTGACATCACAATGTTATGGCTGCTACACGTGAAACACGTAAAAACCTCTTTGCGGCCGGACTGGCCTTAAGCTACAACACAGCATGTGAACAATACAAACTGGGTTCATCATGGGACAAATGTATCTGGCTAAAGTAATGATAGCACCATTCTTCAGTTAGTGTGTTTACCCCTCTTTTAATAGGCTCCTATCATGAGGGAGTCAGCAACAAAGTGCATTCAAGCTGCATTGTCTAGATAGCACTTCTTCAGTGAACAATCCACAGTGATGTTTGGAGGTGACAAGCTAGTCTAGGTCTCGGCTAAAGCAAAGATTAGATGATTGTTGTCTTTTTTGGTATGCTGGCAGACATTTTACATATTTTACCACCTCCTCTGCCGTCAACATGAGCATGGTTGAAGTTATGGGAAAATACTTTATATTACCAATAAAAGTCATAACAGAGATATGATGAGGAAATGAAAGTTTAGGTAAGACAGAGCTCCAAGAGTTCATTGTGTCAAACGTTTTTCTTTTTTGTTTTTTTGTTTTTTGTTGTTTTTTTTGACTCATTCATCCTTCGGTGGTTTCCGTGAAGTGGGTGTTTCGATGACAGATGGCTTGAATGCACATTGAAAATCGCTGTAACGTCAGCGTCACAAAAATCTTACTTGCTTTAGCAAAGTCATCTAAAATAAAAAACCATAACACGTCACCTTCCACAAAACAGTCAGAAGATTGTATTTACACACACACAAACCCATGAAAAAAGGGATACTGCAGCTTTTTTCCTTTTTACTTTCTTTAAAAAGGGCAATAAAATATATTAAAACTTATTTACAGTGTGTGGTTTTTGGACAGAAAACAACAAAAACTAAACAAAGCGCTGTGATAGATTGTTTTCCTGTTTTATAAGGTAATGTTCCCCTGTTTCCTGTCGTCATAACTTAAGTAAAGTACAGTAAAAAAAACACCAAGATTAACAGAGGAGGCCAAACAAAATGTACTAAAGGCACTGTCAGAACCATACATTGCCATGAAAAGGACCCTCACTTTATAGCGATAGAGGTCAAAGGGGAAAGGGTACATGTTTCAGGGTCACAGGTTATAGGCACACCCTGTATGCCAAACCATGGGGCAAATCTACAGTTTTGCCAGATATGGTTCATTTACGATTTTGATACGTCTCTTTAAAAACGTGAAAATAAACAACAGCCTTCATGAACTGATAATAAAAAAAAAATCATTTCTTTCCCAGAAAACGATAAATACTTTAAACATTATTAATAAATTGGTCTCAACACCAGCATCCGATTGTAAAAATGAATGAAAATCAAAATAGAAAATTAAAATATCTAAATTATCTGTACATATTTTTTTCTGTATTATTTGTACACAGTGTCCCCTACTGGTAGGTTCTTTTTACTGCAGCTCCTGAGAAAAGCGTGGATCAGTCCAAACCTCCCACTGGTGTCTGAACCTGTCCCTCATCCAGCGAGTTGAGGGTGTTGGCAGTCCTTTGAGCCCTCCTACTCGTGGATATACGAGAGGATATGCCTACAGCCAGTCTTGTGCACGCTCTGCGAGCTATGCACGTCGTACAGTCACATAAATGCACTCGGTCCCATCTCACGCCTCTGAGTATGAGTTCTGTACATTGAGTTTGTCCTTCTTTAGCTTGACGCCATCCACAAGTTCAAAGTTATAGTTCTCCAGAGCTGATAAGTTCCTGTCAGACATGCCTCCATGGGAGCAGGCGCAGTACAAGACCACGCCACAGATTGCACCCAGGAAGACCCCCAGGGCGGACATGGCGATGATAGTGATGAGGATGGGGTCAAGCGTCTTCAGCATGTTTCCAGCCCCACTGATCTGGTTGGTCTCCACAAAGTCTGGGTATTCGGTGATCTCTTCAACTGGAGGGGAGACACAGAAATGGAGGAGAATTAGATGTGTGTCATAGCATGAAGTGTCTGGAGGAGATCAAACGGTTCCAAAAAAAAGGGGTTATGGTAAATTAATCATCTACATAAGAGTGACTTACGGATTTCATTGAGGCTGTCCTCTGGTAGCATCGGCTCAGTGGGTACATCGGGATCTGTTCAAACAGAAATTCTAATTATATTCAATGCTGAAAGAAAACAAGCTGCAGTCAACGCTGTATAGCCAAGAACTGAATGCAGGCATTGTGACTTTGAGAGCTAAAAGCCTCACCTTTACACTCAGTCATGCTGAGTCCATTGAGAACCTTAATGTCATCCACAGCAATGTCTCCCCAGCTTTTTCCATCCACCAGACCTTCGATCACCACCTTGAAAAAAGCACAGTGAGAGAGTTTTAGTCTATGTTTCCTTCTTGAATGCCACGGTGAAAACAGCAGAGGTATAGTGGTAAATTCACAGACAAGTCACAGACTAAAAGCTGGACTAATTTACCTGATAGGGTTTATTGTTGCGTGGCACAAGGACACGACCTTCCCTCCAGCGATTGCCTTGGTGACCGCTGACCATCCACAGCAGGATGTCGGCCGGCCCGTCAACTGTCTGTTTGCGCTGTTTGATGTGCAATGTGCCGATGTGTGACCCGAACATGTGGTACCAAAAGGACACGCACAGGTCTGAGTCTGGGGAGCTGACCATGGGGCTGACCAGCCGAGCCACTTCCGTCTCTTGTGGACGCGTCGCTAAGGTGTAGATGAAATTCCCTGATCCACCTGTTGGGTAAAAAGAACTTGTATCAGTGACAGACCAAAACACCTGAGACAAAGAGGAAATGTGATTTTCAGCATGTAAAGGACGATACACATTTCTTATATGATCCATTTGAGCATCCTGCAGGGTCCTTACCTGTGTGGTCCATGTTAGGCCCTGTGTTAAGAGTCGGGGTGCCGGGTGACTGGATCTGCCACCTGGAGCCAGTGTCCTCTGATGTCCAGCTGCAGAAGGACGGATCACTGGCCCAGCCGAAGTCGCAAGCGAACCACAGAAAGGCTGAAAAATGAAGAAGGATCAGTATCATTAAATGATATCACCTTTCATCATCCTCCCTATTACAAAACGAGAAAGCGCCAAGAGTCCTGAGCTATACACAAACAATGACCTGGGGGGACTGTTATAATACACTTTGGGCCTCCAGTCACTCATCCTGTTAAATACAAGCACTAGAGGGCAGCAGAGGACTGCGGGGTGTAAGCTTGAAGTCCCACAGCTGGGAGAAATAAAAAGAGCTAACTCAGGAGGGAGAAAAAGACTGGGATAGAAGGCAAGTTATGGCTCCAACACAGGAAAAAGACCAAACTGACAGCACAGACCTCATGTAGACCTTATTTCTCGGCTGCAGTTAATGATCTCCTTTAATGAACGTGACAGGGTGTATAAGGAGATGTATGGAGGACACTCGGAACAGGCACAGTGCACAGACAAGGACAGGGGAAGAGGACTATGGGGTCTGGACATGGTGTCCAGTTGAGAAAGCAACATTCATAGCAACCCGCAGAGAGCCCAGGATTTTAATGAGAGCAGGGACTTGAGGTTTGAAGACAGCTATGGTAACAGTGCCGGGGCCCCATTCCAACAATACAATCCCCCACGGACACACGCCGCGCTAAGGAAGCCTCAGTGAAGGATAGAAAATGTGTGGGAGCTCAGGCTTTAGTGTTTTTCAAATTGGATAAAGAAAGACTTCCAAGGAACACAAGGGAGCGAGATGTTTGGGATGTTAGGCACGGCCTTAAACTTCAACATGAGATGCCTTTAGAGATACAGCGAGGCGGCTCTCTAAATGACAGAATGTATGAGCCAATATTCCCTTTAATAATGGGAAGATTTTAACTAGCTTCTGCAGGCAACGGCTCTATTTACACATGAAACACAAAGGATGGAATTCCCATGTGGAACCACATTTCAGACGCCAAGCCACTTTTTTCAGCGAGACATCCCATTCCCAATTAAAATGGCTTTGGCTTTTTTTTTTCCATTCTTGGGAGGCTTTGACTGAGGCTACCAACAAGCTCCGGATAAGATGAACAGCCACATGACTCACTTGGCCATTTGATGAAAAGAAAAAAAGAGGCTTTTTCTTGCCTATTGCCAACGGAAACTACATCCTCTGAGATTAGAGTGCACGGCACGCATACACCCAAACAGACATAGACACTTCCAAATACAGAGACTTGATTAGTATGCATAGTTTGAGACACTTGAAATGAAAAGTCAGATAGATAAGTGTTTACTCCCAGACATTTACTTATGTACGTACACACAAAAATATGCATACACACACCTGCACCTCAGTTCTCATCTATTATCACAGCTGATGCCCCAGCAGACTGCAGACAGACCGCAGAGCCAGCTGATGGAGTGAAGGGGGCTGGGTGGAGCCTATGGCCCATTAGCCAAGGTCAGACTGGGGCACAGCCTCTCAGCTGGCTGCTGCCTCATCAACCTGCTATAGGAGACGGCACTATGTGTGTGTCTGTGCATTTGACCCCAAAGCACACCTCATTTCCTGTGGTCATTTGCATTGTGCTTCTCTGTTTTGTGTTGTGGTATCTATGTGTCTGTGTGTGTTGTGTGTGTGTTTGTTGAGTGTTGGCCCAGTGATTAGTGATTATGCTGAGAAGGCAGCAACAGAGCACCAGTGCTAATCATCAGCTATCCCTGCATCACACAACCTCCCTCACCCTGTCAGCGGGAGCCTCTAAGGGCCATATCATCAGCTTTAATAACAGACACACATCAGAGGAGAGAGGCCGCCTTGAGCTGGAAATCATTAGCTAAGGTGCGCTTCTCGATAAATCTATGGAAATGAATTCCACAAAACCTTGAGCAGTTAAATATTTACTCTATATTTCAACATCCCGGCATATGTAATCTTTAAAAACATCATGTGCAGCGCTTGTTGACAGAAAAGAAAAATCTCGACATTTTGCCTCACCTGGTATGGTATCCACTTCAGCAGTGGTGGTCTCTGGCATTGTGGTGCCCCCTGTCACAACACAACAAATTAGCACGGTCAGCCCAGCCTGGCGATTGTTAAACTCTTTTTAAATGACTGCACTCATGCATTAAATATATCACTGCTGGCTAAACTTAACTAATCAACACATGCTTTGTCTTTCCCTCCATTCTCATAACTGCCCTGTCTCGGTCCATAAAGCAGTTTTTTTTTTTTTTTTTTACTGCTTTCAAAACATGTGACTGAGACGGTGCCATGCTCATCATCGGAGACTGCTGGTTAATGGGGAGTGCAGGCAGCAGTGCAGGCCCGGAGAGTTACTGGGTTAGTGGGAAACGAGGCCAAGAGAAGTGAGTGGAAAAGAGGGTGCGGGAGGACAAGGCAGGTGAGAGATGAAAGGATGGAGAGAGGCAGAGCTGGCTGCTGGCAGCTTCAGTGAGGATGTGCACATTTGCCGACCTTTGGAGCAAGTGCTGCGATCCTCTCCTGCGAGTCTGCTGAGTCGGAGGTAAGAGGGGGTAGACTCGGGAGGGGGGGAGGCGGGAGCTACAGGTGCAGCTAATTAGGGCCGTGCACATTCCAGCGCGCACGTGGGTGCATGCTCGCGAGCGTGCGCAGTAAACGGCAGATTAGCCGCGGTATCAAATCTAACAATGACGGAGAGCGGTGAGGCCGGGACAGTGGAGCAGAACGAGTGTGAGCGATAGCGGAAGAGGGGGCGAGGGGGGGAGGGGGTTTGGTTGCAGTCTCATGAGGGCGATGTTAGCACCTGTCACGTCGTAGTCATCACCTGTGCCGCTGTGGCAGCTCGCCTGGTCGTCGTCACACTCGTCAGACGGGGTGGTGCTCGGGACTTGTGTGGTAGGCGGGAGGGTGGGAGCTGCAAAGACAGAAGAAACACCAGTTAGATTTCAGGTTAAACACTGAAAATGTGCTGATTTAGCCGGCCAGAGAAGATGAGCTCGGGCTCTTTCATTTGCATTAAGACATTTTAAGCAAACTATGTTTCTCTGTGTGGTCAACTGTGAACCATTAGTCATTAACATTAACACAACATCAGATTCCTGTTGTTTGGTCAGATCACCATCTGATCTGTTTAGAGGTTCAGAGGTTTAAAATCACATTAAATTAATCTGACACTTTTGCCCAAAGTGATCTATGATGTGTACATTAACACATTATTGGGAGAAGAGGAAGGTGTTGTAACAAACTGAGAGTGAATACCTGTCTAGCAAACAAACACTGAAAGAGTGCTAAAGTGAAAGTACTTTTCTTCTTTTAAAGAAACAAGAAACATGAGAAGTGCTAGCGTGGGCTGTAGTTGGGGTATGAAAAGGTCGGTTTACAGCCTGCTCTATAGTTAAAATAGAAAAAGAAATGTTGAAATATATATGCATAAACTCAGCGTGCTCTGCCCATAGTTACACACTGGGTTTCGATGAAGGCCTGAGCTATTAGCATCCTTCCTTTTATCCTGCTGTGGAGGTGTGGGTGTATAAATAGAGTCAAAGCTAAAACATGGTGCTTAGAGCTTGGGCGGTTGAAACTCAAAGATGCAGAAACAGGGCTTGGCATCGGCCGTAGGCAGGGCCTCTGGCTGCCGTAGTGCCCTATCATTATGGCTCCGCTACACTTGGATGTGGACATGGCCCTAGATCCACTCCACGCTCCGCTGCCGCACAGCCGTCCTGCGGTGTATGCGCATTTGTGTGTGTTTACACTGGCTGAGTAATGAACGGGCTTCCCCGGTGTAGAGGGAGGAAAAAGGAAGAGGAGAGAGAGAGAGAGACATAGACTGATAGGGGCAAGCTGCCTGAAAAATGTATGTGTTCAGTATCGGTGTGTGAGATTGTGAGAGTGTGTGCGCGTGTGTGAGCCAATGCTCTTGCTCTCTCTCCCTCTGCGAGATGAAATATGAGGCAGATCAGCCCCTGTCAGATTCAGGGTGGGGAAGGTCAGGGATGGGGTCAGCGCTGCGTCAGGGGAGCCTCTCACAGAAATGAGGATTTAGCCCTCCTCCTGTGGCTTGCTACACACACACGCGCACACACATACACACGCACACACACACACACACATAGACACACACACACTTGTATGCACCAGAACTAGCACCTGTGTGTGTGTGTGTGTGATTGTGTGTACGTGCCTCTAACCACATATTTGGCAGGGTGGTTGTGGTTTGCCTGTGTGTATATGTCTGTGTAAGTGTGTGTGTGTGTTAGGCATTAACACCGAAAACAAGCATTATCATCTGACTAAAGCTCCCGGTGGGAGTCCATGAGGCTTACAACTGAACGGGCCTTCCTGAAATCCAATATGTAAATCCACTTAGGGCTAGCGTGCTCCACGCTCTTATATTGCTGAGCTGTTCCTGCGCTACATCAGCTTTGTGAGACAGATAAAGAGCTAGAAAAAACATAGGGGTCATTTTAAAGATAGCAAAGTGTGTGCGGCCCTTTGAAAGAAGAAGAACATGTAGGGGTTGGAAAGTGTGCGATGGGGGCCAGGCTGCAATAATCCTACCAGGCCAGGTGGGCTTTCATTTGATCCCCTCTAGAAGTGGCGAGCTATGGGGGAACTTTGATGTAACAGAGAGACAAGACAACTGTCCCTTGTAGGAATAAAGAGCAGGAGCTGGACAGCTGTGGGCTGAAAGCGGACATACATCTTTAAATAACCCCAACTGAGGTAAAGATACAAAGTGCAAGCCACTTACAAGCACGTCATTAGCTCAGATGATGGATGGCCCACCTATGTGTGCCATCTCTGCCTCAGACATGTCGGATGTGAACACATGTAAATACTATCTGTGGACAGATGTACTGCATAGGAAAGGTTGCTATCATGGGTAGAAAATTCAAATTCAGACTAAAAATACAAAGACAGAATCTCAGAGGGTAGTCACGTCAACACCAGGGGTGAACATTTCATTATCGCGGTTAAAAGCATTACCACAGCTGGAAATGTCATCAGCATAGGCAAAACGGTGTGTAACTTTGCCACTATTGGTAGAATTGTCATTACTGCAGGTGCAGAAATCAGGACCACAGGTGCCACATTTTGACAGAATACAGGCAATGCAATAGATTTTAATGGGAGTTCTAACTGGGGTTCCAGTTTACCTTCAATCTCGCAGCCCAGGAGCTCAAGGCGAAGGCCCATGCCAGCGGGAGTGGCCCTTTCTGGGTAAATTCTGATGAAACGCGTCAGCAGGGGTTCCACCGTCCTCAGCTCAGGAGTGTCATAGTTGCTATTACCTTCAAATATCTGGCAGGGAAAAGGGGAAAAGGTGGAAAGGAGTGGGACAGAGACAGAGAGGAAAGAGTGAGTGAAGAAAGGCATGAAGAAAAATACTGCTGATAATGTCGCTGCTGGGCGTTTGACTGATACAGCTCTCCAAACGCAGATACCCCGAGGCAGACTTATTCCTTCTGAAAACCAGAAGGAGGTGGGATTGGTGGGGTGGCATGTGCTGGGTAGCTGGAAAGATGACGGGGAAAGAACAGAAGATGACCAGATCCCTCTCATCTCGCGTACATCTAAAGCGCAGCTTAGGAAAGGGACGCAGGGGGGGCCTGTGGCAAAGGCGAAACGACACGCCTCTGTCAAAGGGCAGCTTTTGGCTCCTTCAACTCAGCCTCAGATGCTCCGCAAGCGATGGAGTAAATGAGGGAAAAGACAAGGTATGTGGGGTGCGAGAGTAAGAAGAGCAAAGTAGGGGATAGAGGATTGATGGAAGTAGATTAATGGGTGTGATCATGTGGAGAAGCCTGGTGCAACTTTGATGCTGGGAACCTCTTAGGCGAAGGGAGAGAGGCGGCTAACTAGGACAGGGGGGATATGGATCCTCCTTACTCGCTTCATAAATCAAGCATCAGCCCATCTGGATCAGATTTATGCCCTGTCAGGGACGCTTGTAATTGGGGACGGGCTGTTGCAGCTCTTCTTGGAGGTGCGTTGTGCATGTGCCGGTATATCCAGGATATAAATATATATATACATTCTTTGTGTGTAAGCGTGTGCATGCATTGGGCGAAGTGTTGTCGTGTGTCTTCTGTACGCGCAGTGACACCGGCCGATAAATCTCAGGTCACTTCTCTGCGGCACGTGCCCGTTCCTCTCTCGTCTTCGTCATTCCTCCCCTGTTTCCCCCTGACTCCCTTCACCCCTCCTCCCTCTCCGGAGAGGTTTCACTATCCACTGAAAGGGTTGAGCGGTGTTCGTCGCGCAGAATACAAAGCAGGGAGGGAGGACTGGGAAAGGACTCGAGGAGAGACTTGAGATGCTTATCCTAATGCGATTCAAAGCGCCGCTGAAATTGACTTGCAACGACTGCTTAATGACTCACAACTGCCAAGCGCAACGCTCTGCTGAAAACTGACTAAACGTTTCATAATCTGAATCGATGTTCTGATGTATGGAGGAACATTTTTAGAAGCATTTATTCAAATCGTTTTCCACAGTGATGAAGGTAAAACCTAAAATCGTTTGGGTTGTCTTGTAAATCAAACCATCAATTCCAATTCATTTCCTTGGAAGAACCGTGCCCAAACACAAACAAACCATGAAGCGTTTACTGTTTAAGGTTTTTGGACATCCTTAAATGTTGCTCAAAGCTAGCGTGGCAAACGATCAACAGATTACATGCAAAGAAAAACTCTCACCTTTGGCTTGTTCCCATTGGTGTCCAACACCATCCTCCAGTCGGAGCCGTTGTTGCTGTAGCCAAAGCGGAACTTCCTCATGAAGACTTTGTTCTCGCGGTGCTTGCCTCCTTGGATGATGAACCCCTTCACCAGCTTCTCCTCACCAAGATCCACCTGCAGCCATTCGTTGGTAAAGGGCTGGGGCTGGGGCAGCAGGGTCCACCCCGTCCTGCTGGTCAGCAAGCGAGCGTTCTCTGGCACCCAGCTCCGGTCCGTATGGGAAGATGCAGTGATCTGGTTGTCGGTGATCAAGCCGGATACCATGCCCAGCATCCCCGAGCACGGATACTCTGCAGGACCAAGGGAAAGCAAATGATGTTTAGCTTTTTGATACAAACTCATGAAAAGCCACAGAGCTGATGGGAACTTTGGCAACAAAAATACTTGTATATCCAACTCTCGATGTTCAACATCATTGATCATCCCGCAACTCTTGTTTGCTTTGAGTTTGAGGTTCATATTGGGGCAACGTGGATAGCGAAAGTCAAAGTGAGGAAGACAATTCCCCCAACTCTCTGTGATGTTACTGTGATCTCTCCCTCCATTCCCTTTTTTCTTTCTCTCTCTGTCTGCGGATCTCATGCATACTAATTCCTCTGCCCGAAGCGGTTGTCTCCAGGCAGCCAATTAAAACCCTCCTCTTGGTTGGTGCTTCGACGTCCTGCATTCTGGGAGCGCTTTTTCTTTTCATCTCCCTCATCCGCACCCTCCTCCCTCTATAGACCCGCATACACTCGCGCACACAAAAACACATTCTCTCTGTGTTTTATCTGCTGCTGCACTCATCTACCTTCTGCTCCACAGCTGTCAACATCTGCAGCGCTGTGTCTTTTAACACCTCATTGTTTCTTGTCCACGCTTTCAAACTTTCCTCTCCTTTTATATTTTCCTCTCTGATCTTGTCTCGTCCTCAGTCTCTGTAGGTTTTAGCATCTTCAGATATGATTCACACTCGTTTCCAAAAGCAGACAGCTGGTTTCTAATGTTTTTTCATTGTTTGATTCTTGATGCCAACCCTCCATATCGAGAGCAGAACAGGATAACAACCTGTTGCTACAGCTTGGAATCGAAATTTTCATAGCTTAATTTTTTTCATTGCTTGATGCCCACAACCTGATCAAAATTTCCAATTAGTAAAGTACCAGCTGTTGGGCACCAGTGACAGGTTCTGTGTTTAACTCAATCAGGTGATTCACATAGAGACTCCAAACCAATTGACCTTTTTTGAATGTTTGTCTATAGCATTGAATTTGGACATTAAGTTTTCAGGTATTTATCACTGTGGGGGCTTTGATGATAGGGAAACATTCAGTTGTATAAGGTGAATTATACATGGATTGTTCTGTGACAAGGCTCTCTCTCTCTCTCTCTCTGTCTCTCTCTCTCTGTCTCTCTCTCTCTCTCTCTCTCTCTCTCTCTCTCTCAAATTTCTCTCAAATTTAGTACGTTGTCTATAAATATTTCACACTTCTGGCACACATTAAAGATTTGTATTAACCCTAAACCCCATAACTGATGTATACTTAATATACAGGCACTGGTGTAATATCTTTCTGCCTTCCTTCTCACTCTTGTTTAGTTTGTGAATCCAAGTGGAAAACACTGGAGCTTGCTGAAGTTTCTCTATGTTGTAATCACCACAAGAAGCTTGACACTTATTAGGGGTAAATCTTCCCGTCTTTTTCTTTCCTCCAACACCTAATCTCAAGACTCTGAGTCAGGGACCTGTGGTAAGCAGTAACTTATTTACTATCCGGCTCCCACGGAGGGATCAATCTGGGCATTATTACATCTTCCGTGTTTGTATGAGACAAAGTGCGCAATGTACTGCTTCAGCACTCAATAGCATAGCTACTTCTGGGAAAACAGAGCGAAGACATCGAGAACAAGGCCTCATTCAGACGCGTCTTTCTCTCTGGTTACCCAAAGCAGTTCCTGTGCAGACCCGTGAGACAAATCTCCCCTGCATTCGAGAAAATCGCGTCTCAAAGAACAGACGCTGGCGGTAAGGAAGCCACTTGACTGCTCGCCGGATTCTTACAGTCCTCCTTTCGTTTCTGGCCAAGATCCGCTTTGGTGTGATCACAGGAGCTAACCTCTGGCGGAGCAAAGCTGGGGCGCTGCACAATGACCGGCTTTGAAGCGGAGGAGTGGAGATGTGGAGAGGATATGAGCGAAAGGTACCTCCGTGTGATTGGAAAAGTGTTTGCGTGTGCGAGCGCGCGTCTGATCTGAGTTTAGACAGTTTAGAAGCTCCCGGCTCATCTGGAGCTCCTAATCGACTTCAGCTGCGATCACAGAGGCTTCCGAGATGGCACGCACGCAGCGACACACCCAGAGGAACAAACACGTGCGTTTGTGGACAGCGAGTGTGTAGATGGTGATACATGACTACGCGGGGCACATTTAGGGTTTTGGGTGGAGCATCGGTGGTTCGTCAGATATTTATACACCATGGCATATTTACAAACAACAGGGCGGTGGATCTTTTTTATTAATGAGGAGCTGTTTTTATCAGCCGGGGCACGCGACCATGGCGAGTTAGGATAAAAAAAAAACTAATTGCAGCATTCAAGGACAGAACCCTTCCTCTAATGTGATGACTGATTTATGGTTTTGACATCTTCAAAAAATGCACCTTCGACTCGTTTTATATAACTCTACATCCCTAGTTTTTTTACTCATTTTGGTGCACTGGTGAGGAAGCTTCCACTGCAGCATTTTTTCAGGAGAGGTGTCGATGCATTAAAAAGCTTCCTTATTTCTTACAACTAAAGTTTTGCAAAAGTTCTGGTATCAGGGTTTCATAACTCGTCGTAGAACAGAGTGAGTCACAGAGTTTATGCGGCACTCAGGAGCCTCGCAGTTTCTTTCCCTCCAGACTGCACTGCTAGCATGCAGTGGGGCTGGCAGTGTCTTCAGAGCACCCAGGGGTGCTGACGTCCTTACGGAGGCCCTGTGGTGACTCCTATCCTGTGATGTGTTTACGCTCTGCGCAGCGGTCTGGTTGTGTGCCTGAAACACACGCCCCAGCTGTAACCCTGATGTACCCACAGTGCCTAGTCGCTGCTATTACATGAACAACCACACATATGTAACGGATAACTGCATAACTCCACACACACACATGGAAAACACTAACGCACTTTGCGTGTGAGGACATTTGGCTACAGCTAATCCTGACTCTAACTTTAATCCGAGGCTTAATTCTGAGCTAACAACAACAAAAAAAAAAGCCTGTTGTTTCTTGCCCTTATAAGATATGCCCTCTGTCCAAGTACGGAAGAACAAAACACACACAAGGAAGCACTAATTAACATTCAATACACATGCTCATAAACCCATAGAGATGCAGACAGATGTGCGAAAACCATATGAAAGTGAGCCACACACACACACACACACACCACTCATTAAAATAACATCGAGAAAAAAGCAGAGATGAGAAGAGCTTTGCCAAAATCAAAGCTCTGTAAGCAAAAAGGCAGACTGTGGCTAAAGAGGAGGCTGGGACCGGATCAGCAGGAGGGATGGGACTATATAGATCCCACCCAGCTCCGGCTCTCTCTCTGCCTGCCAGCTGTTCCATTTATGTTGAATGAGGTACATCTAAACACGGGGTAACATAAATAGGTAATCCTCTTTCATGTGCCACTCTTCTATTATGCAGCATCTTTCTTTATCCTGAGAGCAGGACTCCGACAGAAATCATCTCACACCTGGCAAAAGTAAGGTGTGTGTTGATGGGGAATACAAAAGAGGTTGCAACAAGAAGAGTAAACACAGTTGCAGAAATTACTGGCATCATCTGATTCAAAACTTTTAAGTATTTAATGAGGATGTAACCAACAGAATATAGAGGTGAGATGTGTGTGTATCTATAGCATGCATATGGATCAGCAGGGATCTCAGCAACACCAACCTGATATCTTACATCCATACACCTCGAAGCGCAGTGCGATGCCTGTTTCCCAGGTAACAGGACGGATTCGGATGAAGCGCGTCAGCGTGGGTTTGGGCAGCATCGTCTTGGCAACATCCGTTGGGTTGGTGTTGCCTTGGAAAACCTGCGATAGAGGCCGAGGAGAAGTAAATTATTGACAGGACATTTCTCAGAGACCTTGGCTGCTCTGAATCAAAGACCGGGGAGCGACAAAGCGAGGGAGTGATTTCCATTCAGCGAGGCTGAGACGGTGCATGTGTTGTCAAATCTGAAAGTAAAAAAAAAAAAAAAAAAACGACTGGAGCTGATTGATTGGTCTTTTGGCGCATTGAGCCAAAGTATTGACGCGTGAAGTGGTGTTGGAAATGTAAATATTTAAAAGGATAAGCTTTACATTGTGCTATTCTGTGTCACTATACACAAGACAAGTGTAACAGACATGTACGACTGATTAATCTGATTTCCCTGTCAGCCCTGAAATTGCCCTGACACTTCCTTGTAGTAGCAGTCGCACAAACTACTGTGAAACCTGAGGCAGTATGTGTTAACACTGACAAAGCCAGATTGGCTCAAGATGCCCTTTTCGCGTCCTCCGGTTCCAGATTTGGTGGAGGTTTTACTGCGGTGTCTTGTTTAAAGGTCAGATATGTCACTTTTCTCCCCTGGGGTCAGTTGACAGTTTACTGGCACCATACGAGGAGGATGGCCACCCAGCAAAACAACTCCCCACAGTCCGTCACAGTTCATTCTGGGTAATTGAATCGCACCGGTCACCATGTGACCTCCCGACCTCCCTCACAGAAAATCTATGGGGCAGAGAGGAATCCAGCTGGGAGGAGCACGTTTGGGCAGATAGAAACACAGATGGAAAGATAGCAGTGCAGCTAATCTAGGATGAACTAAAACATCAACCGCGGCTTAGCCATTAGTCCACCCAGCCTGCCTACCCCTCCGCAACCAAGTCCCCAAGCAATACCTGTCAACCACGTCACTAAGGGACCCTGCAACAAAGTCATCCACTCTCTTAAATGTCATGGCAAGTCTTCTCTCCACTCGCTAAGTGTAAAGTGGCTTTTTCCAGAGCTGCACTGAGACACCAAACTGCAGGCTCAGCATGTAGCAAATGGTGCCCCTCCACACAAAAGCACTTTAGAGTCCAGAAAAACACAGGCTGGGCTCACCGCGGCACCTTTAAGTCGCCACTTTTACAGAAGGAACTGTGTGCTTCGCAGAGGCCATAAAATAATCAGGCCCAGAGGCATGAGTACACAGCAGTGCAAACACGCTTGTTTGGATGTTGTGCCGCTGTTGGGAACTTTTTTTTTTTTTTTCGTTCCACCCGTATCCACAGTGGGGGTGGGAGGGGTTGGGTGGGGGTTGTTTGCCTCCAGATGGACAAAACCTGGTCTGTTTGACAGCCTGATCAGCAATCAATGGTTACAGCCTGTCACGCTCTGGTCAAGCATGCCATCTCTCGCTTCCTTCCTCTTCTTCTCCCTCTCTCCGGGACCCGCCTCTCCCCAGCTGCTCAAACATGACAGCCTCTGCCTTTTCTCTCTATCCCGATCCCCTTAAACTCTTGTTTGTCAAGTCTTTTGTCATCCCTGTTTCTTTTTATGACAAGCTGACGGGTGGTTGACATAAAACAGAAGCAACATTCCTTACACAATCCTCCTATGGTTATTGCGTTGCCGTATTAGCACCGCAGTCTGTGACAGAAATACCAACCACTTAAACAGACGATGCGTATGTTACCATATTGAGGAAAGTGTATAATTGCAGGTTGGGAGACAGAGGCTCAAGTACATATAGTCGGGTATTCCCCCTTTTGTTGTGCCCTGAGGCAACTTGGAAGTGACCACAATTCAAGTCAGCTGTCGGGATATTCCAAATGCAGTAATGTGGATTTTACAACGCTGGTCAGACAGACACAAAAATGTCCTGATCTAGTCTGCTCTGATAATCCAATGCAGAGCTAGAGTCTGTGTGTCTTGGAAAAAAATTCCCACACTTTTTTTCACATCACAACTTAGAGCCTAAGTCAGACTAATGAAGCCTTTATCGCACAAAGGTTCGGGACTAGGTTGTCCTACCTTCTGTTTGGAGCCTTCCTTCAGAGTGATCCAGTCCTCTCCATTAGAGCTGACGTCCACTTTGTAGGACTTGACAAAGTAAATCCTCCGGGTCTCCTGGGAGATGGCGCCCTGGGTGCCGATGGCCGAGACGAACCGCAAGAACCCGAGGTCCACCTGCGGAGAGCAGCGAGACAAGTGAGAAAAAGCAGCTTAAAATGATTTGTCATGAGCAAATTCCACAGCAGCTGTGAGAATGAGAAGGTTTTTTTCCCTTTCAGTGTTTAGCAGAATACTGATTAACTGACTGAAGCAGATAGATCTGAGGTATAATGCTCTTTACCTGCTCAAATGCATGAATAATTTTTGGAGGGAAAGGCTTTCAATGCATGGTCTGTATTAATAATGCACTGACAAGATGGGGAGTTAAAAATACAACCCCACTATTAGAATCACCTCTGGCCATAGTTTCATCAGCTGCTACCTGGAATTTAATAAACAGCAATGAAATGATATTTCCATTAATGAAAGAGACACAGGATGACAACTTAATTTCCTGAGATGGGAGACAAGAGCTTATTGGATAAAAGTGAATGTTGAATAGAGCGGCTTCTGTGATCACATTATCAAAACTGGCCAGGAGGAAAGAGAGATAGAGATTGAATATCAAATATTGTGCATTTAAAATATGCAGGGCTTTATAAAGTAATCATGAAGTGCGGGTACATTACTGGAGGGCTATTATATTTTCACAGCGAGGCAGCCAGAGGCGGCGGGGTCAGGGAGGCGTGTGAGGGGGCGAGCGTCTGGGCACACGCCTGTTCTGTAGTCGCATGCGTGTGTTTTGGGTTCGCGTGTGCCACGTTCAGGGATGATGCTGAACGTGGCAGAGAAAGTCGCTGGTTTGCATCAGAGGTAAAAGAGCACTGGCGTCTGTCTGCCAACCATCATGTCTGTTCGCAGCCATGATCACCACTGCCAGGAAAGGACACACACACACACACACACACACAGAAAGTCTTCTATGTCACCATTGCTTCTTCTACTATGGTACGAACAGTCTTCAGACGGCCTTTTTAATGATGTTAATGCTGGGACTACAAAAGCCTGACTCTGAGCCTGGAGGTGAGGTCACACA
>JAOXYL010000055.1:3944585-3955263 GCA_028564955.1 Terapon puta
CACACACACACACACACACTCACACAGGTGATGTCCCTTATCAATCAAGCGGGCAGGAGTGAAGAGGCATCCACAGGGCGGTTGTAATCTTCGCTGCGTATCATCGCTGGGTATGCATATTCTATCATGCGGCGGGGGGAAGACAAAATGATCAACCCCGGCTGTTAGACAGACAGACAGACAGACAGACAGTCATCCTTTTTTTGTCACGTCAGACATCCTTTCACATATGCACACGAGCGAAACAGGCATGCGGGCTGGCAATCACGCAGTCACACACATCCTGAGGGCTGCTGTAGGGTGAAATAAACAACGTGCACAAATGAGTAAGCGCACACGCGGCCCGTAAATAAAAGGAGGAAGGAAATGGCAAAAATTAAAGGGTGAGCTCAACTTTTTGCGTAGCAGTTGGTGAGTTTTAAAGTGACAGTTGCAGTCTTTCTTCGTTTAACCTTTGCCTCAGCTTGAAAAACTGAGAAATGTGCCCCTGCAGTCTTCACGCTCTTTCAACCATGGGGAGTCTGTCTGGCTAAGGCCACGTTAAAGGATAAGCCTGATGTTGTTTTATATTCTTCTTATTGTCAAGAAATCCCATAAGGCCCCAAAATTTAATATTCTTTATGTCAGGGTCAGACTAACATTACTTTTCTCGTTGGAGATGTTGACGTTTTAGGAGTCATAAGCTCTTGTTTTCATTTCGCCGTCGGACATGGCGGACTACATGTTGGCCCCCGACCAATCATAGCTCGCTGACATATTGTACACAGGTCATCTGAGGAGGTTCCACTGGGTGACTTTTCCGTATTAAACAAAACCAACAACAATTACTCCACTTTTGCTTCACCTTGTTTCAAGTTTAGCACCAAAACTCTCTGACGGACGAACTTCATGGGATATGTCATAAAGTTCTGTCAAACTAAAAGGCACAAAACATGACACACTGCGACATCCCAGAGAGGTCCCATATTCTGGATTGGTGGTCTTCCATCGATGACTCATTACAAGGCACACCCAGCGCTCTTCATAATTTCTGACAAACCATGTGTGTTTGGTTAGGCCATTATCGGTCATTATGGTCTGATCCCTACATTGATCATGGCTCAGTAATTTCTGACTCCCCTACCCTGGCTGTGTAATTCAGTCCCAAGCTCATTTTTAAAGGGGAACTGATTTTACACATTAAAGTCCATTTAGAGGAGTTTATGAGTAGAACTAATTGCCCATGTGAAAAAAAAAAAACTTGCATTAAGTATTTTGTGTCTCCACAGGGAGCTATGTGAAGTCTGATAACCGCATCTGAAGTGGTCTGAAGACAGCAAGTTTGAAATGAAAGAAACCTTGGGGGTGTGGAGCGAGAAAGAAATGAGCTTGCCAGACCCCTCTCTGGCTCATCATCTCAATTACACAACGAGCATAACATACCTGAACCTCGAACTGAATTCTGTGTGTCTGTCTATCCTCCGTGCCCTGTGGGTCTTGTAGGAGCCAAGTAATAACAAGGAAGAAAAATAAGTGGAATTAAAGAGACAATGTCTTTGGTTCTGCTGCTTCAATCAATATAGCATTTTTCTTAAAGTGTCCATCATGAGTCAGACAATATTACAGTTCAATCCTCTGACAGTGGAGGACTCTTAAGAAAATGACTCAAAAATAATTGAGCGCTATAGATTTCAGAAAATAAGTTACTAAACCTGGAGTAAATGCTGCATTTTTTGGGGACTTCTTTGAGGTGAAAATTAATTCCTAATTGGTGCACGACTGAGTATTTGTGGCAGCAGGAAGGTTTATGTGGGATAGGTATAAAATAAACAAGTGAAACAAACATCCATTGCAATGATGTGGCTCATTGATGTGTTTTTAATCATTTTTTTTGGACAACAATGGCGCTCTATGGCACAAAGGAATAAGGTATATCTGCCATTTGTACACACACACACACACACACACACACACACACACACACAATACTTTTTTGTAGAATTCAATCACCGTATTGGATTTCTGACAATAAGAAAAACATAAAGTATCGCAACAGTATATCTGAAGGAAATTGCTACTCATTCATTCTCCCCTCTAGATTGTCTGAATATGTGAATTGACAAACAGCCTGCCACTCAAAGCACTTCTGTGTTGTCGTGAAGTGTTTCATTAAAGAACCCCCCCCCGCGCCCCCCCATCACTCCCTCTTCCCTGATAGCTCTGTGCAGACCACAGTTTAATGAGGCTATTTCATTTGCTGGAGCCCCTATGCAAAACAAAATGTGTCGTTTTAATCAACACTGGATGGTTGATTGCGGCCCCGCCACGAAACTTCGCCTCCTCCATTTGCATCCTGCTCGTGGCTGTCACCGTGACCTTGCCGTGCCCCGTCTCCGGGATTCACCCCTTCGGCGGCCCAATCAGCCCACCCACTTGTGTGATATCATTCCAGGACAGCGTTGGGGATGTTGATGTCAGGCGCCCGTCACGCCCACTCGCATAGCTCCAGCATCAGTAATGCTTTTGATGGAGAGAAGGGAAAAAGCAAAAAAAAAAAGTCTTCTCAGCTTGGATGCTTGCAGAGACACGAGAGAGAGAGAGAGAGAGAGAGAGAGAGAGGAAGGCAACCATGAATCTTTGAGGTGCTGGCTGACGGGGCTTCAAACTGCATAACATTTGCCTGAGCGTAATGTAACACGCGACGCTGAGAGATATGGGATCTGTCGGCCGGGTTCCCCGAGATGTGTTGATGCGCCGCTCTCACGCCGACCCCCCGCTGCTCCTGAAAATATCAGCCATCTTTTGCTCCCTTCGCCGCTTAATGCCTCACACGCTTTCTCTCCATTTCATGTCCACTTTTGTTATAATCCCCACCCACCCCACACACCCTCCTCTCTTTTCTTTATTCCTTTTCCTCCTTTCATGTGCTCTTTATTCTGATATTTCAAGGAAATTCCCTCTTTTTTTTTTGGACTAATTCCCTCTCCTCTGGTTGAAGGGATAATGTGAACGGGAGGCAGGGAGACGCAGCCTCTCTCTGCCTTTCTCGTTGGCTGTTTTTTTTAATGCTGTCTGTCTGCTTGACTCCTTCCTCTCTCTCAGACGGGGGACTTGTGGTGATGAAGATGCTCATTTCTCTCTCCCCTGGAGGGCCAGATTGCAGTGTTGTGCCATTAACCAGAAGTTGCGCTCATGCCTTGGCAGCTTATTAACATATTTCATCTGCGTGCGCCGCTCTCCCCTCGCAATTCAATTGCGCTTCTTATTTTTCTTGTAGTAATGTGTTAGCTATAAGTTACAATAACTTATTTTGGTAATTTGAGTGCAATAATCACTGTTTCCCCATTTGGAACAGAGGCAAGTGTTTTAGAATATAATTACACTGTGGAAAAAGAAAAGGGAGCCGAAGGCCCCTCTGAATTATTGCGCTCTCTGTAATGTTTTGGGTAACAAAGAGGAGACGGGGGTGGCCACACACATGCACAGAGGGAAAACAAATAGTCGGGCCCACACTGACAAACTGTATAAGCACATAAAATCTGATAAAACCAGGTGTGAAAGTGACAGAATCTGGGAGGAGAAACTGCAGAGGGAGCGAGAGAGGAGGTTTTTACCCTCAGCGGCAGCAAATCCGCACCAGCGTCTCGGAGTTGTTAACAGTGTGTTTCAGGGACCGTAGGTGCATCGGGTACGTGAAAACACGTGCGCACGCAGCCATTAAAACGCACCTGCCTCCCCTCTGCCCCCCTCTCCCCGTCGCCCTCTTTTGTCTGCCTCCTTTGTTCAACGCTAACGGTCCGCAGCGATCTCCGGTCACCCTGAAGAAGCAGGAATGCCGCGCGGGGCGACGGGGAGGGGAGTTAACCCCGGCAGCAGGGAGGGCCCGCGGGAGGGCAGAGGAAGCGGAGCTTTTTACGCAGCACCACACTGGATTAAACTTTGACCCGCCTCGCGAAGCTCTGGAAGCTCTAAACTCTCAGCTGCGGCTCGAGGACGGGCACATAGTTGTTTAATGGCAGAGCGAAGGCCGAGGGGGGGGCAAGTGTCAACTCTCAGCTGGACTCAGTAGTTTACCACGACGGCACCTTGTTAAACACGGCTCTTAGCGGGTAGCTCTGGTAATTATCCGAGGTGTTTACTTAGCATCATTATTTTTCTCTGTTTTGGTGCGCTTCATCGCAAAAAAGATTTCGGTTGCAACTCAGCGAAGAACCAAACCGTTTCCAGAGCGATGTGAGCAGTAGCAGCACACGAGAAACAAACAAACTATATTGACAATGTTTGCTTTTATTACGTCCAACTGACTACTCACGTGGAAACGTTGGAGATAATACATTTATTTCACTCCATTAATGGGCACCAGTGAGCTCCTTGCAAGCTTGTCATCAGTGGCTCTCAACGATGGAGCTAATTATTCCTCATCATATCCAGCAGGTAGTAATTAGGCCTTTGTTACTCGCTATCATACTGTTGATACAATAGACGGCTCTCAGGCTGCAATTGTTCTCCGCAATTGTGCAGAGGTAAAGGAGATTATGCATTTTAATAGGTGAGAATTAAAATAAAGCAGCGAGAGGAGAGACCACCCTCTTTGTGTTTACTGCTGATGTTTATTCATGGAATACAATTTAAAGTATAATATCATGATTCAAAGTGACTCATTCATCGTGCTCAATCAAGTGTTCTTGACTGATGCTGATGATCAAAATGCAAGCCCAAATTGACTGCTGTCTCAGTTGATATACAGCGGAGGCAAAACAAAGAGCAAATTGCCTATTTAAGAGATCAAGCTATAAAAAGCTGATTGCTGAGTGTGTTTTCTGCAGATGTTGTTTGTCATACAGTGGGATGAAAGGGATTCTAAGTGATAGGCTAGCTGATTTTGAAGAACACAACACTTAGAAGACTCTCAGCTGATTGCTGTTCTACCCACAATCACCCACCGGCAAGGACCTATGCACAAACACAATTTTATTTATGATAACTTTTTTCAACAAGGTTTTACTCAGAATACGATTGTGAGGGGACAAGTGCCCACAACGGAAAAAAACATCCGCATTGTGCGAATGCACGACCCACGTTCACGGCTTCATATGTCATAATAGTTTGGCATTTCAGGAAAACGACAGCTCATCGCTCATCAGCGTCACTAAACATGGAGCTTTTTGGCAACGTGCTAACGTGTGGTTTCCCTTTTCAAAGACGGCTTCTGTCATTGGATGGTAATGGCCGAGCTGATTGTTGATCCTATCCAAAGCAACCTCCAAAGCACATCTCTTGTTTACGTACTTTATAAGAACTTGTTGAACAGGACATAGAAATAAGACAACTTGTATGAAAATATATAATCACCATAGCATGATTTGTCTGGTTTGTTCAAAAGTGACTTTAAATCTTTATTAAACCCTTTCATTACATTATTCACATAGTTTTGTCTCTTATTCTTCTGCTACCCAAGTGTAGGCGTTCTTTGGAAATTCCAGCAGTGCACATGGATAACGCTGACCTCCTAAAAAATGTAAGACACGTCCGGTGTAAGGGGGGGGGGCGTTCGGGGAGAATATGAATGAGTGCATGAGCGTGGTTATCTGGTGGTCAGCGGTTAGTCTCTCACAGTCTTTCACATAACTCATAATGGAGTTAAAGGTAACGGGAAAGAATGTGTCACTCACTGTGTCTGCTTCTTGTGAGATTTAATGTGTTCGGTATTTCAAGCCGTAGCCCTGCTAACACCAGTAATAAACACCACATTTTACACAGACACAGACCAACTCCGAATCCTCACCTGATTAAAGTGATTTCAACTTCAGCCAAAATACAATGGTGTTTTGGGGGAAAGAAATACAGTCATGAGAAAAATCGGTAAAGATCCACTGCTATAAACAAAGGTCCCCTTCTAAAAATGCTATTAACTTCCTTAAGAGTTCTATTTATCTAGATGATTGATATATACTCATATTTATGCTGTACATGAAGCTATCTCTAGTAGGTAACCAGGAAACCAGCGAGGACTCCAGAAAGTTGCTACGTCTAAGTAATAGTGCAGCACCGATACTCCAAAGATTTGGCTGTTTTACGTGTTGTTGTTTTTTATTTTTCATGGACTGAACATATGAGAAATAATTCATTTGTGAGCTCTAAAAGTGCTATTAGGTGAATTTTGTTATATTTCAACAGCTGTGGCTTCTCCTCCCTTGCTTTCAGTCTGCCTGCCAACCAAAGATAACCAGATGTTGGCTTCATATTTTACAAGGGTTTCAATCCATCGGTCAGCCAAAAATCTAATTAACTTGAAATGTCCTCAGAATATAAAACAATTTCTTTAGAAATGATTTGGTTAACAAAATTTTCTGGGTTTAATTCTCCATCAACTGTCGATTAATTTGCCACAATCCACACGGACGATGACTTGAACAAAATGATTCACGCAGTGTCGTCCCATTGTTATCTTGGGGTCGTGAGATGAGAACGTCGTCACTGCTACCTTCGCCCTCTCAGGCTTCACCTCAGGGAGATGTGCTGGATTCCTGCTGCTCTCATAGACCATTTAACTATCACTGCGCCAAGTGAAGGCTCGCCCGGCTTTAAAAGTGAATGGGAGATGACACTGGTTTAATTCATGCGACAGACTCAATCAAAAGACTAAACCCAACCCCTTTGTGCTTTACGTTGAGCTCAGATTATTCCCCATTTAAGCAGCAAAAGTGGAGTTGGACTGGTACCTAATGCTCCTGCTACAGATCATTTAATAGGACGCTTACTTACAAATAGGTCATTTGTCTGTTCTTGGATAATAGTAATATATGTCAGAGCACTGGTGATATTTTAAGTATATTAACTAGATTAAGTGTGACGGGGAACCATCAGTTCCCTGAAAGATCGAAGATTATAAGTAAATGGGTGTACTTCCTGATACTGCACCTGCAATCTGTATTCAGTTTTTGCTCCTCACTCCTCATTAAGAGTAGCAGCGTTTAATAAGTTCCACCAGGCACAAACACACAAATCACATTTGATAAGATAACAACTTGGCCCACTTGCAAAAATGTTGCCCTTCACTGTGTCCACAATGTAACGGCCTAACGCTTAATAAACTACCCGGGGGGGGTGGGAGAGGTTGGCAGCAGCGAGGTGCGTCAGTGTGATTCATGAAGTCTCTTGACTACACCTTTGCTATTCGTTTGTTTCCTTTTGATTTTTTTTGTTTGTTTGAGGCTTTATTAAGGGAGCAATAAATGACATGAGGAGCACTGAACACAAAAAAACTGCCAGCATGTTTCCTCAAGTTTCTCCATTATTCCATTTTTTTTCTCCGTCACACACAACAGTTAAGGGGGGTTACACCTTGGTGGGTTTGAGATTAAACTTAGAACAAACCATTTCATCACACTCACACACAGATAGATATTCTCTTCAAGTCATGACAAACCGGTATCAACTTTTCAAACACCTCCCTCTCAGGCGGCTCCACCTGATCTGACTTTGAACGACCCCTCGCTCTGCAAAAATCAGTAAACGCTTGCCCCGACCGCCCCGCCGAAATTTACCACGATCACGTTCTTCCTCCGATTCAAGAGCTCGGGAAAGCGCGGGTGCCGCCGGCGTGATGAATCAAGTGGCGTGATTGTGCCGCGAACGCTCCTCTCGAGCTCTCCTCGTGCATCTCTATTGTCCTCTCCGCGCTGATGCTATCAAACATAACAAATGCGTCCCCCTGTTGTATTTTCTTAGGGGCTTTCATCTGTGCTTGCCTTTATCTGGGAGGGAGAGGCCGGGGAGTGCTGTGACATTTATCGCCGTGTTGGTATGTGAGCGAGTGTGTGCGTGCATACGGTCCCTTTCTCTTTATCTTTGAAGAGCGGGTTAGATACACGGGGTGTTAGAGCAGCAGAAAGATGAAGATAGTAATGTGCGCTGGAACGCCGGCCTCCCATAGGGTTTCCTGCTGAGCGCGGTGGGGGAGGCTTCTGCATCTGTATGTGCGTGTGTGTGTGTGTGTGTGGCGAATCTATTCAAAGGCTTCACGATGCCCGTCCGGTCCAGCCTGAGACGGAAAAGCATTCTGTGATATAAAAAAAGCAAAAAAAACACAAGAATCAAGAGCTGAAAAAACACGAGAACAGTGACTCAACGAGAGCTTAGATCACCCTCCGGCGCACGGACACTCACACGTTTACGATTAAACCCCCTGACAGCAAGACAGACAGGACCTCTGGAAGTGCTTAGGGCTTCCCAGATAAGAGCCGCTGCGGTTTGCAAAAACGTGCCGTCTGGCACGGTTTTCGCCGGTGAAGACGGCGCGGGGCAGCGAGCTTCCTGCTCGCGAAGGAAAACTTTTCTGTGAGGGATGCTGCGCCTCACTGACACACATTTATCATTTTGTCTCCCCGCTCACCCCTTAAACAACTCCAGCATTTGCATAGCCCAACAACATCTGTCTTCATGTCAACCTCTTCCCTGCAACCCCACAACACACCGCCGACTACAACAGACAGCGGAGGTTTACAGTCTGGCTTCCAATTAGTTTGTTTAGAAGTTTTGATGTGGCTGGGAGACTTCTAAGCAGAAGTCTTTTACTAAAGCGTAGCAGTGACTAACAGAAGTGGTACATTACGTGATCAGCTTTCAAACGGGCCCTCAGAAGTTGAAATATAAGATTCTCGTTTAAATCTCAAGCAGCCACAAGCTGAATTATTTTAGCTTTTCTACGCAGATGTCATGCATCCTTATTTACAAAGGTTTCATTTAAGTTTTTCAACTTCAATCGGCCCGATGTTCAGTGACACGGGGGAATGGATTCAGTGGCAACTTGTGTCAAATCTCAGGCAGTGCCTCCTTTCAAAACGTGGTGATTTAGACGGGCGCAGATTATGACCGCGCTGATGCATTGTCCGTGTCAAAAGAAATGTCAGCAAGCAAACAAACAAATAACAGCTGCTCGTTTCAGCCGACATCTGAGTTAATGAAATGAAGGACAGGAAAAAATTAGGGCCGGAGCAAAGTGCTGCCTGTCCATAAGAAGGAGGCGTTCATATTGATGGGCTTTACTGAAAGGCGGCTAAAGCGCTAATGTCCACTGAAATGTCATCAGTCAGATCAGCGCCTTCATCTTCGGCTCCCTGCTGCTTCGACCGGGAGATTTCTTTCAGCCCAACATTGATTGACAGGGGAAGGATTGATGAGGGTTCCACGTGAGCTCGCCTGCCTCGGCGACACGTCTATTCCTCTTCAACACTTTGCTCCGAGCAGACAAGACAAAGTGACTGGTTGCCTGGCTGCACGTTCCCGCGGCATCCCTCTTTGTCTCAAACAGGCGAAGTGACAATCTGTCGAAGCGCACGTCGCTTATTCCGAACATCCCCCCGTTTGTTCCGCGCGAGCCGAGCGACCGGCTCCCCGCCGCGTACGCGAAACTGATTCTGAACAACGGCGGCGCGCTGGCCCTTCTGCGTCCCGCGGGTTCGGTCCCGGGCAGCAGATAAGTCACTGTTGGCGAAAGGGAGGTGAGGAGGTGGGAGCGGGAGCTGTGAAGCCGGTCAGAAGAAGGCCTCGGCGGAGAGAAGTGTCTCGCAGGCGGGCAGGCGGGCGTGGCGAGTGACTGGCACTTGCTCCAGAGGCACCAGATGGCCAGGCGGGGGCCCGTGCCAGCGGGGCGAGGGGATCCTGTGTCACTCTGTGCATCTGCAGCCTGTGTCAGGATTCTGGCACAGGCGCCGTGCTCGGCCAGCCGTCGCCACTCAGCAGCCTGCAGTCATGAGGATGAAAATTCAAGTTGGGCAAGGGATGAGTCGAAATGCGGCCACGCACCTGATGCTGTGTTGACGTGCAGGGAGTCGGTGGCACCCGTCCAAATAGGATCTGAGGGTATGGATACGAGTCCGGGCGAGATTGACTTTGGCATCTGGACAGCTTACCTAGGTGAAGTAAAAGTTAGAGCTCATCAAAAAGTTCAGTTTAATTATAGACTGGGCCAGGTGAGTTAGAGGGCCAAAGAAGTTATCTTTTGAACATTCAGAACCAGGGAGCATGGCTGAACTTCCACGTCTGAGCCCTTTATAATCCCAGAGCTGAGATACGTGTGGTTTGATCAGCACAGGTTGGTTGATTCATATCTCACATTTTACATTTCAAGATAAGCTGCTTGAATTGTAAAAAAATGCCTTAAAGCAGGCATTTGAAGCACCATAAATACTCCACCACATCTCGACAGTGTTCTCCTTAAAATACAAGTTGAACTGCAAATTAGTCCATATTTTCATCAGCGACCTTGTAATGCAAGGATGACGAGTGAACAAGAGGATTTAACAAGATGAGGTTTCTTAGTTTCTATGGTGTTTTTTATTACCAGAGTGGTGATAAAATAGTTTCTCCACCAAAGCATCTCAGTCTATCACAGTTCTGTTCTGTGGTTCTTTGACATGGCAAGCAATGCAGTAAAGCTCCTTTTGGCCTCAAACAGCTTTGAGACTACATACAGCACTGACTTCACTGCTCTTGTTATATAATGTATTTTTGGGCTTTACGGGTGACAGGAGGCTTGTAACGTTGATGTGTAGCATGGAATTAATACTGGGTCTATAGTAGAAGAAGCAGAAGCAGGAACTTTTTCACCTACGCGAAACACTTTGAGATCCATAGATATAAATGTGTCATAGATATGTGGCATTCTACATTACAACACTGTAATCAGATACAGGGG
>JAOXYL010000055.1:3973581-3983976 GCA_028564955.1 Terapon puta
AAATTGCTCTATCACCGTGAAAAATATTGTGCGTTCATGTATAGGGATGCCTAAGTGACAGTTGCATAGACATAGATGTACAAGCTCAATACAAATCCACACTCAGGCCTTGAATAATATCTAATGTATCTAAACCCTAAGTACTAGGCTGTCCACCACATTGGGTCATTATATTAACAGTAAAATGCAGCGGAGGCGATAATGTGGTGCAAATTACAGCACACTTGGTTTCCTTCACTGCCACTAATGGCTGTGAGTACAGTCTTTTCATTGCACAGTAAAGTTTAATAGCATTATTAAATGGGGCGAAATATATCACCGCATGCATGTGATGTAAGAGTGGACCTATTTGCATGGGCAAAGTAAACAATGTGTTTAATGGATTATTGGCAGCCAGGGGTATAATCAACAGGTCTGTCAATGAAACAAGAGGTCCTGCATTGTATCACTAATAGGTTCAATGCTAGCAATCACTAATTAGAACACACAGATGCCAGGGAATACTGTCAGGGGAGCAGACACTGATTGTGTAATGGGAAATCTAGACAGGCCATTCTTATCATTGAATCGGAAAAAAAAAATGGTGACAGCGTTATTCAAAAGAATAATTAAATCATCTAATGAAAAAAATACTGATTTGATCAGATCTTTGTGCTGCACGGCACAGAAATACAACCCACTTTAATCCCAGGATCAGAAAGTTCTGCAGTCTGGAAGAAATATTGAACCGAATCCTTTAAAGGCCAGAGATTGAGAGATTTCATCAGCTAAAAGGACAGTGTGAGTTCCTGTAGAAAATAGAAACAGCATGATGACTCAAAGGACGACTCAACGCCTCAGATGAGACACAAAGGTTCAGAGACAGTTCACTCACTGACACCCAATAATCAATGTGCTTTAGCTTGACAGCATCAGATGAGTTTCTGGGGCACTGCACATAAGACCTACGCTGTCAATAAAAACAACTTTACTTTGTCCACACAAGTTCTGTCATAGGTCAATAAAGAACAGTGCGTCAAAGGTTTCATTTTGATTGACTCTTTCAGATAATCCTGTGAGAGTGCATCCTGTGTTGGCAATCATTTACAGAAATGTTAAGTCCCATGAGCGCAGGGGTTCTGCTTTGTTGCAAGATTTCACCCTGGTGTAAAATAAATAGGCTATTCCTCATAAAAATGCATTTGTAATCAAGTTGTCAGGGCACTGCTTTAGGTTTTTATTTGTTCCATCTTTGCACAAAATGGATATTTGCGAGCAATTTGCCCCTCCTCATATTTTTTGGACGTTTTCTAATCTTGTTCTAGGAGGAGTTGGTGAGGAGCGTGCAGACGGCAAATGAAGCATTAACACAACTTGTCAGTATAAATGTAGCTCATTGTCAATGGATTGCGACTCTTTGGAAATGATCCTAAGTCCTCTATGCTTTTCCAATGACAAACACAAAAGTGGGAGGGCGGGAAAAAAACACGTAGCCTGTCTTTTGCATTTTACTGCCACTGCCACATAGTGAAAAGCAGTGCGGGGCTTCATAACCAAACACTCAGCTGACTTCATCCCACTTTCATACACAGGAACCTCAGCACACAATAGCAGCAATGTTACTGCTTTACAGTGAAACTGACAATTGTATCCTGAAGGCTCCTCTGTGGCTTAGAAATATTCCATTATGTATCAGCTGTGTATCACCCACGTACAATATTACACACATACACACACACGCACAGATACACACATCGCCGGGACTACTGTAGGTTTTCATACATTTGACCTTGACTTCAAAAACCATTGTGTGTGTGTGCGTGCGTGTGTGTGTGTGTGCTGACAGTGCTGCCTGTCAGTGAGTGACTTGACTGTTGAGTTGTGTTTTTACAGGCTTCACAGATTTACATGCTCAGCAGCCGGGAGACTTAAAGACAAGAGAGAGGGGGTGGTATTGAGGGGAGGGGTGGGTGAGTTACCTATCATTTGATGCTGCCTCTCTTGCATAATCCCACGCTTTCCAATGGAGGGAAAATGCTGATGAAGCCGCGGAGCAGAACAATTGAAGACAGAGAGAGAAAGAAAGAGAGGGAGAAAGAGGAGTGACTGCCCTCTTCTATGGTATATCAATGCAAACCCCTGACAAGGCAAGCTTCCCCGTCTTCACCAAGTTTGTGTTTTCCAGGCTTGCATTTTGACTGGATCAGCATTCTAATGAAAGAGTGCAGAGCCCCAAAGCTCAGTTTGATTCCCCCAAGAAACAGTCAGCAATTGTCTCTTCTGTTAATATGCAACTTCTGCTGTGCACCTGTTGAGAAACATGAATTATGTTCTCGGCCTTACCGAGCAGGAAAGTTAGTTCTTCACCTCCGTCAAACTAGTTTTAAAACATGAAAGAGAACAACTTGAAATTCACATAAAATTTGGCCAAAGATTAGAAAACTAGGCTGTCGGTAACTCCCACTGAACTCATTCATCTTAAGCTTTCCTCCCTTCATACCTTTTTTTTTTTTTTTTGCTTCCCTTCATCCTCGGGGCCCCCTTTGAGTACCAGAATCCTTTGGATCAGGTGCAGAGTCATCCGGAGCGTGCAATGTACTTCGGGCTAGTCCTGTTACACCCAGACTTAACCTGGAAAACATTATCATCTCCAACCTGCACAACTTCAAAACTGTTCACCCTGGTCTGCATGTATCGAAACAGCTTCGGGCTCTCACAGACTTTATATGTTCTGCTATGTGTGTGTGTGTGTGCGTGCATGTCAGTGTGTGTAGCATGAAAGCATTTTTCCATTTGCAAATTACTTCTGTGGAAGTGGGTGCTGACCAGCTGGTACCTTATGTTTGTCAGGGCCTTGGCTTGTTACACAAAGAACAGCAGGAAACCCTGGCAAGTGTTTGCTGTTTTACATTATCAAACAACAATAGGGAGCCAAAATTCTTGTTGGTGTTTCCTACCAGCTATTTACACGTTGCAACAAGCGCACACACATGAGGACGCGATTCAAAGGGAGGTGTGATGGTGCATATTTTTATTTCTGCTCCATTCACTTCCTTGTTACCGCCGAAATTGGAAGCTGTGTGAATGGGCGAGAGGGAAAAACCAAAGCAGATTTGTTTATCCTCATATGCCGAACAGGTCAGGATGACTTGCCTGCTCACCATAACCTGTTCAACTGGCCTGTGATTTTGACTTGTTCAACAAAAACAAAGCCAAGCAATTGTTTTTTTCTGCCTTTTTTCACAACAGAAATACACCACTTAGGATAAAAAGGAACTGTTTTTATTTCATCATGTTAAAACTTTCCGAAACAAACAATCCGACGTTCACACCCGCTTCGTGTCGTGATTGGCCAGCTGTGGAAAGGAAGAAGCTCGGGTTTGACCGTCTCTCTATAGCTCCATATTTCCTTTACTTACACCACTGCCACTTTCATGTGAACAGCCAAGCGCAACACCGAAAATATCTTCCGGGGGAGATCGTTCTAAAATGTGTGTTATTAAGCAGAGATCATTTATCAACAAAGAGACACGTTCTCATGAATGAATTTAGCCAATATCAATACAATGACTCCACACTCCCCGAAGAACTCTTTTCCCTCTCTTTTCTCTAAAAAGCACAATCCAGCCACCAGCGCTTACAGCTGAATCTGCAAATCTGACTGTGCTCATCACTGCATTAAATATGCAATGAGAAGCATCCACTGGGACGTGTACGGTCTACCTAATGATATGATTAAACAAACTAGGGCAGAGAACGCTGCCGCCTGTCTATTTAGAAGTTCGGCTAGCGGCCCATGAAATCAAACTTCTGTGTACTCACCAGTCTGTGAACCACTTGGCAAGAGACTGACATATTGAAGGATGAGACTGTGCCCCGATAAGTGAGGCTGACATTTGTTTGAACATTTGCCCATCGCCTCCCAATAGCTGAATTAAACACTGACTGGGAGTCGACTGGAGGCAGCCCGTAAACGGAGACGACCGGCTCCCCACCTGTTCCCTCGGCGAATTCACGTGCACTTTCAAAAGAATGCAAATCAAAGGTGTCTCCCGAGAATAATGATGTTATCAAAGGGCGAAGACAATGCAGAAGCTGGAGGGAACTGGGAGGAAATGTTGATTGAGGTTCTTCATGAAGCCCGTGGAGAGAAACGGAACGATTGTGGTGGCAGATCGGACCTTTCTCCTGTGTTTTTTCTTCAGATGAAAGACCCGCGCC
Source organism: Terapon puta (assembly GCA_028564955.1). Taxonomy (NCBI): domain Eukaryota; kingdom Metazoa; phylum Chordata; class Actinopteri; order Centrarchiformes; family Terapontidae; genus Terapon; species Terapon puta. The sequence continues at coordinate 3,977,782 of JAOXYL010000055.1, forward strand.
TGTTTTTTTTATCACAAACACGCACACGTTTGGCTTTAGCGCTCTACCTTCACAGCCCAACTGTGTATCAAACATTCCTCTGCTTTGCTGTAATGTCTTTCACGCCATTTTCCCCTCTCATTCTTTCATTTTCTCTCCCCCCTTTTCCTTTCATTCCATCTTTCCGCATGCCAGGGAAATGAAAACAGAGGTGGAAGCCCGGTGATTGAATTGTTCTTTATTCTCGCTGTCTTCGCCGTGTAAATACGGAGCCGTCGAGTGTAAACCGAGTTCTGCAGCTGGTCGTCACGGAGCGCCCACGTTGGAGGTGTGGGGTACCGCTGGGATGCCACACAATCCCGCACTCGTTCCTGTCACATTTTCCTGCCATTCAAATCCAAACACGCCTCCTCTAAGCAGCCCTGAACAGGAACAGGAGCTCATAAAAAAAAAAAAAACAACTCCATTTGGTATTGTGATTTCTTTTTACAGCTTTCAACCTGTTGACTGAAACTGGCGTCTGTGGAGTGTTGGTGATGTTTCAACACCATTATTGTTAATTCTTTTGTTTGTTTCTGGGTTCCTGGGGTTTTTTTTTTTCATGTTATAGACTGGTTCAAATATAGATCTAGGTTAAATGCAGAAAGAAGTAATCAGCGTTGCATATGTTAATTACAGATATGAAGATAGCAAACAGCTCCTTCATAATGACCTCCCCTGGGCCTCTGCATGGTTATCCAGCACTGTGCTAATGGGGTTACTCCCTGTCCTCTGTGGATTTCCTACCACCATCAATGAAACCACAAAAGCATTATCAGAGTAAACACTGAACATCTGCATATTCATCACTGCAAACATGACCTAAAATAGTACTATTAAAACTCTGAGATGAAATATTTTAGGATCCTTGAAGAGTCTTGAAGACAATTCTGGACGTGTAATGGTGTAATAGTTCTGCTTTCATACGTGGGCTTTGTCTTTGTAGTCTGGACCATTGTTCTAACTGATAATAATCATATAAACTTACCAGCCCTGATAGCCCTGATATGTAGGTGCATGAAAATTAAAATGATGAGGCGAGAATCATAAGTTGAGCCAAACTTATCAAGGAAGAGTAGTGAAGTTATTACGAAGGCTGTTTGTTGCAAACATCTATCCCATTTCATTAAACATGCTCTTGGTTAAACGTTGGCTTAAGTTTTTTTTTTTTTTTTTTTTTCTGCGCAAGATCAGCGATATGTTGCCACAACTAGAGCAATTATTTGGAATAGTACAATATTATCTATCATAATTAGAAATGATGGTCATACCCATTACATACCCAACCTACAGAGCAACAATACTGTTCATTTGGAGTCCTGATTCCAACATTTACTCTCATTTCAGCTCTGCTTTGCTCTCCACCAGCTCCAGGGAAAAAGTGTTACCCTGAGTTACCCCTTTATAAATCACAGATAGTAATTTGACCTATTGCTGAGATTTTAATTAATGCAGGTGGTGTCTGAGGCACAATCATCTCTTCAGGACATTCAGAGGCCCACAGATTTACCTTTCAGCTCCTCATGCGTATACGCCGACCTCTGTGTTTTTCCCTTTGTCCTCTCTAAATGGGGAAAACTATCTTGACAGTGGGAGATAAGCATCAGCCAGACACTCAGAAACACAAGAAAGAGGTGAGAGAGGGAGCGAGAGTACGCACGCTTCTTCTCCTGCAGCCACGTCGTGTTTGTGCGCCGTTGGGGAGGTGGCAGGATCTCTTGTTTCACCAGCTCTCGTCGCGCAGCCTCTCCGCGACACCGTCTGCTGCTGTCAGCCCCGTATGCGCGGTTGTTAAGAGCAGCATGCAGCGTGCAGTTGGACCGCTTTGCATCTTTCAGGAGGAGGTTTGAGCTGCTGTAAACATAGGAAAGAGGGGAAGAAAGTCAGGCGTAGGATCGGCTGCTCCCTGGTTAGTTCATACCCCGTTCTTTGTTTCGGGCCTTGTCCTCTCTCTCAGCCCTCTCAACTGATGTAACATGACTCCAGCCTGATGTCTATCATGATCCTCATTACACCTCTGTTGTCCTTTTCGAGACCCACATAACAGATCCCCTGTCTCAGGTGGTCCTTGTCTCCCTCCCTCACCCCCCCCAGTCTTTTGTGCTATCTCCCTTTTTCACAGAAAGCCTCTCCTATAAAGATTTGAGGCGGCTCATGTGAATTTAAAAAGGTCAGGCCTCTAGTATTGTCATGATACTAGAATTTTGACTTGTTATCTATAGCACAAATTTAGTATCGCTGGATTGTAATGACATTTGGGTGTTCATAGCAGCAATGGTACGAACGATTTATTTAGAGGGAATAGAGGGAATTTCAAATTGTAGCCGGACTGACCCAGGAGAAATAGAAAGGCATGGCTCCTATAGAAGCAAGTAAAAAGACAAGATATTGCCACAATGTTAGACTCAGAAGTGACATCTGGGACGAGTGGTGTGAAAACTCCCCAGCAGCAAGTCCTTAAGATGTGAGCCAAAATAAGAATAGAATGAAAGTCCCACTTAAATTCAATAACCCACAGGGTTGTAAAGACATACAACGATGACATTTTTAACACGACAGCAGAAGTGCTCTATACATCAGAAGGACAAACACAAATGGCATATCTCAGACAACTTAATGCTCAGAGATGTTTTTCAAACTCTGCAAACTTGGAATCGCTGCAATCCAAGGCGCACTCTTCATGGCAATCAAAGTCCTCTCCCAGAAGTTTGAATGGTTTGTGATGATGATTAGTTGACCATGTTGCAGAGCCGAAGAGTGGATGCAGATGTGGCTAATTCCAATGGTGCATGAAATGCTGATTGTGTGGCACAAGGTGCTAGCAGCTAATCAATACAGTTAGCATTGCTAGCCCTCGTTTCTTCATCTGAGTGCTCAGCACCTGTGACTGCAGCCTTGCGCTAATTTCAGCTTGATTATCATCAGAGCTCATCTGTTTCCTTGCATTCCAAAAACTCTCTAATTGGAGGACTTGGGCGCTATTAAATCCAAGTATACAGTAGTGTACTGTACACAGCAGGGACAATTATTCAAGTTTGGGATGTTATATGGAAACTTTATTACAAATGTATTATTTAGTTAAAGTCCGATGTCTTTTGAAACAACTGTGTGTATGTAATCACACTGTCAGCTGGAGTTTTATGAAGAGAAATGGACTGTCTGAACTTAATGCAGTAAAAATGTACAAATAATAGTTTATGTGAGTCGTATCATCCAGCATGTGTAAATGTGAACTTTTTCCATCCTCTAAAGCAATTCAAGTCCATGTCAAGTGTCAAGGTGATGTCTAGAAACCTGCGGCGGCAACATTGCAAATATTCCATTGCTACAACATGTTGTTCTACACATATTCCTGCAAGGTTATGTTTACCATTAGTGGCAGTGTTATCTGAATTGAATTTGGAAAAGGCAGGAATATCATTTGAATAGCAATATAAGAGCCACTATGTCACACACAGGTCCGTACAGTAATGTATAGCCATCATACGTTGCCTATGTGAAGACAGTGCTTGCGGCTATCATTTCCCAGCCTTTGTTTTTCTCTCTTTTGAAGCAGGAGACGAGCCAGAGAATGACTCCATTAATGCAGAACCTATTTCTTCCAAATCAAAAGAAACACCCCACCCATTGTAATGACAACCTCTTTCCTCTTTGCCTCTGGTGATTGTCTTTAACTCATCACAGGAAAGGAGGTCATAAAGGTTGGGGTGTACAGTGCAGCACTGTGTAAGTCGATGTGTGTGGAGATGTTTCCTGTGACTGACAGTAGACGGTCCAACTGTATCCAGCAGGTCAAGTGACTGTCAAAAAATTATAAAATCACCATATTATACTCAGCTGTTGCTGAGAGATGCTGAGTTTCTCTCATTGGTCTTAGTTGAGCCATGTATTTTTCTTTACTGATAGGAGTAAAAACAGAGATCTAACACATATGGAAAACAGATGACTACCTATTATCTAGAGTATTATCTTAAGCCAGGGCCACATGACATGAACACATGCAATTTAATTCTACACTGTATTTAGTCTCTCTCAGTAGATGGTCACCTGTTGTGGGAGTCTGTGCTCAAACCACTGATGGTTAGCCACAGTGGCTGGAGTCCTAATTAAGCCGGGGTGAAAATATCGTTAGCCAGCATCGTAATGATGCTAATTGTTTGCCTCGACCCAGGAAAAGTGCATCATGGGCTTAATGGGATAATAAGATGCTCTAATGTCACCCCCAATGGGATAGCACCTGCTTATTACACACAGGACGCTATATTTAGTTGCTACAGGTACTAATAAACATTAAGATACACATATTTTGGATGTTTGGCTTTCTTATGTTCCACTGAATTTCTATGCAGCCTATTTGTTTGTGTTTTGTAGTTTGTAGGTTTTATCTAGAGATGACAGAGAAGGAGAGAGAGGTTCTCAAGGCGGGCAGGACGGGGTTGTCTTTCATATTCTCAGCATGAATCCTGCAGAATGTCATTAGCCACAACAATAGAATTTCTGCTCTATTTGCCAGGCACATTTTTCCATCTGGCCTCTGAAGTGTGCCACCCTCAGTCCGAAGCCTCAAGAAGTGCTGCCGACAAACAGCTCTTTCTGCCACAGTCACAAACATGCCCTACCCTCCGCCTGAGGATGTGCTGGGAATACACATTTTCTCATGTCCACCATTCTTATGCAGAAATGGGATAAGGTCCCTATGAAGAGGAAGATGAGAGCCCACCCGCCGAGATTGCCATGAATGTCTGTTGTACCACTGTTTTCATAACACAGACTTCTCAGTTTGAAATGCCATCCAATGCATTCCAAAATGTGGAGGCATCAGTATTATGTTTCGTGTGGTTGGAGGCATTGGGTCCTACCTGCAGCGCAGAGCTCATCTTTAAGAACTAAACAATGCAGCGTATCACTCACGCAGAACAAAATGAAGCTTTTTATAGTAACCGGTGAAAAGCCGGTGAAAATACTTTTCCAATTGCATCTAGATTCAACTCGCTGTAATCACCTCTCATTGCTCTCCACAGATTAAACAGCTTTGGGAAAACTGAGATGCAATAATGGATCCAAACAAAACACTTGGCAAACTACAGTAATGGCCCAGTCCTCCCACTGAAAGCCCAGTATGTGGGAACTATTCTAAAACGGGTGGGAGAGCTCTCATCTTTCCTCCCATCTCTCCTTCCATGGCTTGCTTTCCTTGCTCACTCTGTGTCCTATTAGCAGTCCATGAGAGTGGGAGGAAGGAGGAATGCTTTCTGGCACGGGGGTCCTTTTGTTGTCTTGGTGACTGACGCTCAGCCCTCTCAGAAAAACTCGGGACCCTTGTAGATCATCACCTTCACTCCCCAGGCAGTTGTCGCGAGGCTCTGATCTGATTCTCTGCAGAACGTCATCCTGTTCCACAAACATAACCCAGACTAAAGTACCACAGTCGCCATTTTCCCCAAGAAAATTCGCTTCCTGGCGATCGTCCAGCACCTTAACATTCACCAGAAATGTTCCCGTGCCGTGCGCATGTCCCCACTCATCTGCAGTTATTTAAGTGAAGATTGTTTTTCAGTGTGTGCCCATTGGCTTTGAAGTGCCTGTTCTGTATGCTTTAAATATGTCTGTTTTTTCCCCCAGTACAAAGCCTCCTTCTAATTTCTGCGGCTGTGTGCAGTTTTGGCGGACAGCCTTCAGATTTACATAGCGAAGTGGCCCACCTGCTCTGCGTTTGTTAGACAGACTGAGATGGATACAGTGTCTTTGCTTAAGATTGTAGATTTGATTAGAAGATTACTAATTCATCCTTACAAAGCTTTGGTTACTTGAGTGCTTCATGTTTTTGGATTTATAAAGTTCTTTCATTTCTATTCCTTTGCTGATGTAAGTAGATCGCCTTGTGTAAATAAAGCTATCAGTAAAAGCTACACTAGACCTCTGTGAATAATGATTCAAGGAAGCACAAGACAAACATTGTAATAAGTTTCCAATAAACATGCTTTAAGTTATGGAACAGCCTCCATTAACTCTGGAATGTACTATTTGCTTCTCCTTTCGCTGGCTCCAATTGTGAGATCTTTATTCGTTGTTTTTCATCACAATCTCTGTTAGCGTTCCCTGCTGAGAGCACACACCAACGCATGCTCACATACATGCATGTGAAAAGCACATGCTTTAACACACACACACACACAC
>JAOXYL010000055.1:4024479-4035487 GCA_028564955.1 Terapon puta
CCCTTTTGAAACCGATATTATACTATAGGTGACAGCTATCACTGACCCATCGTTCACTGTATGGTACTAATGGTACTATAGGATCATTCCAGTTGATCACAACTTTCATCAGATTTTCATAGTTTGGTCCATCATTCCCAAGTAAATTTATTATCATTATTACTTCCAGTTTGTCTGTGGCAACACTGCTGAACTAAAGGCATACAGAGCAAGAAAAATATCACGTCAAGTCAGGTTTTATTTATACACAAAAAACTATTTGTCATCCATCCAGTTCAGTTTCCAGACAGACTTCCTAGTTCAGCTTTGACCTACTATGTATGCATACTCACAGGTTTTCTAGTATTTTCTGTGCACCTGCTTTTGTTTTCACCTCCAAACAATGTTAAGTTTAAGTTTTTAGTTTAGGCGTGGACTTGTTCACTGCCTGTGTGATCATCTGACTGCTTATGTGTCTTGGCCCACTGGCCTTTGTTTAAGCGATCATATGTTCTCAGACCTTTTTTCTTTAGTGAGTACAGTTTTATCTTAGCTAACGGCAATAGTGGCCAAAATGAAGAAAATGAGACCAAAGATGTAATAAACCAGAACTATCCTTTCACACCATTGTAGATTAATATACTGCAGCCAATTAAAAAAACTATTATCTTGGCTTGCATGTCATTTTCTCTGAGCCAATATTGACATACGTAATTTGCATATAAGTAATCAGGTCAGTGTCTTATTAGGATTATGTGTCAAACTGTCATACTGTTGCATAGCGAGCTGTGGCTTTGGCTGTGTTGTATTTAACAGGGATCTAGACCTCTTTCATTTATTTCTTCAGTATCCTTGCCCACAAGGAAATCAATGGCATAGCAAATCAGAGCTCACAGCATTAACACATTAAAGTCACAGTCAAAAAATTAAAGGTTTCAAAACAGATGGTCTCATTTTATGCAAATGTTATTATGCAAAACTAAGCCTGGAGGCTTGGCCATTTTTTCAGCCTTTTAATTGGCAGAGAAGAGAGAGAGGTGCCAGACGTTGCAGGTGGCAAGGTAGCCTGACTTTCTTTTGTCACATCCTGAGAGAGAATTTTCAGAGAATTTTATTTAGTGTTATTTCCACCAGGGCCTCGCCACAGCCATCTGTACGCCAAGAGGGGAGCCCATTGAGCTCTGTGTGAGGCTGCAGCTTCTCAAAGCCTGGTGAACTGATAATGTAGCACGCTTTTGCTCACAGCAGGGGCTGGCTCACCAAGGCAACAACGGCTGAGAATAAACCTTTGGTTAAGAAGGTGAGCATTATCTGCCATGCTCCTTTCTCTCCCCTCCCAACTTTTGATTAGTACAGCGTAGTCTGGAGTATGTCAGGATAATTAGTAAATATGATCTGAATAGACCCTCGTCTGACAATCTCTGTTCAAGTTGCCTCCTTACAAAATGTGTAATAAACACTTGAAACTGAAACAAAACATTCAAATTGATTTTAATTCAAATTTTATTTTCCCATAAAGAAAATGTGGCTCACAGACTTGGTTTACAATAAACACACACAGTAAAAACACAACATAAAAACTCTTTTAAAGGCCTAATAAATTGTCACAATACATACCAGTGGAGACTGACATCAGCTGATTAAACCATAATTGCTTACTGGTTGAAAAAGCTTGCACGGGCGCCAACACACCACATTATGTCGTGTGCAAATTAAGCAATCTAACCAAAGAGACACTTAAGTTGTGGGAACTATTTTTGTTTGAAGCCTACAGAAGCAGCAGACACAGGCCATCGGCTCAAACGTCCCTCCTAAGAGAAGCTATTGAGCCCCTCAGAGGAGACAGGCAGAACCAAGTAAGCAGCTCAAGCACAATTACAGCAATCACTCCTGATGGAATCCAGTTTTTTGGACGATGATCAGATAAACATATAGGACTTTGAAACCCTTAAAAATATAACCCCTCCCTCCTAAAATATTTTACAAAAGCTTTTGATGTCGGCTCCTCTTCCTAAGATCAATCTTTCTAAAAATGTGCTCTTCATCAGCCGAGTCGAGGAAACCGCGCGTTGCTTTTCCCTTTTTTTCCATCCTGAAGAAAAGTCTGCTGTTTGGGCATCAGTCATCTGGTCACCAGGGAAGTGGAATTACAGGAAATAGTGCGATTAACTGTTGGCACGCACCGTACACATAGAGCATATGTGAAACTGCTGTATCTGTGGTGGTAACCTCTTAAATGTGATAGCACAACATTGTGATTCTGGCAGCATAAACAGGCTTTTGGCTCACGCGGACAGACTTCTGTTAGGTGTGGTTTTCCAACAGTCGCGTCCGACTCTCCAAACAAATGATTATGAACAAAAACGCTTTCCAAAACAGACTTCCTAAAACAATTCAACACGCTATCCGTAGTATGTTACATGTGAGAGTTCACATGTTTCTGCCTCTCAGTGCTTGTAAAGGGTAACAAAGCGCACCCGAGGTAACACTAGATGCCACGATCGTACTGTTGCTTGACCTCTGGGGCACCACAAACGACTCAGCAACACCTCTGCCTCTGACTCTATAAATATGTAAACGCCCTGGCATGTTCCAGGGCCCCCGCTGAGCTCTGGGCCTCTGAATCATTCAGCCTCCCCCTCCTCCTCCTCCAGTGGTGCCCCTGCCTGGCCTGTTTGGAGAACAGTCAGAGTAAACAATGTAAATTAGTCATGATGACCAGGACTTGTTGGCACACGCTCGCACAGCCAGCAACAGTGTTACATTCAGTGCCCCGCTCAGTCAGGCAATGGAGACTGTCAGGTAGCAGTTGTAGCTTGGTAACAAATGGAGTCATGAGATTAAAAAGTTGAGACGTCGGCATCCTGGACGATTGGATGACCTTGCTGAGTTTGTTTTAAGACGAGCAAGGACTGGAAGTACTAGATAAAGACATGCCTTTTATTACATAATTTAACATTTTAAATCCTCTTTTTACAGCAGTGGATTCAGGCACTTTGCGAACCAGTTAAAGGCAATCTGAAACAGGCAAGTTAATAAAAAAAAAAAACATTAACAGTAACACACAGGAAAGATAAGCAAAAATGCAAAAATCCAGCACAGTCCATGTCAAACGTGGCTGTAAATGTAAATGTCGTCTTTCATTTCCATTCACATTCAGGCAAATATGTTGATATATGCTACATGTTTCCTCAGGGGTTGTTTAGACAGTAGGGCTGGATGTTCGCCAATTCAAAACTGTCCCTTGAATACTGCCAGACTGGGTTTTGCAGAATAACTTGACAAAAGCATCTGGTTAAATATCTTGGAATCTTTGAATATCTAAGCCATCCTTGATTGTACAATGTGTGTCATTGATACGAATATTTGTTTTGTGTGTCAGAACCAACACCTTTTACCAGGTCATATTTACTACAATGACTGTTTATTTTTCATAGATGTTCACATTGAAATAATCCGAAACATAGCAAGCTAAAACATGGTTACAGTAAAATAGGACAAGCTTGTCATTATTGTTGGCTTTTGTGCTCCCCTTTTATGTAAATGTCTCCATTCTTTTTCCTTTTTTATTGTAAAGCCTTATTTGATATTTACTTCTAATTATCTTGGTCTGCTTTAAAAAAAAACAGAGATTTAATGTCATGTCTGTGAAAATATATGCAATAGAACCACTGATGTCTCCCATTTTCATGAAAACCATCTTCTAAATCTAATTGCATCTGTTGCTCAAAATGGAATAAGTGGATTAAGGCGAGAATCAGCACTTGACTACAGGGCCATTCTGAGCCATGTTGGTGTTTAATTGTTGATGGACATTGTGTATTCGATGTATTGAGTTAGGAACGAAGAGAATTACTTGAACAGTTGTGAGAGAGTGTTTTTTTTTTCCTGGTTGAGAAGAATGGATACTCAATGAAATAGAAAGGGAACACAAAGCGGACGTGTGAGGGAGATGATTAATAGTGAACTCCATTATTGAAAGGCCTCACTCATAAGATGTTCTCTTCTCCCCGGGGAGCCAGCACAGGACTGCAGGCTAGGTTCACACTGTTGTTTTTTTCATTACCAGAAATTTCCTCATAACACCACGGCAGAGAAAACAACACCCCTGGGGGCTCCAATGTAGGGGAGCGGATGCTTTAAAACACCTATGAGGCCTCCAATTAATCCTGAGAGCATGTTACTGATTCAGTTTTTGTTCTTTTAATAAAAACATGTCCAAACCTAAAAGTGTGACACTGAGAGGGACGATGGGGGATGAATTTACGGCCACATTAATGCTCTGGTCATTTAGGTTTACAGAGCAGGTCATGCACAATAACATATACACCTTAGAGTGTATTTCACTTTGTCATTCATTGATGCCATTGTTCAAGACTTCAGCAATCAATCAAGGCCTTGTACCGAGTTGATTTGCTGATATATTTTTTTCAGTTGTTTTGTCTGAATTCAAATGACCCTTTCTGAAAAGGACTGTAGGCTCTCTTATGAATAGGCTATTGGTTAAGTAGACAGAGTGCTCAAACGACATTTTGAAAGCTTTTTGGAGCCAATAATGGACTGAGATGGATGTGGAGTGGACCTGAACATAGCTCATTAAACGCTGGGGTGAAAAGCTCTCGGCAGGCTCTCAACTCTATGGCTGAGCAATTCCAATCACCTTCGGTGAACCACTGGCTAGAAGGTCTAGTTAAAGGAGCTACTCCAGTCAAAGGTGCTTTGTTATGTTATAGCATAGAATAACAAGTTAGCGCCTGCCGCAGTCAGAGGAAACAGCAGTGGACATCTCGAGAGACAAATCAGTTTCTTGACAGAGCCAAGAAAGGACTCTTTGTCTTAATCTATTCAGTGGACTTTATTTTTAAATGATACATTTTACAGACAGAGTCTTGATCATGAACCAAGCCTTTATTTCAAAGTCTTAAATGGCTCTATAAGGGCAAACTAGCTGTCCCCAAAGGAGTGATTACTCTTGTCCTAAATGCCGAAGTAACAAGTGATTTTGGCATTTAGCACTGACCATAAAAACATGTATCCGCAAGTCTTGTCAACTTCAGCTCTCGGTAATTTCTATTTGGCGTAATGTGTGTGCGCCAATGCAGCGAGACAAAAGACAGCTGTTTTTTATTTCAGTAACCTTTATGCCTCCCCGTTGGTCTTATTAACCACATACTTACTGGTTCCCACATGACTTGTTATCAGGGTTTACATTAAAAATGAATTTGCAGGTTCTACCGGCTGATAATTTGTCATTAGGCTGTTGTAAGCCCCGCTTTATCACCTGTTTAATTCTTTATGCAGATTGCAGGGTCAGTGACCTTACAGGATGTGTCTGGCTGCGGTGAGCAAAAGTGACGGTCTGCGTAATTATGCTGTAAGGGGGGCAAGGTCAATTAGAGAGGAAATTCTCTGAGTGCAATTAAATTAATGTTAATATATATTCGTTGGTAGCTCAATTAAGTGGCTCAGCTGTCAGATTATTCTGTTAGGAAGGTTTCAGAGTGGCTAAAGGAGGGCTGGTTCCACCTTAAAAGAGTTAATGAACACTTCAGCTCAGCCTCAGTCACTTAGCGTTTCCTCTTCATTGCTCAAAAGAAATTTGTTGTTGCCTCTCACATCCAAACTGGTATTGTCTTTTTGTGCTCAGTGTCGGCATTTTTTTAAGAATATGATAATACAAAAGAAGATCAAATTTGACCCAGATTGACTGCCAATAAGTGGCACAGTTTAATGGGCGGCGGGGAACCGATAGAAAGAAAAAGAGAAGACCATCAATGAGACACAGACAAGATAAGTGTGGAGCAGGTAATGGGAGGAAGCCAGCAGCGGCTAGCGTTGGTGGTGATATCTCTATGGAGCAGACGTGATGCTTGAGAGGATTTGGGAGACAGTGCTGGCTGGCAGAAAGCATCCACACTGGAGGATAGATACTGTAGCTGTCTCAGCGGCTAACAAATGCCTACTGTAAGCAGTTCTTAAGTTTGTAAATGAGATGGCTTCAGTCTTTTGAGGAATTTCATTCTGTTTTGAGTGAATTAAGCCATTCTGCCACCTAACAATCGGTCCCTGAGGTGTTTCAATCAAGACAGATATCTCGCCATTATCCAGTTTATAACAAATTTAGGCGTATCCTCGAACAATGCGGAAGATTCTTGAAAGCCCAAAGAGATCACCCGCCTCCCTTCAAGACTGACTGCCACTGCCCTTTACCTGACAATGTGTCCCACATAAAGTCAGTCCAAGCTTCAGACACAGGGAGGAAGAGCTGTCACAGTATCCCTTATCATCCGCCACAGTATTGTGGATGTCAGGACTCCTGCTCTTTTCATTTCTTCCACCCCTTTTTTCTTCTCCTCTCTCCCACCTTTGCCGTTTTCCCCTGGTATTCAAGCGGTTTAAGCAAGGCATATAATCTTCAACCACCCAGCCAGCCCTAAACCTCAAAGAGTCGCCCAGATATGGGCAGATGGAGGTGAGCTATCAGCTAACCTGTAACCGTGGGCCTAAGGCGATAATCATTTCAAAACTGTGGGGGGAAATGGTTTTAATAGCCCTGTAAAGGTGACGTTTGTCTGCCTTATCACACCTGGCAGATGCATCGCAGAGAGGGAAGGGGAAAAGGAAAACGGACTCAGGGAGGGGAAGGAAGAAAGAATCAGCTGATAACAGTCCCTCCCCAGGGAAGGATGAGTCTGGAATTAAAAAAGTGCTTCCTTCAGGAGAAAGTTTAGAGGATTAAGGTTAGTCGCTTTTCCCCTCCGTTCCACCTGGACCCCATCTCCACCTTACCTCATCCTTCCTCCTGCACATGCCAGCTGTTAACCCCTGGAATGAGCTTTTATGAGCCTTGCAATATACTTGACAGACACCTTGTATTTTTACCCTCGGGGCTGGACTGACCAGTGGCATGGCAACAGTACGTGACACTCCACCTGCCTCCATCCAAAGTTCCTTTCATGTCAGAAAGTTTCCGTGATGGCTGCTATAAATTGAAACACCAAACCTGCAGTTTCAAAGGCCCCTCTCAGCTGGTTTACACTTGACCTGTCGGGTAAGTCATGGGTGATTCGGAAAGCTTCAATTGATGTTTTATGGGGAGCGCGGCCCTCTGTGCAGTGTTACAGCATAACTGTAATATTCCTCTGTGGATGGACCTGGACACAATCTGTTGACTACAGCTCTTGGCATTTGAAGATATTTCTCTGGAGGCTGTTTCAGTTTCTTACATCATTCTTGTGTGCACTGGTTTGGATTTATGTGTGACCCCAAACTGCTCACTTCTGCTTCAATGTTAGACTTTTATAGAGTGGTTATGGAAAAGTTTATTGTTTTGTTTATTGTTCCCAAACCAAAAGTTGACTAGCTTTGGAAAAGAAAATAGTTGAATATCTTTAGTAGCACAGGGTGATCTTTCACTTAGGTTTTGTTTTCTGATCTGTTCATTGCAGCCCAGAGTCTCAAGCTACACCAGCCAACGTGCTATAGCTAGGATGCTCTGCTATATAGATAGCTGTTATGCATGAGCTGAGAAGCGATACCAAGGGGAAAACTAATTAACATCTTATGCAATAAAGACCACTTGAATCATTAATGACCATTGGTGATAGTGGATATGCTGCATACACAGACCTATAGACTGTATACATAGATAAATACTGTGTATATACAGAGGACAACAAAGTAAAGGGAAAACCTGAAGAAATTATAGGGGTGTGCACAAGCAAGAGTTTACATGCTTGATAAGCTGTAAATGCTGCTTACATTTACAAGTTCTGTAAACAGTATTTGAAAAGGTCTATGGAGTTTTTAAGCTCTCAGTCATGACCCCTCCACATGACCTACATAAGCAAACAAGAGGAACAGTGGGAAGATTGGCTTTCTCTAGAACCAATTCAAATAGTGATTCACAGGGTTGGGTTTTTCCATCAGATGACATTGGGATTTGTCTGGCTGAATTTGATGGTTTCAGCCGCTAACTGAAGGTCCGTCTCCAAACTGCTCCTCCTGGTGAAGTAATCTCCTTGCAGCGAGGAGCGAAGCGGAGGGACCATGGAAATGGAAACACGACTGTCTGTCCACAGGAACCGCTAAAATCAACACAAAATGAAAAGTTTCAAGTTGCTTGAAATAATATATACTTTTCACTTTTAATGTAATAACAAAGCACTTTGAAATAGAGTGATAAATATCTTTACTTTTCATAATCATACCTACTTTTAGAGCAGAACTCCACTGATTTTACACATCAAAGTGAAATTGGATAAATTGCTTCAAGTGATGTCAGTTGTACTCTGACTCAAGTTTGACTCTTAGCGGTCGAGTTGCATTGTGGGTAAAGTGGGTACCAAGTTTTGACAAGGAAGAAGAATGTGTGGAATAACCAACATGACATCTCTGGTTTTGCTTTTACTATGGTGAATATGTGGTTGGTAACCACCATATTTATATAGCTTTTTTCCCCCTTTTTGCTATTTTGATTCAAGTGCAAGATCCAAGTACTTCTTTTAAAATATTTAAATTTCATGACAAACATCAGTGACAGAACTGCATATTTACTGAGTTTACCCAGCTCATTATATTGTTTATTATGTATCGTTGTCACTGACATAAAGAGCAATATATAAAAAAATATCTAATAAAAAATGTTGAACAGAGTAATTGATGATATTATTTTTCCATGCACCAACAGATCATTCTGCCTGTTGCATGCTTGACCCTTAGGAGAAAGTGACAACTTCTGCATATGGTGATCCCCTGTAAGTTAAGCCACAACAGGTGTTACATACTCCAACTGCTGACCCTCAGCTCCGCCCTGCATGTTCCCCCAGTGGGACACTGCACAAGACGTGCACGGTGACCTCCAAACAGCGAGGACTGTCATATGCCAGAGAAGAATCTCCATCACGTTGCAGGGGGACCACGTGATTGGCCAGTAACTGATATTTAATAAAAGACTCGTATTTTTAGTGCATGTCATAAAACTCATATGTTTGTCTAACCTTTAATCATAAACTATTTCTTGCTATCACCTTGAGTCCATTTGGGCCTATGACTCTCCTCCCCGTGATGACTGATTGTCAGCAGCCATGTACCGCTGACAGTGATTTCTCTTTAATGGCTGATTGAGCATGTCACCAGTCACACTGTAACCCGCGGTTTGATATGCTGCAGGCCGAGCCGTTTGACAGCCGTGACAGCTACTGTCACCCTCAGTCAAAGCAATAACGTCCCAGCAATCAGCTGGAGATGAAAGAGCGCTGGCTTCCTGTGTACCTTCCTGCGTAGAAAGAAAAAAAACCATTAAAACTTGCAACATCTGCTCAAGTTGGAAAACTACAAGAAAGACAGAGGGGAAGAGAGTGGAGGTGATCTATAACCGTGCTCGCAGCCCGATGCAAAGTAGAGGTCGTTCCGCTGAGCGCCTCTCCCCGTATACTGAAACACATTTTAAAGTGTTTAGCTGTGTTTAACACTCCCATTATGCTGCAGGGTAGAGATAACTTTCAACACACCGATCTCGCCTTTTCTCTTTCTTCTTCTCTGTTGTCGTCTCTCAGAGGCATTGAGACTGTTGCTATCTGCACCTTTAATACCATAATTAATTCTCTGACACCCTTTTCATCTCACTAGTGTAAATTATTCTACTGCATGCCTCTAGGTATTAGCTAACACTCTTTATTTAGTAAAGACGCAAGGTGAAAATTAAAGCTCTTTACGGAAGACGAGCTAGTTTGCATAAGAAGACTGAAGCATCTGACACCCTAATTTAGAGACTAACCTTTGGTATTCAAATGTCTTCTAATTTACTGAACTTTTTGACATATCTTTGAGTCACAATACATTTATGGCATTTAAAACTTGTTGCATGAGCAGCCTCGGAAATGTAACAGTGATGAGATGGATGATGGGACATTTACTGATTCTTTAAATGATCTTCGACTCAAGATGAAAAATCAGGGAGTATTGTGTCCTGACTGAAAAAAATCAATCCACTTTTTGATGTGGCATCATGGTTATTCACCAACACGAAACATGGTCATGGATTATTTCTCGGCTACACTTGATTGAATTATGGAAAACATTTGTTTTTGGCACCCACATTTGAGGAAGCAGAGCATGTGCTTAATATTAAAATGAGATAAATCCTGCATGTTTGAGATGCCCTCTTTGCCGTTTTGTTATGCCAGAAGAAAGAATGGGTCAGTGTTCCGCATCGTGCCATCCTGACGTTAATACCCAGAGGTTGACAGCAGTGTCTGGAAATTCAGCAAATCTTTTGTTAAGTCCAAGAAGGCTGTCAGTTTGAGACTAGATTTTAAAAAAGTGTTCCACTTTGTGTTTTTGCTCCTGGATCTGTCTGCGCACTTGCCAGCACAGATTCAGAAACAGATTTTTTTTCTAGGTTACTTTGTTTATAGGAACAAAGTAGATCTTCTAAACAGACTTCCAAATGCACCTCATGGAGCGCCATATCCCAGAATGAACCCTGAATGTGTTCTACAGGCAGGCGAAACCATTTTCTCTTTGCTTTAACCATGGGCATAGCCATGGAGTCAAACTCAAAGAGAACTGGATGCAATGAAGGCAGATTTCAACAAAGACACAAACAACCCTGCCATATCTTCACAATATCAAGAAGATATCAATTCTCTTTCAAAGAAAAATAAAAGTCTCAGGAAGTAAACATTTCCCCCACATCTCCAATTTCTAATTTGACGAATAAAGGCTTCAAATTGAGCAAATACAGGAAATGTTGAAGCATATTGTGTGGGGTTTAGATGGGGGTCTCCCTCCAACTCAGGCTCTCTTGGCCTCTGCTGCAACAGCAGCCAGGTTTTACTGCCCAGCATCCTGCAGAAGACTGCTTTCAGGCCTCGCTAAATCTCACTTGCCTTGATAAGCCTTACTGCTCACTGTTTTCCCTTAATTCTCACCGTTTGGCTACCCTTCACCAGCATCCAAATCCATCTTCCTAATCCTGCCTCACTCCCCCTCACCGCCACCCCCGTGTGTCTCTCTCTTTCTCTCT
>JAOXYL010000055.1:4035587-4074286 GCA_028564955.1 Terapon puta
TCTCTCTTTCTCTCTCTCTTCTCCCTTTCTCCGTGCGGCTGTCTTGTTGCTCTCAGACAGATCAGCAGCGGTGGAAGCTTAGCTGCAGCAGCTAGCCTTAAGCCCTCCACATGACTCCAAGTCTGGACCAAGTGGGGCTCAGCCTCAGTGGTGGAGGAGTTTCATCAGCTATGGTGTCTCCCACTTCCACTCTCAACCCCTGTCTGCCTCACATGATTATAAGCGTGATGGACTTAGCTGCAGTCTTTGCTGTAATTTAGTTTTTCTTTTTTTTCCAAAGAAATAGCTGAAACTGAGCATCAGTCCAGATTTTCCATCATTTTGTTATGCTAGACTATCCAAACAAGGGTAACTGCTGGCTATCAAATGTCAACATCTGTCTCCTTGCACACATAAAAACGTGTTTTGGGTTATTTCCTGTAGCTGGCTTGTATTACCTTCTCACTCACCCCTAACTACACCACACTTCTCCTGGGCAAAGGCCAGTGTTCATTTCACACATCTTGGTGCACTTTTTGGCTGTCACAGTGTTGTCACTTGCGCAGTAAAAGTAAAGTGGAGAAGGAAATACTTCAAAGTTTAAATCAACTGTCCAGGTGTGAACTCATCAAAAAAAAAAGTATGCTTTTACCTTCTATCTATCCCACCAGCTGTGTTTCCATCACTGACCTGTAATGAAGTAGATACTGTCAACTGGACTATGCCCAAAGGCTCGAGTGAAACAAATTATCCTGGATACTTCCTGCTGTCTGCAGTAATTTCCAGAGTGTGATGTCACTGCATCGGTGATTGGGTTTTGGGCGAAGGAGCTACTCAGTCAGACGTGGTCCTGGTAAGCCAATCAGGATATGTTGCATGAAATTAAAATGGCAGACAGTTTCTGTGGCTAAGAAGATGAAAATGAATTTAGTCTTGCCCAGTCCTTTAATTTTCAAAGCACATTGACAACTCAGTGCCATTACTCACTGAATAGCCTTGAATGTGTTCTCCAGACAGCTTACTAGTCAGCCCACTCAGTTTCAGTCATTTTTTTAGGTAAAAACCTGATGATGATCAGACACTGGAAGCAAAAGTTCAAGCACAACCTTAGAATATGATTGTAATAAGACATGATAGTAATGTCACAGCACTCCTGAGCTCTGGAGAGACTGCTTTTTTTTTTTTTTTGTTGGATATGTTTTTGCAACATAGCATCTGCTCGACGGTGGATGGAAACATGGCTGTGTTGTGTCTTATTCTGTCACCATCTCTGTCACCTTGTCTTTCTCCTCCCTCTCTATTCCTCCCGCTCTCACGCGAGACACTGCGGCCATGACAGTCGTCAGGGTTCTGGGGTGTCTAAAGGGAAGACAGTCGCATCCCCAGCCCTTCCATCACTGAATGCTAAGCACCGAGAATCTCAGAGAGGAATGAAAGCAGAGCGCTGCAGCCTCCCACCAGTTTCCAGACAAATCCTTTTTCTCTGTAAATGTTTGCTCATACAGTATGTACACTTGCTTGTCTGTGTCTGTTTAGAGTCTGTCCATCTCTCCCTCTCTGATACATTCTGCTCAGTGTAATGGAGAATAGCAGGTGGAGTGGCGTCCCACGCTTCTCGCTCTATGTTTAACCTGTGAGATTCAACACCCCCTGAGGTGGTGTGACACGTCTCTCCCAATGGGTGCCTGCTTGAGTATAATTAAACTTTGGTGGAAACTAAACTTGTGTCAGTAACTGCCGCTGTCAGCGATGTGATTGAAGTCAGCCTTCTTATTCTCTTGCCGTTCTCTTGATAGGCGTGCCGTTTTCTCTGATTTATGTTCCCTTTTTAATGACTTATTTGGTGTGTAGTTTTATCTACTTCTGCACTATTGTCGAACACAATTCACTTCTAACTGAGAACTATGAAACCCCATCTTGCAGAGCCGTATTTATTCATATAGCACATTTCATACAAAATGTAATTTATTAATTATTCTACATAATTCAAAATGGACAGCAAATGAGAAAAATAGCATGAACACTGGGTCATTTTTATATATAACCTTTTTGTAACTATTGAATCAGCTAAAAATTTATCTTAATTTTTAATGCTTTAGAGCACAGTCATCAGTATTTATAATTGAGTTAATAATTTATTTATTATTATTTATAATTGACTTATTGAAGATTTAAAAAGGTGTGTGATTGTTGCATGTTATGTCCACTGAAGCCAGCTGTGAAAAATGGTCTATGAAGAGAGCCGGACATATCACGATAACTCAGCCTTGCTTCCAACATGTCCCAGTGCGCAACTGCACTTAGTTGTGGTCAATAACGATAAGTACATTGTTTTTGTTTCTCATGTATCATCTCATGACCCGCTGAATACAGGACTTTCACATGTAATAGAGCATTTTACATTGTGATATTTGTACTTTAAATGAAGGGTCAGAGAACAAAAAACATCATAAATCAGATATCTATAAAACTGTTAGGACTCCTCAGTTATTAATTATCCTTTGTACTGCCTTTTTTTAATTTAAGACTTATATTTGCTAAATGTATCCAGAGGAAAGCCTGTGGGCTGAGGTGGGGTCCACTATGTTTTCTTGTTTTTTTTTTTGCTCATTGTGCAGTGATCTTTCTCATTCCTTGTTCCTTAATACTGATGTATTGTATATTTTTTTAACAAGCTGAAATCTTTTGGAGCATAACTTAAATATTCATAATGCACCAGACTGTTTTCATTAATTTAATACAATTTTAGGACTCAGTCATACACTTGGCTCGATAAGATTAAGATCTTGTGCACTGTATTTTTGCGGCTGTAAATCTCCTCTGACCTTATACAAATCGATAGAGAGAGTGTGCGGATGTTGTAACTGCTCTCTGCGTGCTGATGGTACAGTTGCTTACGTTTGCTAAAAAGCCAATTAGCTGTTGACGTATTATCCATAGAAAGAAAAAATGAAGCCCGCTGATCAACTTGGCAACCAGAGCGGGGAAGAAAGAGGAACACAGATCACATTGAGATTAGAGAGGTATGATACACACAATGGCCTGGAAGGCCTGCATGGAGCCATTTCCTTCCCATTTCCTTCCGCCTCAGTGGGGTTCCTTATGTCTGACTCAGTTATCTCTTTGGAGTGATGCCAAGGATGTCATCTATATTCCACCCATGAGACACAATTCAAAACAGACTCTGTCACTTCTACAGTGACTGTTACACCATGCAGCATCCCATTCCCTCAACAGAAGGCTTGATCCTGCAAGAAAATGTCTGTGCATCTGTGTCCCCGTCTATGCATGCACACACGCTCTCTCTCAGGGAATTTCAAACAACAAATCACATTCCATCTTGATAAAAACACACCAGACAGACCCGATCAAGACTCTCACGTTATGACAACTCTAATCTTCTGAATCAACATTCCTATGTTTATTAATTTCAATAAGTCTCCTGCTTAAAAGACTTCGCAATTCATCACCGAGGACTTGGATTCGGTACTCCAAACACTGAGCTCACTTAATTTTCTGGAGTGAAATGCAACACTGTGTGGCCATGCAGCTGAGAAAACACAGGGGGAAAAAAGGCAAGAACATTTTCAGCTGTTGAAATTAAAGGCCGCAGTCCACATAAAAAACCCATGACACGCAGGCTTCATGGAATATTGCTATACTTAAAAGTAAATTATAGCACGTAAGGTGTTGTAATGACTTAATCTCATTGGGCTATGAAATTTGTATTGGTCCCGTTTATCTTGGCTTTCAAGACGTTCGGCTGTTATGTTGAAAGTCATTTTGAATATTACTCAGCGTTAACGTACCGCGCCCCGAGCCAAAAAGAGAACTCTGGCCATTATAAAAGCCCTCTCTGACAGCATGTGCCATCTGAGCCACAGTCTACAACGAGCGCTCAACCTCGGAGCTCCTCTGCCCGTTTTCGCTTTCCATCTGATCTCCATTTCCCCCGCTCATCCCTAATGTTCCAGTCCGTGTCCTCGCTAAATAATTACGAGGCGCCCATCCTCACCTGTCAGGCCGGTCACGCCCTTTGCTGAGAGTATGACAGCCATCTTGTCCCTTCACTCCTCTACTTCCATTAGTGTTACTGGTCGTCGTGACTGCAGGCCCATTGCGGGGTCAGGGCCCTCCACTATGGGCTGTAATTGCGGCGCGTTGAGCACTCGGGAGCCAGTGCACCCACCTAATGAATTGTCACCCAGTTTGATATGAAATTACACGAGGGTGAGTCGTAATAGATTAACAGGGTTGGCGAGGTTACTCTCAAAAGATAACCCATTGCAAATTGCTGATTACCTGCCTAAAATTATTATAAGGAACATGTGAAGTGGATTACTCAGCCCCAGTGATACAATCTGATCACCCTCACTCATCACTGGATTACTCTGTGCAAAGAGGGAGACGGATGCTAATCCTCATCCTGCTTTAAAAGGTATTGGCCATTAGCTTGTTCTTAAAGTGGCGACAAAGGACACGGGAACTTTTCATCATGGTGATGTTAGTCTGATAATTATTCTAATAATCCCAGCCTTAAAGGTAACATCAAGAATGACTAAATCACGTGTGTGTCAGCCCACAAACATGATCAAGATCTGCTTTTACTCTAAATTAGTTCAGAAATAAAACCTCCCCACTTTCAATTTAGGCTTAATTCAGTTTAACTTGGTCCTTTTTCGTAGCTTTGGTCCCGTTGGTTAAGATAACACTTCATGCAAAGACGGAGACAAATGCTAATCCTCCCCCCCCTTTAAAAGCTATTGGCAATTACAGGTTAGCTTGATCTTGAAATGGCAACAGAGGACACCGGAACTTTTTATCATGTTGATGTTGGTTCCATAATTAGTCTTAAAGGTCCCAGTTTTAATTTATGTAAGTATCTCATCAAAACGGAGTCACTCGCTAATGTCACAGCCCAAGGCCATAAGGATGATCTACCTTTATCGTAGGCTGCAAGGTCAATAACAGGACTTTCCCTGCTTCTGTTAAAGCCAAACTAGAGGCTGACACTGGAGCCAACAGTTCGTGCAGCTTTTCCAATCCACTTTATGTGGAGATAAAACCAAAGATGAACTAAAAACATCAAGAGATCTTAATGTCCGTGTTTACACCAAATATCAATGCATGTTTCAAAGATGTTATTTACATAATACTAATACAGTACTTAAAACATAACAACTCACATAGCTTAATAAAAAAAATAACAAAATATCAATAAACTCACACAAGCAAACAGCAGACTTGCACATTCAGATTCAGAAATCACACAGTCAACAAGTGACTAAACAACCAACAAATACTTCATTGGAGAAATTCCAAACAGTTCAGAGCCCTGCAGGCTCTGCACCGCCTGACTGTGTCCATGTAGGCAGCAGCTACAACGGCCTCAGTGTCCAGGCAAACAAGATAAGCTAACCTCCATAACATAATCAACCATACAGCGGTGCGTTGCATGCACACAGACGGCCACGACGGGACAGTTAGCGCATCGCTTGGCGGAGATACCGACATAAATAATTCTAAGTACGAAGGCTTAGTTTTCGCCCCCTCACATCTGAATCAGCCGATGCATTTTTCATTGACCGAGGGCTCCATTAGACATGCTGATAGATGTTTCTGACACTTGGGGAGCACATTTTCATACATCCACGCAGGGATGATTATTAACAGAGATCAGCGGTTGTGAAATGACACACAATTACACCATCACCTCCCCCCCTTTTTTTCCCTCCTCTCAGATCCCAGTTTTGACGACAATCATCTAGCATTTCACACCTCGAAACCCAAGCGCTGTCAGGAGCGCTGACCTAAAATCAGAGATACATTTCCGATACAAATAATAGCCGGCTTTGTCACATTTCTGCAGACATAACCCATCATTACTCGTGCTCTCGACCAGTGAATATAGCAGTTGTAGCTGTACCTCGGCTTGTTTTCTCCTAATTTATCAAACAGTGGAATCTAAAAAGCGGTTGTCTATTGACTGACTTAGAACAAAGAGTATTATTTTGTAAGGACAAGGCGAGGAAAACACCTAGTAAAAGAAAAATCACAGATGTTATTGAGTTTTCAGTTATCTCCGTCATTTTGTGTGATTTCCTGTCATTCAACAAACAGAGAATGTCGAGGCTCAGAGTTGCTTTGTTGTCAGAGGAACATTCAGGTTTCAGTCCAATCAATCAGTCAGTCCGAGGCATTTTGCCGCATTGCTGTGAACTACATATTTTCCATTGCATTTTTCTTCTCTCCAAAGATATCACATCCTCGTGCTTTTAAGACGTTACTCAAATAATTCAAAGCGAGTTTTAATAATTTAATCTGCGTACACAGCGGGAAGAATGGCAGCATGTCTGTGCAGATAAATGACTCCGCTGTGAATCTATCTGTTTTCTCCTCTAAGTACATGAATAATGGCACACATTCAATAAGTGCACGTGGAGTGGACGGAGAGTTCATCATCATTACCGTCCACGCACAGCAACAATCATCACATCTTACACCTTCCTCTGGGTCCCACGGTGTTTACAAAAATGCATGAATGAACTCCACTTTAAAAGCCATTCCAAATAAATGGTTTTATTGATCTGTTGTTTTGCCACATAATTATCTGAGAGGTGTAGATCTTTGAATAGTTTTAATGGACCTTGGCCAAGCGTGTGGGCTTGTACTTACAGATGACAAGATGATTGTGTAATTATTCCAGCACAATAAGTTGGAGACAAAGCGCAGCGCTCCCTGTTGCCAGCTGCAATGATCTCCGCTGAAATCGTTGTGTTCACTTGTAAATTTTAAGACAATACATTTCCAATGGATCATACCCACAGCCTGTTGTCTTTAACGTAACTTGGATCCATTTAAAACGACCAAATTAAGCGTTACCGCTGCTGTGCTCAGCTGTTTATATTCCACATCAGTTTTCCTGTGTGTGCTCGGATTGACACGGTGCAGATGCCAATCAAATGGCCCCTACTGGCACTCAATCTCCCAGCCTTCCTGCCCCGGGCTCTGGAGACGGAGAAAAGCCGTCCTAGGGTCACAAGACTCCGTGTTCTCATTCATTGAAACCCCACTACTGTTCTTTTCTCATTACCCACGAGCACTGTGTCTGTGCAAACCCCCATCACAACAGCACGCCTCAGCCTGGGGTCAGAGTTCAGGTATTACTGAAGTTGTTTTTATTTATTTATCTCTCCACCACACTTGTATCACTGCCGCTGTAACCGTGGATAATGTTGTTTGGGTGTGTTATGGTAAATCCCTCAGCATCTACGGGACTTCGTACATTCCTGATTTGTTCGCCCATCTCAGAAGAAAGATTCTCATGTCCCATGACAGCCTGAAAAGAGAGTATTATTTATTCAGAAAGCAAAAAAGTCGTGCTGGAAAATGGATCACTATCAACAACCACAGGGTGGGGGTGGGGCGGTGAATAGCCTTTTGTCAGCCCCCCAATCCACCCAAACACATGCAGAAGAGCTGCATATTGCTAATCAATAACACAGCATATATCCCATACATAAAAACATACATTTCGACCGTGACCAATGACTATGAATGTCCTTGTGAAATTCGATTGTGAGATTTTCACACATGCATTCAAGACTGCACAAGATTTGTTTTCACTTCAGTCACATGTATAGAATATCTGAATTCGAGGAAACAGAATAAGTCGGCGTACCCTCAGCAGACTTAGACAATAATGCGGAGCACCAATTAAACAACGATTTGCATTCATTGTCGGCGTTCAGCACGCCTGTATCATCATCCAGGACACCTGCTCTGAAGCTACTGAGGGTTATAAAATGTCTGGTTTCCTGAAAGAGATGGATTTTTAACGACTGTATGTTGTTCACTGTAGTACACTATAGGCACCAACAGTCATTTTTTCAGATTTTTATGAATGAATGGCAAATGATGTCAGCATGCATTACATAATGAAGGTTCATTGGGCACAACAAGATGCAAATAAACAGCTTATGAAACCATCAGGGTGCTGCTGTATTGAATTTTACAGGTTAATTTGGTCCTATAAGGAAACTGTCACAAGTGCAGGAACTGGTTAAAAAATAAATGAGGTGTGAAGTGAAGTTGCACAGAAAGTATACTGTGGGTTGTCTTCTTAAGACGGTGTGCTGTCTCCGAGTTTGACACTCATGCTGTACACTGACAGTGCTGTGCTGCAAGAAAATCATGATAACATACTGTGACGTTTGGTGAAGCTCTGGAAATAGAGAAGAGCCCAATCGCTCCGTGCAGCGCAAACTCTTGACCAGGTGTGACCAGGCCGGCCAACCCCAGGTTTCCCAGGGGCAACTTCATCAAAATAATCACACACACAAAACCTTTAGAAGCTATTTATTGTTGTTGTATTAGCTGCAGAAATGTTAAAGAGACTGGTCAAAATTAATTTTAAATAGTATGTTGCTGTCAGGTTGTATTACCTTCTACTTTTTGCACTTTCTTTTCTGTGTTTAATGATTAAATCTGACAACACAAGTTTACACCGAAAAAGTTTGTTAAATTAGGTTAGAAATTGTTAATAGTTCTGTCTGGATACCAATCACTGTTGTATTTTTGCAAATAAAATAACTCGTCTTGACCGGAGCAAAGCAATTTGCCTGAACAATATCCTATCAGCAACCTCGCTTTCATCTGGCTGCTAGTTTAAATAAAAAGCTGAAAAATGAATGGCTCAGTTTTGAAAAAGGATACACATCTGTTATTACTAATAGCAATTCTAACTATTACTTATCATATATTACATTGCACGGTCTGATTGTTCAAGGTAGTTAGTCTCACACTTTGATAGCAGAATGCCGAATTCAATATATTTGTGCAGAGGAGACCAGTGGGATTTAACCCATCAGCAGTAAACATTCATGTTTATGAGGTTAAGTATTGTCTACATATACCACCTTATGTATGCTTGTATATTTTTATTGTTTGATAGATAATAAAGAATATTTATTGGTGTGTATTTCATGGTAACTCCACTATTCTCCAGTGAGCACACAATGATTTAACAGTGGAAGTGTGAGGTGGACCAGCCTTGGGCGACGGGCCCCCCTCGCAGCAGCTGTTGGTGCAGATGTAAGGTGACAGTAATCAATACTGATTATTAAAGTGGGAACACCATCTCTAGTGTGTGATTAATCTTCATTCCCCCATGTTTACAGAGCCTCTTCTGGCCCGTTCGCCTCAGAGGGGGAGCGCTCCCCATTATCTATCCCCAGAGACAGGAAAAACAAAACACCGTCTCCATTAAAGATACTCACTGTCACTGTGGAAGAAAGCAGGCACAGGTCGGCGGAGGGATGGGGCCCACATGTGCTGCAGTATCAAAGCATGAGACTATGCGTTTGAAATCCAAAATGTCCACCCTTGTATACTTATAATGCAATGGTGTGTTCAGACTGAGTCTAAAGGGAGAGCAAAGTGAGAGATGTGATTGGATCTAAAGAGATGCAATAGCATGCATATGTATGTGTAGTTTATTCCTGTTTTATTGCCTTTATTGGTGAGACAAACATGCATTTCCATTACTGGTGGAACTATAAAGTTGTATTTTTCTTTAATTCTTCATTTCTTTTTGTGCTTTTCGCGTGTACCTTCTTGGCCCAGACAACATAGTCTTTGTTTTTCCTACAACATCTTGATCCCTGTGAAATCCTGCTTAATGGTTTATGAATAGATGTTAGTTCAGGGAACGCTGTGAACGTGGTTCATCCAACCTTTCTATGCTTGTAGGAAATGTTATCAACACCGCAGACCATGTAAAACCACAGCGCCTCAGATATGCAAATATATAATACAGTCAATACCTTAACTAACTCTGTCTCTCTGTACGGTGTGTTGGACCCTGTTATTCTTTTCAAAAGTTAAGTCCTGTAACCTTGTCGTGTGGCAGCTACTGTGAAACAAACAATTCATCATCCTTGCTCCACTGCATCCCCAATCAAATTCAGATTAATGTTTAAAACAAAAACAAAACAAAAATCAAATTAGAGCCATTTAGAGTATGGATTGTTTGGTTTGGGGGCATTTATGCTACCAGGTCAATTAAAGTAGGAATCAATAATACGATAATGAAACAATAATGAAACTTCACGTGAAGGAGAAAATGTCGCAATTCAACATGATAATACTAAATTAAAAATGTCATATAGGAAACATATAAAGCATGCAGGTATGTACGGTATGGATCGTGTATTTACTGTATGAAGAAGAGTTGTGCTCTGTGCGCAGATGTGCGTTTGATATGCATCATCAGTACGCCATTAACATTTTTGGACTAGGTTGAAGGCTCCCGGTGCCTCTCGCCTCCATCGCCTGTGACTGCAACAGATGGTCACCCCCTTTCTCGCAGGCTCCACCCCCTCCCTGTGTACTCCCCCACAGGTGTCAGGCTAAATCCAAACCCCCCCACCCCCTCCACCTCCATCGTTAAATAATCACCAGCAGCAGCTCCACCCCCCCCCCCCACCTCCTCCCCCGGTTGTCAAAAGGAACGCCATCCTTCCTCTGTTTAATCCGCTTTTACTCCTCCTCTCCTCCCCTCGCCTCCCTCCTCCTTCTCGAGGACCCCCACCCTCCCGTGCTCCCATCACTCAGCACCTGTGAGGATCCCACAGAGAAAAGATAAGGCCGTTCCGTAGCTCCGTCTCTCTCTCTCTCTCTCCCTCCATGAGTGGGGTTGGGAGATGAGGGGGGGGGTCAGGTAGAACAAAGAGGGAGAAAGCGCATGGAGACGTTGGGAATTCTTGACAGCTGTTTCATTCGGAAGGCAATCTCCTCTCCCGGGTGCCATATCTGAAAAAGACAAGGGGGGGGAAAAGACGGAGAGTGGCTGCACTCTCAGGCAGAAAAAAGGAAGAGACGAAGATCTTTAGGAAAGTTCAGAGGATTAATTTGACACAAGGCACAGAGTATAGTAGAAGGCAAGGAGGAGGAAGAGGAAGAAGGGAAAAAAATGCTTTCTTTGTCAGAGTAATTGCTCTCAGCCAGTCTACTGTGCAAACTGGGGAGAGATTATGGGATTTATTCCCATGTAGATTTTCAACAGAGACGCTTTGCTGCAGCCATTCTGCTCCCTTCTGCAGAACGTGTGGCCTGGGATGTTCTGTATAAATCCATAAATCCATAAATACTCAGCAATGCTGGAGTCTTTTATTCCCCGGGACAGTGAGACAGAACAAGTACACATGGATCAAATGTGCCCGCGTGTCAAGGCAAACAAATGAAATGTCAACATAAATGACAGCACAGTATATAGTTAATGTATGGCGAGCAGGACGGCAGCTGCAAACTGCACGGCAACTGTTTTGTGGCAAGAAAACAAGGCTTTGTTCAGTCTCAGAAGGCTGAAACCCTCTCACTGAATCATAATCATCTCCACAGTTAAAGGTGGATAAAGCAGAGGCCAGCGAGAGGGATGGAAATACTAATTATAGATGCACTCACATGAGTAGATATTCAGTAGAATAATTCATTTATTTGATGTTGAAAACACAGAAACAACCTGAATTTGGTGGAAGAGATTATTACGAGATCAAAACAGCAGCACATATTTGCATTTGTTGTGCTACTTTGTTTACCAGAATACTTCAAACAATGCATTACCATTTCAAAGCTGGTCAAGTATGTGTAATTCCTTGTCCACACATGAAAACAAGATGAAATTGTGTTTGTCGGTTTTATTTCATTATATATTTACTGGCTTGCCCGCGAGCTAAGAGTATGAGTGCAGCTATAAACCATCAGCTTATCTTTGCAGTGAACTTGTGCTGACTCTCTCATGACTTGCGCGAAGTAATGGGGCTAAATAGCGTTGTGCGCATGAGAAGACGCCTCATGCAGGACAGATGCCTCAGAGACACTTTTGAAGAATCAAAGGCTCCCTCTGCTAGAAAAGAGACTTCTGTCGTTCCTCAACGGTTTCTGTCAACATGTGTTGCCAATCAAACGGCCCTCAGAACACCTTCTGTTTTCAATCCCACTCTTTGACGGGCTACTTGAAAAGTAAAGGGTCCGGAATTTTCCCCACAGTGTGTGTGAGCGTGAAATATGACAGCTCCCATTACCTTCAGTGCAGCCCACCAGGGGATACCCCGTAGTTGCCCACGAGCTTCTGTTTCCACAGTAATATCTCTAATGGCCTGTATGCCCCTTCACTGCGCAGCAACAGCGTGTCATACAAACAAGAACAAACAGCACCACCAGTTACAGGCCAAATCACACCAGTGACGCCGCCATCGCTCAAATAGTTCCCAGGATTCAGAGGAGACGCGGCGTAATGAAACCATCTTTCTGTGTAATGAAGTTGCATCACAAACTAAGCACAAACCCAAAGACCGTTTCATGTGCTTTGTTGCAGGTTTCATGGTGACCTCAAATCACGCTGGAGTGTAAATAAAACATTCAAGTAAAAACATCAAGCCCGAGCTTTCACAGGCGGGTGACTCACAGCACATGTGTCGGCTTGTTATCGTGATTGTTTCTCCTCATTTGTGGGGAAGTCCTCGCCTCTCGACGCCTTCGGGGCTGATGCTGGATCCAGGCAGCGTGCGACGCTCCATGGGTGGCGGGATGGGAAAGGGCCCCCAGGTTCAATTGGCACAGGAAGAGGAGGCCTGTCGGGGCACTGCTGTGGCTTGGCGGGGACCTATTTTGGCCCAAGGAGACATAATTTCAATTTCAATTGATGTTGTGGTAGGTCAGCTGGCGGGCTACTGTGGCCTTTCAGTTGATGATTTATATCTGAAAAAAGATATCAAAGATTTTCTTAGCTGGGTGACCTGGCGGCTCAGTACACAGCCGAGTTCATGAAAGCAAAATATTCTGTAACCTGCAGAACGACGCTGCTGGCGGGGTGAGTATAAAATGTCTCGATGTGAACTCTTGGAAAATAAAACCACTGCACGTGACCTTAAACTGGTTCGAAAGTGACAGAAATTCAGCTTCCTAAATGTACGATTTCTACTGTTTAATTCGGTTCAGCAGATAATAAGACATGGATTCTTCCCTTTACATCTGACGGGGAGGAACTTGGAACCTGGAGAGCATAAAATTGCAGTCAGACTGGATTTTGCCGTGGTGTGGGGAAAAACAGACGAGAAATGACAGGTTTTAAAACAGAAACTGCTGAACCTATAGGAACCTATGGCTAACAACAGCCACAGAGCAGTGAATTATAAAGCTTCAATTATAAAGCATCCACTTTACTTGTCACCTGTGACAATGTTTTTCTAGTTTCTACAGTCTAGCAGTGCCTCTTTCTCTCTTCAGCTGGTAGTATTTCATTGTGACTGTATACGCAGTTTTATTCTTGTCTTTGCTTGTTTGAGGAAACGTCACATTTTTAGCCGTATTTCCTGTAAGATACAATACAAGAGCACACTGAACATCTAAATTAGGCTAAATCAAGACGTTATCAAATACCAATGTGCTTGATGATATTATATTTAAGAACTTTGGTGGTGAATCTTACTTCTGTCTGAGAAACCACCGTTAAACATCTTGAATAAATTCAATACAACTCATTTTTCCATACTGCACAGTACGTGAAACACGAAGAAAAATGACAAGCTTACATCCGTATGCTGTAGATTTAAATCCTTCAGATTTACGTCAGTCTTAAAATTTCATTGGGCTCATTCTAGGAGCTTTATCACACATCACATTCCTGACTTAAAGGTCAACTGCTGGGCTTATTGCATAAAATGTTTTTCCTGCAGTTTCACATATTATCTGGTCATAAAAAGATGCTTGGATTGCAGTTGAGATTATAATTTCCCAGACTAAGAGGAAGATGAGGCAGTTCAGATAAACACAGTACCCTCTTTCTGTTCCTCATCTGGTCATTTTTTTTCAGGCGGTTCATCTGCGACTCTTTGTGCCTCCCAGCCACACACACACACACACACACACACACACACACACACACAAACCAACGTTGTAGTCCAGAGAGTGAAAGACATTAGCCCTCCTCCCTCCTCTACCCACAAAGTACAGAGACCAGCCTCTCCTCTGACACACGCACTCACCAGATGTTGCTCTAAGCTTTAGGGAAGAACCCGCAGGTATGCGTGTGTGTGTGTGTGTCTGTGCGTGTCTTCGTGTCAGCCTCCCACAATTGGCCTTTCTTGCGCATCTGTCGAGATTTATGACCACAGTTTTTCCTACAACAGAGTCGGCTTCCTCTTTTGAAACCCCAGTGGGGCAGCAGATCGGGGATCAGAGGGAAAAGCAG
Source organism: Terapon puta (assembly GCA_028564955.1). Lineage (NCBI taxonomy): Eukaryota > Metazoa > Chordata > Actinopteri > Centrarchiformes > Terapontidae > Terapon > Terapon puta. Next base: position 4,049,818 of record JAOXYL010000055.1, read on the forward strand.
GTTCTCCAACCCAAAACAGGTGACTCCAACTCCAGGCCTCACCAGGCTGAAAGGACGGTTTAAAAAAAATGATCTCCCAAATCCCTGGACGCTAGAATTTTTATCTACTGGCGGTTCACACGAACCCCATCTGCTTCTTATATCAACACACTTGCACTTGCCAGCACAGGGGTCTACTGGTCTGGCCTGCAGGGGTCAAGAGGACACAGTAGAGTAATGAAATCAAACTGGCCAAATGACAGAGTCTGCTGTTGATCACTGGACATCGCTGAAGGTTTTCATTATGGAGTATTACGATGGCGGGAATGCAAAAGGGGGATATTAAAGACTCTGTGGAGCTCTTTCAGTGTGAGTAATGATCGGACAGAGCGGGGCCAAAGACAGCTTTACTGTTCCCTCAGGCCTCAAAGTGTTAAGGGTGCAAGCTGATACAGCAGAGTACCCACTAGGTTACATGCTGCGTTGTGTATCATGAAAGGATGAAACCTATTGTATTTTGATGGCTTTACATTACCTCTATGGATATGTGGACTGGATTTATGTCTATGATGTCGGTTTTATATCAATGACGTTACAGCACATGAGAAAATCCCTTCAATACATTTCCACAAATCATAATAGAAATATGGCTGCACAATGAACATTTTATTGTCTATAAAAGCTAACTTTTCTCCATTGTACATGTTATCTGTACTCCTAACTGGTATTTGTGAACCTGGAGAGGATCATATTCTTCTTACTGAACTATCTAGGGAAGAGCGAGTATACCATCCACTGGTTAAATGAGGCTTGCCAAGCCAACTGATTTATCTCACAGTAAATCAACATATTAATAACATTGGTCCTTACAAGCAAAATCATATACATCATGCTTGCTTGTAAGCCCTTCGTGTGCGTTTCTATGGCAATCCAATAAACATAACCATCAGCATAAGTGTAAAAAGTTAAATGAATAGTTGAAGGTTTAATGGCAATATAATAATTTTTGATAAGTTGACTTTATAGCTAAACATGCTGCCATATTCTTATTATATAAGATGCAAACTGGGTTAACAAGTTTGGTGAAGAACATAATATCATCCGCATATGATGCAATAACATGAAATATGTCATACACTGAACACATCTGTATGCGTACACTTGCAAGGGAACATAAAAATGGCAAAAAACATGCTTGTCTTGTTCCACATGTACACCTTGTCCCATGAGTCCTGGGACGCTGTACGTTGATTAAAAACACAGAGAGTTAAAGAGGTCAGTTGTGTTGTTGAGTGAGTCACCTTAAACTGCACATGAGCCTACAAGGAGATTTGTGTCTATAAACGTCTTTAAAATGTGACCAAGGTGAAAGCTAAAATGCTGCATGGGGCCCCTAATAAGCATCTGACTCTAAAAGCAGACTGGACCAAGGATCAGGATAATTTACATTTGCTCTATTGACACTCAATCAAAGGTAATATTGAAGGAAAAGGACTGTGGCCCAGAAGGGATGTTCAAATGGAGTTACTTCAGAGATGCTTTTTATTAAACTCTCCCCTTGGGTATTATTCAAGGTTTTAGCTTCTCTCGCAGCCTGGGCAAATTTCCACTGTTTGGTCTCCTTTCCCTCTTCACCTTAATTTTATCCTTATTCCCAAAGGTGATATATGGATGAGTGGATGTCTTTATCCCTGATGCATGTGCTTTCTAGTATATTTCCACTCTGTCCAGACGGATCCTATCAAAGGCCTCACCCTTCCTTGGGATGAAGACAGATTTGGCGGGATCCCTTTGATGCACGGCCAGCGCCGGCAAATTCTAAAAAAGCTGCCTTCCCCATACAGTTGAACATCATAAATATGACTATTGTCTTTATCACCATCGAAGTCATCACAGGATGTTATTAGAAGTTAAGCCAGCTGAAGACAAAAGCTCCCCAGAACTCGTAACAGTGACCTATGAGGAATGGAGATTAAAGATATGGAGAGACAGAGAGGATGTGTTTTTAATCGGTCTTTTTCACTGCCACTTCAACAAATGTGGGAGCCACATTTTGAGCTGGTGCCAATAAATAGCTATTGCAGGGTTCAGCTTGTTTCAACACTCCAACAGTTATGACTGGAGCTGTTCAGAAAATCCTGATTCTCTTTTCTTTTTTTTCTTTTGTTTTATTTTTAGCCGCTGAAGACATGAGGAAGGATCTGGCAACCAGATGACTAAAAGAAGAATGTCTTCCTCGTTCTGCTGCGTACATATGATGTGTGTCTGAAAGACAATAGCCACATTTATAATCATGATGGACACAGAAAAGTTCAACAAATTGTTTCATGTTGAATTCTTAAATCATTAATGTCACACCCCAAAACATGTAAGCAATAAGCTATTCATTACTTGTCTTCAATTCTGCATCTTATTTTGCTGGAGTGTTATCAAGAAGAGAAATCATTTGTGAATGTTGAAGCAACACAATCAAGGGAAATTATTGGTACAAGAATTTGAAACTACCCTCAATTTATTCACTGAAAAAACTTTAAATTGTATGTACAGAGAATGGCAGAAACAGTTCTTAATGATACACTGTTGTAAAAAGGAAAATTGCACTGTGCTTACATATTAGTCATTTTTTACCACCATAGTACCATATTGTGGATAATAAAACACAATGAGGAATGGTCATAAAAACACAATGAAACAATAACAATATATTTCTCATTTCTCCCAGGATAAAAAAAAAAATCCCCCGAAACAATAGCTTTATGGGAAGAATCCATGTGTCACAGAGACGGTGCATAAACATTAATTACACAAAACAAATAATAAACGGGCATTATGGGATATTATCAAATTTGCATATGAGGAGAAAAAAAACTCGTTACATATTCGCAGGCACTTGAACCTCCCCCCCAGTCCACGCAGAGTCAGGGCTGACCCCCCTCACACACACCCACATTCACACAGCTACTCTCGCTTGTAAAAACTAGATCCCAGACCTACTTCTGGTCCAGATTTGAAAAATATGGGTGAAAACGACCTCAGAGAAGGGAGCTAAAAGAAGAGAAGAAGAAACAGCAAAAGTGAAGAGCCTCGTTGGTAACCTCCTGTTTGTACTGCAGACTCAGAGGAATAGTTGTGATTACTCCATTGACTGAATCATCTGCAAGGTCAGGCCTCCCATCTTCTCTCCCTCCCACTCCTCTGCTCTTCTCACTCAGCAGCCAAGTGGTTCATATGGCTGCCAAAGACATATTCATAGACATATTGGAGCATCCAGTTACTGGCAGCATTCACAGACACTTAAACACACGCCCACCTACACAAACACACACTGGAACATTGGTAGACAAACAAACATTAGTACTTTACATATCCCTTTATGTGTGAGGACCATAGAACCTCGACCGCACTAATCCTTCTCCTAACCTACTGTAACCATTGCATGCCTAGAAACCATGAACTTCATCTTATTCATGATTCTAGTCTCACTTCTAAACCCAGGACCCAGAGGCACTAATTCATTTCAATGCAGCCATTCTTTCTTTCTATATTTAGAACTGCTGATTTAAAACAGCCGTAGTAATTTCAACAACTATGAGTTGTAAAAAAAATATATCATCTATATATGTAACTGCATAGTGTGTATTTCAGGACACCATTTCCAAAAAGCAGTGCATGAATGTGTGTTTATTGTTAATTATCAATTTTATACACATCATGTGAACCAGAAACCTGATTTTCATAAATGACTGAAAACCACTAATTTGAAAGCTATGTATATGCATTTCCAAGACTTCAGATGGGGCAAATTATCAGTAGGACAGCTGTCCAGTGGAGATGTTCATTACACAAAGCAAAGCATCCCCCTTATTCACACTTATTTTAGTACAGGTTCTGCTTAAAATGATACTGACACAAAGCAGTCCCTAGAAGTTTAAATGGTCTGGTTTCGATCAATTAAGATTTCATAATTTGCAATATAAAATTATATTCATCTCAAAGCATCATATTGTAAGTAGGCCATGTAATTAGGTAATCCTTCAAAGGTAAAGTCAGGGGTAAAGGAGAAATGACATTATTGACCTGCTGCATCTATACACAGATTTAGAATAACCAGGTTACTGCACTGACTCTGTTCTCCACTTAGCGGTGTAACCCAGTTTCTCTGGGTACATGTAAATGTACTGAAGGGCGAAATGACCCCTATTCTGGTCCTAAACCTTCTCAATCAATTAATTCATTTTAACTCTACTACATAACCTAATCTAATCCTAATTTCAGCTGACACCCAAATGAATCCTCACGTGGCAAAAATTCTCAACCTGACAACTAAAGCTAACTCTTACAGGGATGAAAAGAGATGAACACACACACACACACACACAGGGACACACAAAACTCATCAGTAATTATTGATTGAACAACGGAAAAGCTCCCGACTGGCTTTCTACCAATGGACATAATCATGAAAGGAAAACAAAATCAGCTCCATTGTACCGGGGCCGATGGATAGGCAGTCCCACACTGAGGCCACCCACTGCAGAGACGGCATGGTTTCCCATGTAACCACCCTGATGAAATATTCAGCAAGGAACAGCGCAGACGCCAACAGGCTTCAGTTACAGCCGAATCATTCGAGGTGAGGCCGGAGCCGCGCAGGCAAGGTCGCTGTTTGTGCCTTCGCGCCACACATGACAACATACACACACAAACACAAAGGGGTCCATTCATTATTAATGACGTACATTAATTAATAACCCAGACCTGACCCCATTTATTCTCCTGGATTCCCTGGGTGGGCGGGACAGGGCAGGAATAAAGGAGGTCTAAAGCTGTTTTCCTCCACTGAGAGAACCGTACAGTGAGGATGACAATGTGAGGGAAAAAACTGCCAGCAGAGGAAAAGAGAATTCAGGATTATCATATTGAATAAGAGGGGGATGGAAAGAGGATAAACACTCTGGGTAAGTGTTGTATCTGAAACCAAAAGGGAGATATTTCCATATACTGAGATGGAGGGGGGGTTGTTGAGTGGTCATGCCCAAAATCCAAACTCTGACTCCACAGTTCACACAAGCTGCTTAACCTCCACACTCTGTCACTACAGGCCAACTCCTGCAGGCACTCACACACTCACACACCCACATATGTGCACACAGACTACACACTCAAATAAACATGTAGTTTAGTTCCCCGCGAAAAGCAAAATAAATGTGGTATCGACCAACATCCCCACCAGCGCCCCGGTAGTACAAAAATCATGCCTCGGCCGTGTCTTGTGCCCGAGGTTATGACGTTTAGGTCAGTCTGCTGTCAGAAGTGGCGATGCAGTGGTGGCTCAAACCAAATGCCTTCTGCTGTGATGTGTGATCTACTGAATGTACCAGACGGGTGGGTCAGAGCTGCAGATTATGAGCCAAAAAATGGGCTAGAAGGCACTTACGCAATACAGCATTGATAGTTAGATGATCATGATGTTAGACGGTAAAACCTCTCAAATCATTTCTTTTTGATATAACTAAAAAAGATAATGGTTTATATCATTAAAAATCTTTTTTTTAAATATTAACATTTTCTATGAACAGTCCCATAAAAATCTTTGTATTTCAGCATTTCATATATAAAAAAGATTCATTGCTCTTTGTATATTCGCTTTCCTAATTCCTCAAAAGTTCCATTTTCCAGTTCTTTGCCACCGTTTCAGGAGTAAAATAGCCTCCCTTTCTCCGAGCCCTGAAGCCTGCTGAGCTTGGCGAGCTGAGAAGGCGAGGGGGGTACATCTTGTCTGTAGGGGCCCTTGGACTGAGGTGGGGCCTGCACCGGGGCCGGGCCTGGGGCCTGAGTGTGGTCTCTGTTGTGGTCGTATGTGCTCCCGCTGGGGGTTTCCTGTGAGGGATGCGGCCTGGCCTTGCTGGCTTCCTGCTCTCTGCGCCTCTGCTCCTGCCTCAGCAGCTCCTGAGTCTCTAGGAGAACGCGGGCATTGAAGCTGGGCGTTCCCAGGTAGCCGTTACGTGATCCCTGGCCGCCGGAGTAGCGGGGGTTCTCCTTGGACGTCTGGAATCCCTCTGCTGGCATGTACACCTTGTCCCACGAGTCCTGGGACACCGTGCTGGGGTTCTTACGAGGTTGCCTAAACACACAGAGACAGTTAAAGAGGTCAATTGCGCTGTTGAGTGAGTCACCTTAAATAGCACCTGAATCTACAGGGAATGGAGGATGATAGCGGTTAACTCTGCTCAGAAAAGATAGCTTTTTCCAATAGTGGCCCCTGGGTCAGCAGTATTGAAGGGGAATTCAAAAGAAACCGCACTTCAGCAGAGAATGTGGCCATTTTCACAGTTTTGTGAGATGAAAAAGGGGGACGTGGTCGTGGCGTTGAGTTAAAATACTGAAAGCAAGATGAGAGGAGCAAAGAAGGATCTGTTATAGCCTGCTGCATGATTACACTGAATCCAATGACATAAAGGCCGAGACATGAAAGAGACAGGAAACAAATGGGGGAAGCCTGAAACGCCCACAGGACTATTAGTTCCACATTGTAAACAAACACAAATGTTAAAACCTTCCTGAGAAAAATGGCTGCTTTCATCCATTTAACTCCTTTTTTGAGATGCAGACGGGTGCACTTACAGCACAGACAGAGTAATGGCAGGCCTCACGGCTTTATCTGCCTTCTACTCATCTTCAGTCTGCCTGCCAGCCCGTACACTGACAGGACGGCCCAAGACGCGCACACGTATTATCTCTCATACAAAAAAATCTAACGCACATCCATGCCTTCCGCCACACATGCCCTTTCCAGAAATTGCCCCTGGAAAGCTGTCATTGGGAACTGCCAGGTTTTTGGCTAAAGTGTTGAGTCTGCTCATCCATTATTAGGATCCATTAAGACCGCCATGCGATGGAAGACCTGTGACAGTGTCTTTTGTGTCAGGGGTGCTAAGAGAAATCCCATTCACACCTCACTGACCTGCTGTGCGCTTGAAAGGCTTTTGAGTTCACAGCGCACAAGGCTGCAGAGGGAGACGCCTGCATTTCTTATCTGGCCGAGTCTTTTCCCAGAGAAAATGAGAGGAACAAAAGACAGACTGGGCTATTTATTGTTCAAAGCACTTGTGTTTCTGACAGTGTTTTTTGTTTTGTTTTTTTTCTAAAACTGAAACCTGACGATAAGGTAAATGGGATGTATATGGACAGAATGACAATATATACTGTATGCTCTAACCTAATTTACAAAACTGAATTTCTCTTGGGATTGACTTGTAGTTGTATATTGAGGTGTTAAGCCATTGTGTTTTCACTTCTTAAAAATGTAGCTACGTGTTGGGTTTCCAGAAATACCACTAGGTGACCACAAGTACTGTGGTGGCAGAGAAAGTTGTTGGTGAAGAAGGAATTAAGGAAGTTGAGGAAAACTGTAAGATGAGCAAAGTCATCTCCACTGAAAGTCTTTTGCACAGTTCCGCAATGTAGCCACACTACAATGTAATCTGAGTATCTGCATCTTTGAGAAGCACGATCTGCATTTGTACATTTGTGTGCTAATTCATATGCATTTATGTACAATATGCGTGCAACACAAAACGTATAATCTTGCTCCACTCTGTGTATGTGTGTGTCGTTGCATGCATGTAGAGCATGTGTAAGTATGAGGGTAATTGGCGGAGGGGCAGATGTAGGGACAGACTGCAGAGAGAGCCGCACCACATGCTCCATATCTGGGCTTTGCTGTCTGGGCGAGCCGCCATGCATTTACACCCCGGCTTGGCTTACAGCGCAGCCAGCACTGCTCATGAGGGAGCCGCTTATTTAGAAACTCAGGACGCCTGTTGCACGAGGCAGCGATCTGCGTTTCCAGAATGACCTTGTAGTTTTTAAAGTAGATAAGAGAAGAAGGGAGATTTAGGGGGAAAGTCTTTGGAGCGGAGAGCTGAAAAGGCATTGTTCCACAGGAATGTAATCGTGATTGATGCGTCAGGGGGAGCTAGCTCTCTTATCACCTCTAGTCCTGCGCCAGAATATGTCACAAAGTAGATTAGTTACATTTACAGAGGGAGGGGATGGGAAAATACATCATGCCAAGGAATGGCGTAAATTTAGACTGACAGAACATAACAAACAAAACCAGGAAGTTGGCTCGCTGAGAAATTTGTGGCCGCTCAGTGTTTTTTTTAAAAACAGCTGGGAAGAATCAGACTTTATGAGAAGGAGAAAGCACATATACACATGCACCGATGCAAAATGATTAGGGGAAAAAAAGAAAGGCATGGGCAATGGAACAGTCGCTGCTATACGATGCAAATAAATTGTCTACAAACTTGGAATAATGTTTTCTTTACAGGGCAGAACAATGTTGTTTTGGCTGAGGAACACCAGAGCTGTAAGGGCAGATTGAGGCGCTACTGGCAGTTCGCTTAGGCCTCTCCTAAAAACCTTATCTTAGTCGCATTCATGTGTGTATTTGCGTGTCTTTTTGTGTGTGAGTGCGTCTCTTTCAGGCTAATCAGTGGTCTCTCTTTCCTACTAAGACACTCGTTCCTCTCCCGGCCCCGTCTCGCTCTCCACTGCCTGTCACCGCTAATCCTGCTCCGACAACAAGCCTTCATTAGTGCTCTTCCAATCCTCACATCCCAGACAGCAAGCTAAGCCTGGCCGTCATCAGATAACCAGCAGCCATGGCTTCTTCTGGAAGCTCTTTGGGGAGGAGTGTTTTTTTTTTCCTGGGGGAATGTCCCCTTTCGGCTGTACGGCTGACTGCTCAGGCTTCCTGTTTTGGTGGAGAGGACAGGATGAAGGGGCTCCAAAAGAGAGGTGGTTGGAGTTAGGGGGAACTGTGGTTATTAATCTGGGGATGTAAGACTTTAGCTCTTTAATGAGGAGCTGTGCTAAGACACGAGCTCTGAAAAGCTTCAGTCGGGGTCAAACGTCAAGTCTGAGCTCAAGCGACTCTTTACTGAAAGACGCTCTGAGATTATGAGAGGAATGCATATCAAAGGCCATCCTCGCTTTGGTTTTTGGCCAGCCAGACGAACTTTCCCAAGAGAATGAACTCAATGACAGGCGAGGGCTTGAGGCAACTGTCACTTCACATGAGATGCCAGCAGATAACACCTATGAGGGGAGTGCATAGATCTGTCTGGCTTATACAGGCAACATTGATTATGCCTCCATGTGGACCATAAATCCATAGCAATAGGCAGAAGCATGTTTCAATCGACCGGACAGTGACTGTTCAGAGACAGCAGAGCAAAAGAGGATGTCTATGAAGAAATTATTGCTGTTTATGCAGAGAGATTGAAATCACAGGAGAGCAGACTTACTCCGGCCAAGGAAATTAAAAGACCACACGCACGCATATATACACACTTTAAGTGTTCTGTCTTTGTTTAAACTGGCAAAGCGGCCAAACTTAAATAAATGAGACTTCACTCTGACTTCACTTTTAACATTTTAGAACATAATGTACATTTCACTATACAAAAACTCGCGTTGGAGTGTTTTAATTGTGGAAAAATGTAACAGGGTCAGGAAACAGTGTTTATTTTATTACTACCCTTAAATGTATTTGTCAGTCAGTCAAAATGTAGAATTTGTGTCTTTTATGACTTTCTTTTAATGGATGTAAGGCTTGAAATGTGGACACTTTCCACCAGCAGTGGTTGGCTTTCCAAATTTCTTTGACTGAAGTGTGATTAGGGTGCCTCAGAGGATCGGAAGAGACAAAGATAGACACATAAAAAGCGATGGCAGGAAACGCAAATACGGATACTAAACTCTCGGCATGACTCGAAATGTAAGATATGGGAAGCTTTATTGGCATCTCTTTGACAAATATGCAAACAGATCGAAACAGGAAAATGGGGAGGATGAAGAGCAGCGGTTGTAGCTCTGAACTCAAGCTGTGTGAGGCGAGAGATAGCCAAGAGAAAATTCCTTTTAAAAACATGATACTGGAGCTGTTTTTCATTATGAGTGTTGGAGAGAGGGGGGAGCTGTCTGTGACAAAGTCCCTACTTCCTCAGGGTCAACATTGACTTAATGAAGTTGAATATCAGTCAAATAATTCCAAGAGATTACATTAAATGATTTCATTCAAAGAGTTTTACTAAGAATCATTTAAATGTCTGGATTTGAGTTGAAAGTGGCTTTGTGGTGATTGACTTTGCAGCTAAAGAGATACGCCAAAGAAAGTGTAGTGAAAAAAGGGTAAAAGCACGCATATGAGGGGGGGAAAAATGGATTGAAATCGAAAAAGTCAAATGAAGAGGTTGAGAAAGGGCAGGAGGGACGTGATAAGTCACAGAAAGGGGAGGGAGAGAGGGAGACAGACAGATGCACAGACAGATAGAGCGACAGATGGAATCAAGAAAGGAGAAGCGGGAGGATGTCTCACCGTGGCAGGGAGCTGTACTGCCTCTGTGCTTGTTGGAAATCGTCTCGGCCCTCTTGCTGCTCCTTCTGGACTTGAGTCTCGACTGTGACTGAATGGCGTCCGCTCGGTATCTCCGTCCCGTTGCTCACCTGGAACATTTCAGAGTTACAAGTCAACATACACACACACGTAAGATGGCAGTAACAAATGAAGCCAAAGTTAACATTTATGTGTTTTGGCGATACAACGCCCACACAAATCTGGAAATAAAGAAAGCACACCTCTGCTCACTTACACACACGCACACACACCGACATGATGGAATATTCTTCCCTCAGCACAGCAGGTGTTTGACAGTGTGATGCCTCGTGTGTGTTGGGCTACCCTCAGGGAACAGCTAGTTAGTAGGTGTGATTCTGTGAGGACTATCGAAGTGAAAAATGCACCTGTGCCCGTGGATGAAAAGTTGCCAGAAAACCTTGCTTTGGCATAATTAACAACGATATAATCTTATTCATGTTATTACAAATCCTTGGTTTACCAGAAAATAACAACATTCTCAATGCAGGACACAGCCAAAGATGTGGCATTTTAACACCAGCAATTATAAAAGTAGGGTTGTGTTTGATGACTTTACATGTTCACAACAACTCTTTGAATTGTACCTGTCCTTGTATTACAGAGTGAGTCTCTAATATTTATGGTTTAACCTTTACCTATGGTCATGAGTTTTAGGTGGTGACCAAAAGTATGAGTTTGTTTATAAGTGGACTAAATGAGTTTCCTTCATAGATGGATAGATGGATGAAATCTGTGAAACTATTTTTGTTTTGCTATGCAATTAGGATCATGTTACACAGTACACAAACTTGTCATGCAGAATAGTGATTAAAAAAGAAAAATACCAATACAGTGCATTGGAACTGAGGTTGATAATCTGATTTAATCTCAGATTATATAAATGATATTAAAGTATATTTTCCTTTAGGGATTTGGAATAGATTTTTGAATTACTGTACTTCACAGTAACCACACCTAACGTTTTTCTTCTTTCTATTAATGACTTTATTTCTGTAGATGGAGTTCTTTGTTGTCTGTTCAGTCATAATAGTTATCAGTTTCTTTTCTTTTCACAAAACAGACTGCAGCTGTTAGTGTGAATACATCTTTTGCTAAACCTAAGCTGTGTATTTCTGAAAGTAAAGTAAGCACCTCTGGTATACTGAAGACATAAATTATAGATGAGAATCACCAGTCACTGCTTCATTTCACAGATATGCGTGTGACTTGACTACACACCACGATCCTGTACCGGTGTGCATGTGTGTTTGTTGTCTGATCATCGGTTGGGTTGACATGGAGATATCATCTCCCTCAACACTAGCACACTGCTAACGAGCTGGCTGATGAAAGAACATGACAAGCCAATTAAACAGAGGCGAGCTGAGGAAGCGCAGCAAACATGGCTTGACCAAGTGTCAGTTTTCATAAGACTTGGACGAAAACATGGTGGGCAGGTGGGGGTGTTTGAGTGCATAGATTTCTGCTAAAGTAAACATTTTTGAACTGAACAGAACTTGAACAAAATCACTGTTTGGTGGCTAAGGCAAAGATTTTCTTATATTTGGAAAAACTGTGTCTTTGTGAGGTGGTGGAGGAGAGGGGGATGGTAAAGGGGTAATAGTACATAATGGACTGATGGGGTAAAGGTGTGTTGGTGGACGGAAAAGCCGTCCTCTTGGAAACATCCCGCGTTCTTGAAATGGTACTTGAAATCTGCTTTCCTCCTCACTTGGACAGCTGCAACAACAGTGCAATTACATTTCACTCAGCTTCAGTAACAAGTCCTTTCTCAAACCCTCCAAGTCTGAAAAACATAATAGTATTTCATATGTTCAGATAGGACTCATATGTTTCAGGTTTCGTTGTAAATACACATTTCCCCTGCTCAGAAAGTGTTGAGCACCTAAACGAATATCAGATTAACAGAAAGGGATAAAGAGAAATTATTTTACTGGGGCCAAATGTGGTGGTGAGAAAATAATTAGTCACGCACACTGAACGTTTGCGATGTGATTTGAAAGGAAGTGGTCAGGAATCCAGAGGTGCTTGACACTTCAGTTTAAAACTGAAGGGTTGAGGTGGATGACGCCATGCCAAGAGAAATGCATGAGAAATAGCCAGGAGAGAAAATCATTCAACGTAATGGCATTATCCAGGGAAGGAGAATCAGATTATTCCATGTTAGGCCTGGAATACAATGCCATATAAAACATGACATTTGTTGAAATCGAATCAAAGACACGTCCGTGTTCTTTTTTATCCAATAATGTGAAAAATGATGTCAATACGGCACGCTTTTATCTCTCCCTTGTTTCCTTAGTGGTGTCACAGACAAAGCAGGGAGAAAGAAATAATTCTCCACCTGTTTAAACATAAGAGCGTTCACAGACGGTGAGCCGTGAGCCAGGGGGGACGTAATTATGAAAATTATTTGCAGCTATCAAAAATCCGGGACCAGGAAAACAGCTGGGAAGGAGTTGAGCCTTAAAAGTTCAAAACATAAGCATGTCAGCCAAGGTGTAATATTTCTTGGTTCAGACCTGGTCACAGACCTTTCATATATCAAAGCAGGTTGCTGTGATGGGTCAGCACTAACATATGGCGTTACCGCCCACACAGCTCATAATGCTATGTTTGTAGCCCACCACACAGGGAACAGTTTTAAGCAGCTGCGCTGTACACAAACACACATATGGAAAACATTTAAGTAGCTAATGGGCAGACAGAACAAGAAGATATCCAGACAAAAGCCCAGTTGGATAATGATTCTCTGTTAAGGTCCGAACGCGACCCAATTCCGCCAATTTATTATAACCACAGCCCGGTCCATTTGTGGTCGCCGGCAAGTGTAGCTCTGGGTGGAGTGTCCATCTGAGAGCAAGCAGTGTGGTCTGCCATTTCCCGGTCCCTGGACCAGGAAACCATGGTGAATGGGAGGTTGGTTTGGTTATCTCCACATCACTTAAGGACTTCACAGCATGCAGAAATGGCAGAACACAATGTCAAAATTGTATTTTCTATGGTGCAGATATCTTTTTGGATGAACGTGTGGGACAACAGTGAGGAAACGTATTGTCATACTTCCACAAGAGGGGTGTAATTGCTTTATTCTTTATTCTTCTCCCCACCCTCTGCTCTCCATCTTATCCACACAGCCAATTTATCTGCATAAACTGAGTACAGAAAAAACACCCTCAGCAACCTAAGTAATTCCATGATTTTTAATAATTGTAAGATCTTTAGCTTATGACAGTTGCAATCATAAGAACCATGCTCGACTTGAACATCACTGAATAGTACTGTCCGAAATTCAGAGATGCAACCTTTACAGCAGTGTTGGCATAGTTGAGCCAACTGAGAAGAAGCTAAACAAAAGTAAGATCAAAATCATCAGAACTAACAACCAGTTGGGGTTGAAAAACACAGTAAACATAAAAAAGAAGTTATTTATGTTAGTGAGATAGTGGACAGAGACCAATGTTGACAAGTCAAAGACACATCTTGAAGAAAGAAAATGCTCTCCACACCATGAAAAAAACCTTATAGATAAAATCAAAAGTAGCAAAAGGATTTCCCTGCTGCTTTCTATGCTATGCTATGTCACCTTGTACAAGGTCCGTGACGGAAAAGTGTGAAAAACAGCAAGTCCAAACAAACTTTTTGCCTTTAAATGTTTTTTTAGAATACAGTGTCACAGTGTGTGAAAATGAGGTATTCTTTATTTTGGTACTTTAATTGAAAATCCAAGCAATTATAGATTAAATGAATTCATTAATGGTACAAATATTAACAAAATAACAGCAATACTTGGCAGCAACACACAACACACTCCATTTACCGCTCACACACTGTCATGGCACAGAGCTATGTTGTCTTAACTTTAACCCTTAGCCCCTGGGAAGTCAAGTGACAGGCTAAAAGTGGCTTATTGTTCACATGATCATATAGGAAAGAGTAAGCTGTGCACAATCAAACACCCACCAACACAAAAGCACCATATTCAGGGTAACCTAAGCTTACATAAACACAACAATGCTTGTAGACACATGTATCCTGGTAGCAGGAGATAGAGTGATAATAAAATCAAAGGAATTCACATAAATAAGGGCTTTACAAGCTGCAATTGGTGTGTTTGATCCAGGGTACCAGCATGGCTCTCACAGTCCTCTGTGTGGTCATGCTCATTGGCGCTCTACCCAACAGCACAAATTGATTTTATTGCTGCAGACAGAGAGCGAGAGAGAGAGAGAGAAAAAGGAAACTCTTTGGAAAATACATAGCGCTTTATGATGAACATCTGGAAATCCCCTCTCGCAGAGCAGCAGGGAGGGAGAGAGAGAAAACATGCCAGCTTTAATTGTGTGTGTTGGCTTGGGGGCTACATGATAGGCAGGGCTTCTCGTGTCCTGGTCATTATTCCATTAAGGAGGAGCCAGGGTTCGAGGACTGACCTCAGCGTTGTCATTACAGGCACTCACAGGAGACATACCTGAGCTCAGTCTCCAACACTCCAGAGACAAGCCGGGGTCAAACTCAGAGAGAGCGAGCCTCACACCTCACACTACTCCATGTGCTGCCTCTGTACCTGTTCCTCATTATCACAAACCTTTTCTTGTACATTTGCTGTGTTTTTTAAAAGAGGTAAATTGCAACAGCAGTGTTTTTGGAGCCTGGAGAAGGGAATATTTTGTACTGCAGTGCATGATATACTGTTGGACCACAGTATGCACAGCTACTACAAGAAATCTGAGGTGAAATTTGTCAAAATTAGTTGGGATATTTATTAATTTTTTGGTAATTTAGGTAAACATAGCAGCTTTGTAGCTTTCACTATTAGCTAATTGAAATTTTTACCTTTATATTGCCATAGCAGTTGGACAGATACCATCTGCTGATGAAGATCATGTGGTATGATCCAAAATGCCTACTGATTGGAGGTGGGATTGTCTTGTGTTAATTTTAATTGAACCATATTTATTGAATATATATTTATATATATAATATAACATAAGAATAACAAATACACAGTATAAATATCAGAACCGAGGCATCCGCTCTTATACTTATAAACCTATGTGGAAGCCATTACGATGTAGCCTTGAGTACTCAGGGACAAAGCGCATCAAAGTGCAGCTTTTCAGACTTTGATGTGGTCGGCATTTAACTGCCTTCTCGAGCATCTAGCTTTTTCCTGGTTACATTCACTGCATGTTTTGATTTACAAAAAATAGAGGTCACAGAGGTTTGACTTTCATAACTGTGGACAACATTCAGCAACGACAAAGAGTGAAAATCACTGTAAAAAATAAGGAGATATCAATTTCTTGACAAAAAGCAGCATTTAAAGGTTAGACCTAGAACACAAAAAGCCATGAGGTTGTGCTTTCAGTGTTTCTCAAAACTTTCTAAAAATGCGGTTCTTGTCTAATGCCTCCACTCACACCAATAAAACCCACAACTGAATGTGGATGTGGGAAAAATCATTTTCTTAAAGTTTTCAATATCATAATTCAGAAGTCTACAGTTAAAGAGTTTATTTCTCAGGCATAGCTTTATCTCTTGGTCCAGCCTCTGTATTTACACATCTCAAGGCTTTGAACGTGTTTCATCTTTTCTAATGCATCCAATGGCCTAATGTGTCACCTCACATTTTTTGCATCCTCCTTTTATTTCCACAGTATCCATTGGTTCTCATATCTAAATGCTTGCCTGATCTGCCTTAAACTGAGCCATATCCACTCTGCTTTTGAATGACACCAAGACATGATTTCCCTTGAGTTCCTCTAATCAGTGTCAAAACACGACATGGGTACGCCTGTATCTTTCCTAACAAGCTCTGCCATTGTGAATCCTTGTTCGCAGGACTAAAATAACATGAAAGAGGACTAATAAAATAGACTTCAATACTCCAGGGCTGGCCCTATATCTTATTAGCAGTGGGATGGCAGGGATCTGCTCAACAATGTCAACAATCACGAGCAATTAGGAGCGCAGAGTCTCAGACGGAAAAACTAAGACTGCTTAGTGCTGAACAAACAGTTAACATCTCTTTTTGACAGCAAGAGAGATTAAGAAAACAGTAGAGATGTCCGCTTTCAGCCATTTTCAACCATCAGTAGGAAAACTGAAGGAAATACAGAGCAAATAATGTCTGCTGTCCTCTTTTAAAAAAACATACAAGGGAAGTATGCTGTTATGTACAAACTCCACCACGTGAGACCTCCACTCCGAACCAATTTAATTGACAAACTGACACTGATAATTCTCCAGAAAATTAGCTGCCAAATATTTTACCTTTCAAGGTCTGATCCTCTGACCCATAATTTAGAAAATAGCCCTGCTTGGTGTAACAATTAGATGCTTTTCCTCTACAACCAGGTCAGGAAGGTCATCGGCCAAAAACACCATGTCTGTCTCACTGCAAATATTTTTCTTTTAACTTATTCCTGCTGGATAATATGAGTTTGGCTATATTACTGCTTTGTTAGAACAGAAGTAACAGAAGGCTAGTGAACTAAATAATGTACCTATTTGTTCAGATCAAACAATAATATAACAGGTAATTCTAAAAGATTAAATAAACTGCAGCCTTACTTTAAATTCCACAACTTCTTGTGCACAGCATGAAGGAATATGAGATCAGGTCTGGATGAATTAACAAAGGAATTAAGTTGATTACATTTTTCCAATTATGAAGAGTAAATCCTATTGTTAGTACAGATCAATCATGGCAGAGGAGAACGGCTTAAAAAAAGTCAAATCTTAATTTAAAAATTTTTAATTTAAAAATCCCTTTAATCAAGTCTAATGAAAATTAAAATGAACAGTGCGCCTCAGTGTCTTCAATTTCTCTCCCCATACTTTGCCTGTCCTGAATAGACACTTGTCATTGAATGTTTCCCTTGTTCATTTCCACTCCTCTTCCTTCCTGACATTTCCGAGACAGAAAAGGCACAGACAGAGATACGTAATTAGCAATTAGTTCCAGGTCAAAGGTTGGGCCTGGAAATTAGAAATTAGTCAAAGAAATTTGGCAAAAGTTGGGAGTGAAGTTTTAACGACATGGGTCAGATAGTCTGGCAGTCGTACAACAGTGACACACCAAAAGGATGATGACCGCATCATAGCGTACTGTATCAATTATTATTAATTTCACAAGTTAGATAATATTGTTTTCACTGTTAATCCCAGGCCTCTACTTAATTACAGTCTGTATATTTATATAAAACAAAATCCTTCTCCTGGGAAGAAATCAAATCAAATATCAATGCTCAGTGTCTTTTTTTCTCACTTTGTATCACTAACATCTGTTGGAGACAGCTACTGTTCAATCATCAAGAGAATATCACCAAAAAAAAGTATTTTCTTCTTGTTGCAATATTGAAATGCTATTTTTCTGATCATGATACTGTTAGTGTTTGCTGCTAAATGAACAATGATATCATACAATATGATGAAACAAATAATCTTTGTCTTCAGGAATAAAATCAAGTCTAAGAAACCTGTGTAAGTGTAAGTTGGGGTTTTGGGGATGATCTGAGTGCATCGGGTGGAATCATTCTCTGAGCTGTGGCGGTTACTAAGATTCATGGTGTTTTGGTTTCCAGGTCTGCGAGGCACCGACAGACTGTATCTCCTGTCACTCACCCAGGACTGGTTGAAGCTGTAGCTGTGCCGATGGTCCTCGGTGTCCTCCTCCTGCTTGGCCTGCTGGAACTCATGCCTCAGCCTTTGTATCCGGTCGTGGTTACTGGGAGCCACCTGACTGCTGAGAGAAAGGGAAAGAGGAAGTGAGACAGTGGGACTACTTAAATCCAGACAGCACGCTTAGCGGTTCTTCAGAGATCATGTTCAGCAAGCCCTCACTTACAAATAACACCTGGCACATTACTCTCGCTTGCATGTTGTTACTGATGCTTTTTCATTTGAATAATTCACTTAACCACCCTAACACCCCTCTAAAATTGTGCTGAGGATGCCTTCATCTGACAGTCATGATTGCGTTTTGCACACCTGATTGCGATGACTGATCTACGCGCTTTCCCTTCCCACCATCCAGCCTTTCTTCCTGACGATCCCTATAACTGAAAGTGTCCCTTGTGCGCCATTGTAAAAGATGCATGTCCCTTTTAGACTGCTGGAGAATGTTGGCCTTTTATGGTACGCAGTCATTAAACACTGTGGAAAACCCTCATTTACATCCCCTTCATTAAAGGGCTTTGAGGGGCCTGTCAATAGGAATCAATAGCCTTTCCTCAGCTTAATCAGGCTCTCCTTTTATCACCAGCTACAGAGGCAGCACATGACAAAACGCATAATTATGATGAGACAACCAGCTTGATAATAGGGCTCTATTTATGCATACCACAGGGATGAAGTGACCAAAGGTTAGGAATTTGTGCTGGGAGGGAATGGGAGCTCGGGGATGTAGGGAGTGGGATGGATAGTGTGAAGGAAGGAAAGGGAGATAAAGGTGGGAGGTGTATTCTCGTGGATGCCACTGAGTGAAAAACGGAAAGGTTAATCAAAACCATGTGCGAAAAGGGAAAGAAACTAAGTCAGCCAGGACCTGTCACCCTGTCATTGATGGTGTCCTCCTGAGTAGCACTTACAGGTGGCACGCCAGCGGTGGAAGTGATTGCTTATTTGGACCCAGAGGATTCTGGGCGCAATTATAGTGATAATTGCAGATTAGAATGAGCACATCCTTCTGATGATAATGGGCACTAGAACATGCTGCCAATCAAGCTTCATTAAAAGCACAATAAATAGCGGCCCATAAAGGATGAATGGATCTCGGTGCATGCCCCTGAGTAGTGCTTGGTGAGACATGGCTTTTGTGTTATTTGTACTGCCTGATCAAAATCAATTGTGTTAGTTATACTCCATTTGATTCCTATAGCTTTATGTGTGTGGGAGCACAGGACCGTTCATTAGGCCTTTTATGTGGATGTGGACAATTAAGTGGCTCATTGGGGTGTGAGGTGGCTTATGGTTTTAGGGCGTGGTGCGATGGTGAAGTCCTTCTATTACTGTTCATTACAAAATCAATGTCCTTTATATTTGCATGAGGTTTCTTAAGTAGCATATGCAATGTTAAAGACATTAAATAATCTAATTGTAGTTTATAAACTACAGCACTACATAGACTATTTGTACAAACCTCTGGCAACACTTAAAGGCTCACAAAAGATGGGTCTCACACAAATTGTGCTACTTTAAAATCCAGAAGTATTTAAAAGTAGCACATTTATTAATGCAAAAAAACACAACTTCACAAAGACTTGCAGGTTCCCTGTAAGTGTGCGCCTTGGCAACAAATAAATAAATAAAAACACATCTGCAATTCTCAATTAATTTTCTTGCCATTTCCCTAATATATGCCTGTAAATACATATGTTGAAATACAGTACATGTCATCATCTCTGCTTGAGAGACCAAGGTTTGACAAGATGGATGGATGGAAAAAGACCAAACATAGATCTGGGAAGTCCAATGCATGCAATTAGTTTAATCCCTGAGGCTAGTCAAAGAGAAGACCAGGCCGACTCCAAACAAACAGCCTCGTAAATTTTTCCCTTTGACCCTCTAGAGAGAGCCACTGCTAGCATCAGCATCTCAAACATGCACCACTGGGCTAGAGGAACCTGAGAGGGCAGTGGGAGCCAGCTGGGTAACAAGAAAGAGGCTCACAACCCAGACTCCAAACAAGACTGCTCGAATCCACATGCACTTCTTCCACAATAAAACCTTTTGAACTTCTCTCACCCACCAAAGTATTGATATAAGGAATGGTGGCCTGTAAATATGTATAAATGCAGTATATGAATATATATCAAACGGATGGAATAGACGACATGTATGAGGTGCAATGGGAGAAGATCAGTGAAGACAAGATCGCGCGCAAATTAAAGAACCAGCAGCAAGGCACTTCCATATATCTTTCAAAGCGCTACAAATGGAAATTGCATCGCGTAAGGGCTGGGATTGAGGGTGGGATTTAACGAGGGGTGCATTTGTCACGGCAGTTCAAAGGAGCCCTGTGCAATATCTAGATTATCTGCAGGGGCTTCTCTTCCCACCATGAGGGTACCAAGTTGATGGGATTCTTGGAAAGCCCTCTATGGGACCCAGTAGTGTAAATATATTCATATGGTAAGGAAAAAGAGCTGGAAAAGTAGGCACTGGGAAAGAGTAGGAATCAAGTGCAAAGAGACACCAGAGGCTGCCCACTATCACTGTCTCAGCCAGTAGCAGGGCTGTCTCCATAAAGAAGATGGATTCAGCCGCCTTCCCTGAGAGCTCCCCAATTCTTGAGTACCTCTGTGTGTAATTAGTCAGCATGATCGCTGCCGATGCATCAGGTGTCACCGCTTATAAATTCCCCTCTGAATACATCAACATCTGTCATGGGCTTGAAAAACAAGAGCTGCGAGAAAAAGATTGGGGGGGAGCAAAACTGGTGGCAATTTACGTCAGCAGGCCACCTCAGCAATTAGGATAAATGTGTCACCGCAGCCGCCAATAGATAGGTATGAGGGAATATGAATGAATCCTGCTCATCAGTTTGCTATAAGCCATGTGTTTGTGCATGAGGGAAAAAGGTCACAGGTTCCATAAGTGTGCTCAGGGGTACAGACAGGCTGTCTGCATCATGATCGCATGAGCTTGCAGGGCTTAGTCACAACGTTGTTATTTTTTTTTCCCAAAAGGCATCTTTTAAAATGCGAGTCAATGGAAAATGCCGCTCGTAAAGTAATTAAAAAACATGCAGGAGATAAAGTATCCATATGCCACAGCATTCTCACAGCCAGCATCTTCATTCTGTCCTGTATAATGAGATTTGCTCAAAATTCATCCTCATGTTTGCAGACTGAAATGTCAGCACTTGGCCTCGCAGGTTGGCCATGTTGCCCCCAGACGTACGCGGGCATGCCCAACACAGACTGCAACACGTAGATGTGGAAAGAGAAAGAGAAGCCGACACACACTCTGACTTTCTCACACTCCCTATCTCTCTTCTCATCATTCAATCACAAGTCACACTGCTGCTGTATTTATAGCTTGACTGAAAGCGTATTTGAAACGCTTAATGGCAGAGGTGAAGTTGTGAATTCACAGGCATGCAGAGTCCAGTCAAACAGCAAGGATTCAGGCGCATCAGAACAACACACCACCCTCCCCCCTCAGCTCCGACTCGTCATCTCCCTTATTAAGAAAGGACTCTGAAAACGAGTTGTTGTAAATGGCAAGGTACAACAAACACAAGCCTGAGTAAATTAAAAGTTGTGATATTGTACAGAAAATAGATTTATGAGTTCTTTTAATTTGCAGCAGGGCATTTTTTTACTTGGATACATATGCGTGACCCCCATCCCACCTGTGTTTTTCAACCTGACCTGCTGACAGGGGTCATGAGCCCTCTAAAGCTGCAGTTGGGGGTATGTGGACGCCTGTCTGTGTAATAGTCATCCTTTGATCCAGGAGGATTTGGCAGATGTCTCACACACCACAGGGCTTAGGCCAAGGATGCAAACTATGGCACACTATTGCTTCTGTTGGTGGATCAAAGCCGCAGTGAGTCCAGGCCTTCTCTATAAACACTGCTGCTTGCCAATAAAGTGGTAATCCAATCACAGAGAGTGTAACATGGGTCATATGAGCATGCCTAAGGTCAGCGGCCAATCCGGGCCAATCACAAAGAGAGCAACAGAGTGTTATGTTCCTGGGATAATATTTCAAGAGTTAAGTTTGACAGGAGTTCTCTGAATTGTCACAGATTTGTTCTTGTCGAAGTCAAAAAAAAAAAAAAAAGGCTCAGCTATTGGGGCTTCGGTGTGACTTTAAAATCAGACAGTCTGTTATTTCTTATCTGATAACTGTTGATTGAAATTCTATCAGATTATCTGGTTCCTTGCTCTGGCCCCAGTATCTCCACGCAGCAGACGAGGGGGCAGGCTTCTTAAGTTTGGGCCCTTTGGCAATCTTGCATCAAGTCAAAGGCTTAGCTCATCTTTATTCCATCACCCCATGGACTTTCATTTATTTCAAAGACAGAAAGATGAGGCATTTTTGGGAAGATGGACAGCCTTTGGGACCTACCGCAATGATAGAAAAAGATTAGATCTGCATTACCGCTGGTCATTTTTGAAGGGGAGAGGGACAAAGATAAAGCATTTTTAGAATCTTCAGAGGAAATCAGCATATATTGGTCATGATTCTTGCAATCAAACGAAACCATTTATAGCATATAGCCCTCTCCCGGCATCTTGCCGCTTTTCTCTTTTTCCCATCTTCATGAAAATATCTTCCAGTTTTTTCAGCTGCCTCATCTTTCTCCTGCCTTTCTTTCTTTTTCCTCTCACATGTTTTATCTCTGAATGCTTAAATCTTCCTCTGTGGTTACAGGAATAGGTCATGAATTCCCCTCTGTCCCCCTCATGCTCTCCCACTAGCCTGGTAAGTGACAGCTGCAGGCTGGACAAAGGCCTGATAATACCCTGGATTTGTCAGGCTCTGACTTCACCCATGTCCTCCTGTGACTGATGCACTGACAGTGGCGCCTTGCCAGCTAAAAACCCCACTTCTGGATGGGGGCTGTTGCTGTTGTTGAGCTGGGTGTGAATTTGTATGTGTATCCATGGTTCCTTTCAGACTTCAAAACAGCCCATATGGGGTCCTTGGGGGTCTTCAGAGGCCATCATCTGGGATGCCTGCCGAGGCCATGGTGGTATCGTGACTGGGAAGTGTGGAGCTCTGATTAGCAAGGGAAAGAAGCAACGCCTGTGGAGCTGCTCCCTTCAACAGGCTGTCCAGACATGGCCTCCCCCTGGTGTACCGTTCCCTCTCTTGCTTCTCTAGTTTGAGAAATGGAGAAACAGCTTTGCCCCGGAGGGAGAAAGCCATGAACTAAAAAACACATTTCACAGAAAATAAAGAAAGGACCAATTCTTCAGCTATCTCTTTGTCCCTTTAGAGACCTATACCCCTTAGTATTTCAAAAGCCCATTTGCCCAAACACACATACAGCCCATCAGCCCCTCTCTACCCTGATTTACTTTATTACCCAAAGGAAAAGTACTATAACCACTCTTCTCTAAAAGTCATTACATTTCAAACATTTCTTTCTTTTCCTCTATTTCATCCTTCTTTTTGAGCGATTGCCAAAATACAGGTGCAAGTGAGAAATTGGCCTTGCAGCTGTCTGTATTTGAGAGACACTGTTGTGCCTTCTGCTCCGCCTTTTCACCAGTTTTACAGCTTTGGTTGCAAAGAGAATGCACTGGAACTGATGAAAGCAGCTTTTGTGTCTGTATATTGTACCACATGTATGTATTACTCATGGGCAGAAGGAATAACCACTCTTCTCTAAAAGTCATTACATTTCAAACATTTCTTTCTTTTCCTCTATTTCATCCTTCTTTTTGAGCGATTGCCAAAATACAGGTGCAAGTGAGAAATTGGCCTTGCAGCTGTCTGTATTTGAGAGACACTGTTGTGCCTTCTGCTCCGCCTTTTCACCAGTTTTACAGCTTTGGTTGCAAAGAGAATGCACTGGAACTGATGAAAGCAGCTTTTGTGTCTGTATATTGTACCACATGTATGTATTACTCATGGGCAGAAGGAAACAGGTGTTGCCTTCTCACAAAAGAGGAACTTAAAGTGCTTTTGGTTGTTTAAACTTCCAATATACTATATGGTCTGTGGCTTTAATGCTAAAAGAGAAAAGGGTTGAGATGAGACTAAATCGAGTAAAATAGCTTCAGTCAAAGTTTTGGCAGAGCCAGCTGGATGGCCAGAACATTCAAGTAAATAAAAGTTGAAAAAAAAGGATGCTCAGGTGCGGTCTGGAAATGTATCAATTATTCAACTTATCCTGTGGGGAAGTTGCAGCTGCTCTAACTGTGGGTGAAGGACAGACAGGTCATAGTGGCTTTCCATTTGAAGTAAAAGCACCTTACAGAGGCTTAGTTCAGAAAGTTTGTTTCTACTGTATGTTTGTCCTTCTTGATTTTAGTATAAAATGAACTCTATGTAAGAAGATTGTACAGTACAGTTAAC
>JAOXYL010000055.1:4083467-4114266 GCA_028564955.1 Terapon puta
GAGAGAGAGAGAGAGAGAG
The DNA here is from genome assembly GCA_028564955.1 of Terapon puta. NCBI lineage: Eukaryota > Metazoa > Chordata > Actinopteri > Centrarchiformes > Terapontidae > Terapon > Terapon puta. The sequence continues at coordinate 4,083,487 of JAOXYL010000055.1, forward strand.
AGAGAGAGAGAGAGAGAGAGAGAGAGAGAGAGGACTGGAGGAGTCTGTCACCATTCCTGTCGTGATCAACATATAGACAGACAGCCACTTATTTCTCCTCTTGTCTACCGCATGCTAATACACTCTCTCCCATGTGCAGACAGGAAGCGTATGGATAGAAATGCACTTTCAGAGTGACACACATGAACATCAAACTTTCACAATTAGGTTTATGCACAGTTCCATGTTCTCACATAAGTAAGTGGTAAAATACAAGGCAGATGAACAGCAATGTCCTATAAGTGGTTTGAAAAGTTCAAATAAATCTTTTTTTTAACCTGTTGCTACATGTTTAACCCCGCTTCTAGCCCTTATTCTAAACTAAGCTAATTAGCTGCTGGCTGTAGCTTTTTATCTTATGGAAAAATACAAGAAGAGATGTGATTTACTCATCTAACTCTAAACTAAAAAAACAAATAATGTATTCATTAAATTATAAATTTACATTATTTGCATGCATAGAGGGGTTTGCTCATGAGAACATGTGCTCTCTCAGGCACGCTCTCGACTACCTGAGCCCAGCATCTGATTTCACACGGCTTTCGCATCGATCACAGCTCGCAACATATGAGATAGACAGCTGCTGTTGAGAGACAGAGGTCCCTGCTATTACAGAGCCGTCTCATCCATTTACTTGCAGATCAATGGGACGGTTACTAAAATGGCTCTAGGAGCAGTGTGTCATCCAGCTCAGATACTTTAACCACTTTGGCCTAAGTCCTCTTTCTTTCCCGCCTTAGCTCGTCTCTATCTGATCTGGGTCGTCCTCTCTCACCTCGGTTGTTGTTTGGGTGATGGACTCTGAGACAGGACCGCGACCTGGACTAGTGAGTTGTATTAAAGTTTGATGGTAACACTGGGAGGTGGTTTTGTTGGCTCGTCTTCTTTACAGCTTTGCTCTGATTAACAGGTTGCACGGAAACAAAAGTCACTTTATGAATAAGTAATGGATCTGGGTGGACACTGCCAAGTTCCCTTTTAATTAAATTAAGTCACATTTAAACAGAAAAAAAAAAACATGAGAAGAGGGGAGAAAAATGGACTCCCCTCCTCATTTGGACATGAAAGTGAGGTATGATTGCAGCCCGGTAGGGGATTAACGACTCGCCATTAAAAAAGCTGATGATTCTCGCTGAGGCTCCATCTCAAAGTCACCATGCAGGGATGGAGACACTTGGAAACTCAAACTGAAAGAAATGCATGCAGGGGGGTTCAAAGGGGCCTCAGACAACGTTTGTTTTCTATAGGCCTTTTCTCACGCTTGTGCACTTGCATATAAACACGTACACACGCATATACACACCCCGGCATTCTTTTCACGATAGACTGACCACTGAAAGCCCTCCAAAGAGAAGAAATCAAATAAAGCCGTCAGTGGATGGAGATTAAAAGGAACACTACACAGTAAAAATCTGATTTATGAAGCTCAGGCCGGGTTGCTACGGGGGTTTTGGTGCCATGGTAACCCAGTGAACGGTGAGGTCGAAAGGGGCAGCTGAATGAGGAGCTGGAGAATGGGGAGAAAAGAAAGGAGACTTTTAACCTCTCACTGTTCACATCTTTTCATCAAGCCTCAAGCCTTTACCAGGCTAATGCATAAAGGTAGAGTTTCAATAGGGGGGTCAAAGTCCTCTTCATAAATTACGAAAGCCTTTTACATTGTTTCCATTCGGGCTGAAACAGACCTATTTTGTCCTGAATGAGACAAGGATTTAAAGGCAGCAAGTTCATGATTACAACTTTATAGAAACGGCTATTTTTTTATACTCCTGTGCTGAATTTCTCTCCGTTGCCCTCTTTCCATTCCCTCTGCCTCTTTCTGCTCCTTTCCTGCTCCCATCTCTCGGCACTACCCTTTATTGTCAGTCCACCGCTGTGCAGCCAGTTATTCAGCCAGTCAGCCTGTGTGGCAGTTCTGAGACCTACCGTGGTTAGTGCTGCCTCAGTGTGTTGTTGTGTTTTGTCTGCGGGACTTGTCCTGTGCCATGCTGCTGTGTCCGGGGCCAAGGCCCTTTCCTATTGTCTGCTGCCATATGGAAGCCAGCACCAACATGGCGATAAGCCTGTCCTCATGCTGTTCCCTGACCTTCTCAGGCACCCAGCTGGCACTAAATGCAGAAATAATTATTATCCCAATTACCCGGGCCAACTCTGTCTCCTCTTTGTGTGCTGAGGGTGAAAGGGGGGGGTCCTCTGAAGTGCTGGGGGAGATACCGTGGAGGGAGGTCCCACACAAAAGGAGACCACTAAGAGGTTGGTCTCATGCTGCCTCATACGCTGTATATTAGCTTGTCTGCTTCTGTGAGAGCTGATAGAGAGTCTATAAATCTTGCCGATGATTCAATATGGTGTAGCTGACAAGTACAGGTCTTAACCTCTGTATGAATTGCACAGAAATGAGATTTAAACATGGCTCCTTGCACTAAATGGGCTAAAGGACATAAAATATACAAGACAAACCATAGTTGCATCAGGTTGAGGGCATATTAAAACATAGTGGATGTCTGCAGAATAATTCAAATAAACTTTTTCCGAGGTTAATCATAATACATTTTAAACAGGATACATTTAAAAACAATTCACAAAGTGATTAAATAAATTTGCATTTAAATGATGCAATTAAAAAATAGTAAGTATTAAATGTTCCATTTAACAATTCTCTTTCATTATTCAGTCTTAAACGACTCTTGAAACGATGATTAAACTGATTTTTAAACAAAGTGCTCAAATTGTTTTAAAAGGGCTTTTACATTTTACTTTGTGATTCTATTCGAAAGTAGAATATTGAGTCCTCAAATACAGTCAAAGTACCATATTGTAGCAGTCATAGCAAAGTAGTGAATACCTCTTCAAAAAGTTTTCTCAAAGTTTCTTTTTGATACTTGATTAAACTTGTGAACAAACTTGTAAGAGCCACCATCCAGCCACATATCACTAATCACCTTTAGCCATCTTCCTTAACACATTAATTTCTGTGAAATTGAGATTCACAGAACCCCCAAACCTTTCTCCAATAGTTCATTATCCACAAGGAAATATGACTCCTATGCTGTACAGTTTGCACATATTGATTTTGTACATACAGTTAAGGAGAGGGAGAATTCGGACACACATAAACACACACTTGCAGAATCTCCTGATATTTGTTCTTGATATAAGTACATAAAACAAAGAGTGCTGACCAAAAACAGCTCTGCTTTATAAAAACTGAGGGGCCGGAATGGAAGCATGCTGCCTCAGGTACTCATGAGACAAGGAAATACAATATAGGAAGTTCAGTTCGAGGAACTTTAACAGTTTGACTTTGAAGCCTTATCAGATACCAAAACACTGGCCAGAGGCTAATAATACTTTAAGGCAGGATTTTTACAACAGGGCTAGCTCTGCTCAGCCATCATGATGGCAATCACTTTATCTTTTGTCTTTTGACACAATGATTGCAAGTTTAACGGCTGAAATATGGCATTCAGGTTTAAAAGTGGTCCAGGAATGTGTGCTTGATCGTCACTGTCGTTTATACTGTGTTGTGAGCCAGGTTATTTTTGCTGAATGACCCGGAGTTTCATATTTGCTACAGCCTCCTCCTTCAACATGTTCTCTTTCCACTCTCTCTAAGTGTTTCTCTTTTAGTTGCACAACATCTGGCTGGAAACAGGTGCAATGTTCGGTGGAAGAAAAATGGCAAGTCGTCAGTTGGAAAGACATTTTTTTAATCTGACCTGACGACTGGTTTCCATAAATAAACATTGTTCAAAGGAAGTCCTCAAATACCGCAGGTTTAATAAAGTTGGCACCGGCCTTTAAAACCTGCTACTTTCACCTTCTCACCTTCCTCTAATCAGTTCCTGGTGCACACTGGAGCTGAGGACACCAGGGTCCAACCAGGAATGATCCACACATGTTCCAGCCTTCCAACTGCTGGAGCATCTGTGCCATAAACTCTGTCGGATACACTGAAAGATGGATGGACAGACAAGACAAGTGCAGAGCTTCAAAGCCTGGCCAGGAAGAGGGGAAACGTTGGCGGATTTAGCCCCTCTAACAATGGATGTGTTCACTCGATGTGGAAAAAGCCCTGTGAGAAAGATGTCTTTGCTCTGAAGTCCGCCCCCCCAACCCCAGTGGAAGGAGTCCAAAGCAGAGGCAGGAGGGAGAGCCACAAGACCCGAGAGAAAGAGGGAAAGACGAGGAGCCCTCAGTGGCAAAGGATAGTATAGCATGTAGCCTGTGAGCGGATTCAAGATTTCAGGAATACTACGCATGCATGTGAAAAGCTCCTAAGACGACTGTGATATTTTCCCACAGTAACTCCTAGTTTACTTACAAAAATGCAACCATACATATATGAAGCAGCCACCTTAACTCCCCAGCACTGACACAAAAGCCAGCATACAATAAAAAGCTATGGATGATGGCAGGCGATACATACAACAAAAACACTGAAGGCATCATTAGCGGGCAAAACTGTCTCCACCATCAGCTCATCTTATCTCTGCACTTTTATTGCTTTCTCTCCCTGTGGTGAAACGCTAAGGCTGCTAGGGTTGCTGCTGATTCCTCCCCAAAGATTTTTATCCTTACTGAATGTCACTGGAGCTTTGGGTGCTCAAATCACTTTAGAAAGCTGTATTTTTTTGTGTCGTTTCGCTTCGGGGCTCAAGCTCCAAAGAATGAAGCGGGGGGAGGGGGGTGAGAAAATATCATATCCATGCCAGGAGAAATGATCTCACTTATCTTCTCGGGATCTCAGCAACGTTTCCACCAGATAGATAAATAATGAGGTAAATGCCACGATTGGAGAAAAAGTGAGGGGGGATTATTACATAGCTCCGTAGACCAATGAACATATCATGTCTTTATCGACTTTGGCCTGTCAGAGCTTGTCCGCTGTTTGATACATAACAAAGTAGATCCACATCCTATACTTTACAGCCTGAGGTGTTTCATAGCGGGTTAAGCAATTTCGGTGCTGATGTTGGAGCAAATTGTGGTCTTTCACATTGCGGGAAATCACTTTCTGGCTTGTAGTATCAAAGGGAATGACCTGAAAGAAAAGAAAACAACGCGCACCTCGGCGGAGTAATGAAAGCAACAGAGGGTGGATTTGAAGAGATTAGCCTGCCAGCACTTACATTTAAATGCCTCTATCTGGCCTTGCTTCACTCCATCACATAGAAAATGTTAAGAAGCAAAGAAGGGAACAGTGGGGTTGATTAGAGTGGGGTTGGGGATTAGGTCTGAGCGAAGGCGCTTTGAGTTATTTAAATCTGCCCCCTTCGTCAAGGTACAAAGCCACCGCTGGTAAGGTGCATCATGACTTATTCGAATGAAGTGAATAAAAAGGCGGAAATAAAAAGAAGCAGATAACTAAAGTGCCCCCCTGCTACTCCACGGTGTTCATTAGCTCAGTGCTGGTCAGGTAGCGGCTTCAGAGCAAGAAGCGACGGATTGGATTGTCCTGTGTTGGCAGGTGTGGAGCCAAAGCCGAGGCTCCATCCAACCGGGAAAGCTGACAGAGTCCACTTTTAATTAGGGGCATCTCTGTGAGAGGTCCATCAGTAATGAAGAGGTGGCAAGGTGGAGAGGATTTGTGATAACTGTGATTTAATGTCACCTTGAAAGAAAAAAAAAAGAGAAAAACGGAGCCGTGTACCATAAACACTGCTCAGATTTCAAAGTGAAAAACTACAATGCAACCCACTTGTTTGTCACTTTTCACATAAAACATTAAAGAGTTTTAAGAGTCGAGGCCTGTTTCATGTACTCTCAGCCCCAGAGACTGTATGCTGGGGCTTTCTTGTGTCTCTCTTGCTTTGCCAAGACTGTGATCTTTTCCCTGTGTGTGTTTCTGTCTGCGCGTGTGCGTGCGTGTGTGTGTGTGTCGATGCCAGTGAAAGACAGACTGGCTTTGCTGCAGGAGACAATGGGAACACTGACCTTCTCTTTGCCATTACATCCCCTAGAAAAGATGAAAATGACTCGTGTCTTTCTGATAGTCACACTGTTTTATCAGTATATACAGGATGGATCATGTGTGTGTGTGTGTGTGCACAAAGGGAAAAAATGTGACAGAGAAAGGGGGTGACTTAGAGTCTCAGCAGGAGAAAAGAGCCATCAAAGAGAATCCCAAAACCGCTCAACTCCTTCTATTGACGAGACGCCGGGCTCACACTCGCTAAAGCTCAGAAATGTGTGAGTGTGGATAGACGTGTGTGCGTGCATGAGCATGTTCATTCTAAAATCCATTGCACAAAATTACTTGTCAGAGCATGTGACCTCCATCTGTTGGGTGCTTCTGGTGCCATATTTGTTTTTGTTTCATCTGCTATGAATAAAAGACTGTAATCCTGCTGAAATGGGCAGCATCACAGACCGTCTTACAAGAGGAAATGTGTAAGTGAGATTTTTTTTTGTCTGCTTGTGAGAGCAATGGTGGGTGTGTGTCAGACATGGGAAGAACATCCAGGACCTGACGTGACCTCCGCCAGCTGGCTGTCCCACTTTCTGTCTGCTGATACACACACACAAACACACACACACACACAGTCACACTTACACATTCTTTGTGTCTTTGACAAAGACCCAGTCTGTCCACAGTACAAGGACTCCCTGCTCCAAGTGTATGTCCAGTGTGTGCATGTGAGTGTGTGGTACTGCCTTTAGGGGATATGTGTAGTTGAGATGGAGTTCATTTGGCTCCTCTGTTGTCATCACCTCTTCCTGATTGTGTCTGCTGGATTGTACCCTGGAGAGACTGAAGTCGGTCAATGCTCAAAACATCAACACTTGCCAGCGGCACATTTTGGTCTTACCATAAATGCCTTCACCATCAATCGCTGAACATTTAAGAGTGTTTGTACAACAGTTAGAGCAGACTACACAATATCAGCCCATTAATGACCCGAGCAAAGAGGTGTTGTCACAGAATATCACCATACAGTAGCAGACAACCCATTCCTGAGATTCCTAAGTACAACAGGGATTAACACACCATTATCACCTCATCTGACAGAGTGACCTCCTGAAATTATATATATGACTTCACTATGTCTACATACATACTACACACAATCCTGTTATTTATCATCACATGTTTTATAGATTATATTCATTTATATTAAATGTTAAACAATTGTATTTACTAATTCTGAGGTACTCCACGACTGTTTTCACCTGCTTTATGTTTAGATTCACACAACACACAAGATGCGTGTGGTCGTGTCTGTATCAGCAGAGAATCTGCTGCCACCTGCCTGATCTTATTCTTATTTTGCTGGGGCACTTCTAGGCATCAGCCCCTGGGCAGTGATGTGTAGTGCTCAGCCAATGACAACGCACAGGGTGTGAGGAGCAGGACTCACAAACTCGTGCAAAATGTAACAACAAATTACCAGATCCTCAGCATGTAGGACCAGCAGAAGCTTTCAGGAGCTTTAGAGGAGAGGCCAACTTTGAATGTTCCTACTCTTTATGCCTTGGAAGAATTTCTTGAATTCAGTGAAAAATATGACCATCCAGGGTTGCTTTATGTTGTTTCCAAGGTACTTGTACCAAGACAATACTTCATTTCTCAAAGAAACGCAAAAAAGTTCAAGTAACTGGGGGTCAAAGGGCACCTGGTCAAATCTAATGAACGTTGATTTGTCCTCATGGCCAACATGTTTAACCTCCTTACTGGCTGTCAATGGTGGAGGGGTGGTTTGAGCGACCTTTCACACTTTTGTGTGACAGCGATGGCTGCACTGCAGGTTGGCTGATTTGAAATTCGAAGGGCTCCAGCAGGTGGAATGCTCCGAGTCTGATTCAAAGTGATCCAGCTTTTCTGTCTGCCGAAATGTCAAATGACAAGCCCCAGCACACACACATACACACACGTCGTCTGAGTGAGGAACACTGTATGACATTTCACCAGTCCTGACAGGGCCACAGAGCAAACAGATTAGTGTGCTAGCCCCTGAGCGCAGAGCTCCTGCAAACGGATGATTCTGATATAAACTCCTTGCCAAGTCATGTTTAGAATTTCAGTTTGAGGGCTTACGAGAGCCCTAGACCTTATTGCAGCTGTTCAAAGCTTTTCACAGCCAATTTTAAAGAGTAAAAATGTTTTCGAGACAGAGTTTGGACGAAGTTTAGGTTTAGCCGCAATGAGCTGCAAGGCATTGCAAAAATCAGGGATATATTCCAAATTTCTTATCAAGTATTAAACAGACATTTAAGGAAAATAACAAAAATCTGACATTCAATTTTGGTGAACAAACATGAGTCTGTTCCTGTGTGTCTCTACCATCAGTGATGTGACCTGTTTTGGATATACACCTACATAGGTGCCATTGGAGTGCATATACACAGAGTTTCTTTCATTCAGTGGCTACAATTGAGTGTATTTAGCTGATTGCTCTGATTGATTGCACGTGGAGGTAAAGGGAGTCGGCCACAGAGCAGCCCTCCATTGACTCCTGCACATGGGAGGGACTGCAGAGCATTGGTGCAAATAAATCATGTGTTAAAATTATATTCTGATGTGGGGCCTTGAGTGCATATTGATTAGTAATTATTTGTACTAACAGTGGCGAGGGAGGGACAATGCCATCCATTACTGTGTGAAAATAGACAGGGGATCAATGTGAGTGGAATAAGGATTGTGGTGAAAAGCACGGCGGCCGTTCCTCTGTCAAAGGCGATCATTAGCCCGAGCAGAAGAGAGTGCGCTCTCCGCCATGACCACGGCTTGCCTTTACAAAGCTGACGGTAAATTACATTCCATTCACAGAGGAAAAATTGACCTCACTGCTCTTGTGGTGGCACAGGCAGCTATGTAATAACAGTGTCTGTGGGCCAAGAGCAATCATCCATTGCTTTCTGCCCTTTTCTCTTTTGTCTGTCTTTTTCTGCACTGCTGATATCTTGTCACTTGTAGTGTGATTGTGACTCATCAAAGAAAAATGACGTAACAAGCTGAGGCCATAATAACAACAGGGGTATGCACACACACAAGAAATATGTGACATCAAGCTGGCCAGGCAGTGAGGTTAAAATGTCAAGGTAGAAATATGACAAATAATATGCACAGAGCTGCCAAACACAAATGTTCGTAGTGGTCTGCACTGTGATGTCATGAGAAATGTATTTGGTGTTTTGAATATGGAGTGTTAGGTGACACTTGTGTGCCTCTTTTGAAAACACTGAATTTTCCATCATGTAGACCAAACAAAGACACCGTGCTGTAATGTATTAAGCACAAGAGAACTTTATTCCAGGCAATAACCGAGTGAGGAGCACATCTACAGGCAAGCCATCAGCTAAAAATAAAACTCTTCATACTTTCTCCCAATTAAAACACCTAAGAGCTCTGAAGTGAAAAACCAAAACAACAAAGAAAAACTATCTTCTCCTCTGTTAGGAAATAAGAGAACAAATGTGCGCTATCTAAACACATTAACCCAAGCCTACGGGCCCAGAGAATATAAACCTGCTTAGCTACCCGCCATGTACACATTCACCCACACATACACACACACACACCAAGGAAAAAAGGCAATCTCATCCTCCCATTATGATTTGATAGCTCAAATTGTAGCAATGATTCAAGTGTGGTCCTCTGGGTTTTGTGGATGAGCCCAGAGCCTGTTATTTCACCACTGGGCACCAGGGGATGGGAAAGGATGCTATTGCAGCCAACAAAATGACCATTAAATCACAGGCTATGAAGCCACTCTGGACTGTGAAAGAGCATGCACCAACTGCTTGATGTGTCAGGTGTGTGTGTGTGTATGTGTGTGGATGTAGTGCTTTGCTACCAGTGTACATTGTTGCCCTGTCTCTGTGAACAAGTGGAAATTGTCTGGATAAAAACTGTATGGATGCACGGTTTCATTGCTGAAGTGCACATTGCGTCTGTGAAAATTGTGCAGCAGTGTACGACTACCGAAGTGCAAATCATGTGCAGATGTAAATGCCGAGGATGTGCATGAGGCGTAACCAATGTTTTTTTGTCCATCTCCTCCATAAATGCTAAAGGTCATGACAGTAAGTGTGGTATACCTGTTTCACATTATTATATGAAATACAGTGTCTATACATTCTGCATAATACAGTTCCTAATAGGTCAGTGGTCTGATAAAATGAATGTTTACAATGGAAAAGCAATACATAATGTATGTCTCTATTGGGCAGTGGAATTTGGTGGAGTTTGCAAATTTCAGTTTGTGTGTGCCTGTGCATTTTTAAGTGCGAATAACAACATGACTTGTATGTGCCCCTGTTTGCTGTTTTCAACAACAACAAACAGGTACTAGTGGATACACCACAGCATACTATGGCCAGTGAGCTTGTGCACCAAATGTTGGGGGAAATCTCAAATAGTTCATATGGGATATGACAGGTAATATTGAGATTTTCTCAGACTGAGCTGCTGGCAAGGGGCCTCGCAGCTTGTGAGAGCTACCTCTATGAACAAACTGCCGGTCGTTACCCATATTTACAAAGAAAAAAAAACGGCATAAGAAAGCAGAAAACCAAGACATATAGTATGCCCTGGAGCTGAATGATTATGATTTCATATTTAGCCTCTGCCTTATTTTGTTTTGATAAACAGGCTGACTCACTGTTGAGGAACACGCTGGTAGCGATGTGTGTGTTCACTGAAAGGTGATAGATGATGCAGCTCTTCCATGACGGCCTGGTTTCTATTACCTGTGAACTCAAAGGTAGGAAGAAGCTCCAACTGTGCAAAGGCCATCCCTCCCTCTGCGTCACTTCTTGCCATGAGCTGTATGGGCTGCTTGTGGAAAGGAGGGTAGCTCTTTGGGGGACTGAAGTGTGTGAGGTTGTTACCTTCCTACTACTGTGCTTAGCACCCTGCTAGGAGCTGACATATTGGGGGGTGCAAGACTCCCCCCTGTGCTCAGCTGAACAGAGAAGACACAGCACTTTCCCCACATGTGGCATCACACTGGCACACACTGGCAAGAAACTAACATGGCACATGATGGCAGTTGCTGCATTTATTGACAGCGGAGTGAAGGGGAATCTGACAGGTAAAGATAAAAGGTAATTAATAAAAAAAACATTACAAACAATGCGATGTGACTTATTTCAGTTCTACCAAGAAAACAAACAGATGCAAGGAGGGAACTCAACAAGCAACAACAAATGTTCTGAGAGCAGGAGTAGCTGATGGCTACAATCTACCACCTGTGCCACTGATGATAGCTACCAGGGGCCATGTACTTCACTCAGCAGACAAAAATACCTCGATCCATTGACAAGCCCTGAGTTCCCATAGAAACAACGTGGAGGAGTTGAACGCAACAGCTTGTACTAAAGAACACCATCTGAAACAAATCTGCTGCGCTCTCACCTATAAGATATTTGCTTTTAACGACAACCACTGACCCCTAATTATTCTTCAAAACATGTATGGGAGAAGATTTCAAACAAACCATTCAAAGCAGGTGAAGCAGCCCTGCGTGACTCAACCATCCACTACAGTTTGGATACACGATGGCAGCTTCAAGGTTGTTAGAGTTATACCACGCGGTGCAATGCTCGATAGATCTCCCCACTGTAACTTCATGAGAAGATACATCAAAGGCTCACAATAGGACATCTGAACTGTGGCTATCTTTGCCCCCTGGCTCACTGCAAAGGAAAATGTAAGGGAGCGCGGGGAAAGAGGGAGAGAGGGGAGAGGAAAAAAGAGAGGTAGAGGCTTAGCCTTATCTCCTCCATGCCTGCCTACCTCCAGAGGTATGAGCTTGGAGGGTTTCAAAGTGCTGGGGTTTGGCCCTTGTTGCAGCATTAGTATGTTTCCAATAGACCTGTATGGCACAGCTGAGAGGGTGTGTCTGAACCTCGATGTGTCAACAGCTAAAAGGCTTCTTCAAAGTCAGTCCTATGAAAGATATCATTTGTCATTTGAACATAAAATAGACAGATTTTGCCAAGCTAGTGCCAACTAAGTTTGAGCAGAGGTTTATAAAGCAAAAGCAATCTAAAAAGCAACGGTAATGCTTAAGGAGTTAACAAAAAAAATTAGAAATATGATTCTGTCAGCAGGAGATGTATCCTTCAATTAACTCCTGGTCTTTACTGATCACTATGGGTTTTTGTTTAACTTTACAGCAATGATTTTTCTATATGTAGTATCACTATAAACAGACACAGTCACGTGGATACACTGTGTATAAGCCTGTTTAGCTTTTCCCTCCACCCAGCAGTTTTGACAAGGCTGCCATAACCTTTTCCTGCACTTCTAACTTTTTCTCCCCTGAGTCACAAGAAGAGTTTCAGTTCACCTCGATCTTTTGTTTGCCCAGGAGAAGGAGGGGCTGTCTTGAAATGACATGTGTGTGTAAACAAGGAGACTTCTGGCTTTTCTCCAACATGAGATGTGATGCCATAATTTCTCCTGACAGGCAGGGCTTCAAATAGGCATTTATCTAAACAGGCCGGGAAAACAGCACAGCGGTGGAAGTGACACATGTTAAGACTCAGCATAACAAAGGCAGCGGAGCTTTGGGGGGGTGTAGGAGTTGACAAGTCAAAGGTCTCCCTCTCAGTGAGCTGACATGGCAAGGATTAAAAAAGAAAATTGCATTGATTAAGTCATTATGGGGTGATGGCATTTGACTTTTGACCTTTGAAAAGCATCAGCAGCCCACATTTGGGAATGTCCATGTGTTAGCATGTCAGGAAAGATGTAAGCTACAGGTGGGAGCCATTCTGCTGGTTACACTGGTTTTGTCATTTTCTGCTATCAAATGTGGAATGAAAATGAGTCATTTTCCAGACATGATTTAGCAAGTGTACAAGATCACTGCTCAGTCTAGTCGTGGTCAGCTTGATGTGGAAACACAACAAAACAAACATTCATTCAAGCCAATTAAAACTAATAATAATAATGATGATAAAAAACAAAAACAAACCAACTCAGTTCACAACCTCCTCTGAAAAGTTAAACATTTGTTTCCCTAGTACCCCTCACACAACTATGCAGGGTACGTAATTCAAATGTCAGCTTGTGTTTCTATCATCGCCGCCCATTCACATGTGAATTAATTCCCATAAATACAAGTCCCTCTAGTTGGAATAAATTTTCATTACAGAGATGAGAGGGAAAATAATAATCTTTGACTCACAGTTATAGCAAATGAAAGATGGTATCTCCTGGTGCCAATATTTTTCCTCACAGTTATTAAAATGAAAATGAATGCCTGAATGTTGGAGAATACAAAACAACTGCATTTGCTGCTGAGTGTGTGTGCTCTAGGACTGATTGTCTTCAAAGAGGCCCCATAGAAAATAACTATACCAAAAACAAACAGAGGCTGTATTATTCATGATTGGTAAAATCACTTTTCAGGTATAAACCTGTATGAGATGGCATAGATGATACGCAGGAGAAGGGAGCAGGAGTTCCAAGAGAATATGCACTCATGTATTAAATCTTAAGCAAGACACAATGAATCATGGAAGGCTATCTCGATCTCTCAGACTACTTCCAAGTCATCTGGCTGCTCTACACCTTGGAGGCAAGTTGCACTGCTTACTAAGCAGTGATGAAGGGCGTGATTAATGTTTCGTTGACCAGCACTTTGTGTGCATCAGCCTGACTGTACAAATGGGAAAGGTGTGTGTGTGTGTGTGTGTGTGTGTGTGTGTGTGTGTGTGTGTGTGTGTGTGTGTGCGTGTGTGTCCCTGGGTGACGGCTCCTGCTGCATCCCTTTTCCCCAGGGAGTCGCCACAGCTGCATAAACCTGTCGGCTCTCATGATCGGCAGGGCGATGCGTGGAGACGCACAGTGACAAGGCCCACCTAGATTCATTAGACCTCCTAAGGACCAGATCCATACAGCCTAGCAGCCTGATGTCACTGCTGGTTACCTTGAGACACACAGGCACACACACACACGCCCACACACACATCAGCAGAGCAAAACAAATGCTCCAGATGGGAAAAACATGGAAGAAAACCTAAATCGATCTTGATACACAGCGAGACAACCTAGCAGTAAATATCAATTCAATGACAATTCATGTCAGAGAGCGCGACGTGTGTGCTCTTCTGACTTCTCAAAGTTGGCTCCAGTTGACACTGTCATCTCTTCTTAAAGTGAATGGAAAAACACCAAAGCAAAGGAGCATAAAATGGCAGCAATGGTGAAACACTTGAAAGAAAAGTAGGTTTCTATGTGGAGGCATGCTCTATGCTCCATCTCATGCTGCTGCTTCAGTATGTTTTAGCCCAGAGGGTAGAGGAACATGCTGCTTAGAGACTGGGTGTGAACATAGTGATGATGAAAATGAAAAACTAACACCAGGCACATTCTCAACAACTACCTTTCATACACCCTTAAGCGAAGCACGTAAACTGTACCATTTGAAGTTATGTACAGTTCTGGTCAGCTCCTGCTGTGAATTTAAACCGTGTCAGTGTGAAGCTGGCTGCTCTTAGTAGAGTTTTCTTGAAGAAATAAGGAAGACAGAGCAAGAAACCTAGCAAAATAAAAATTTCCCCAAAAATCAAACAAAATGCAAAGATGACAAGCACGGAAAATCTCTTTGTATACAAGTCTGTGTCAGTGCTTTTTTTTGTGTGTTTGTGTGTGCATCCCGGTGCCAGGGCCGAGACAGGACGGGCCACAGAGCTGGCAGTCATGCTACCCCCTCCCCCCAAACAGCGCTGTGTCTGCTCTGATTAGATGGGGCTTCTTACTACGGTGTGCCAGGGGCCCTGCCAGAGATAAAGACAGACTAACAGATGTTCCCCTTATCTCAGGACCAACCTCAAGCCCATCAACCTCTTAACACACACATTCACAGACACAGACACACACGCTGGGCGAGACTGGGTGCCTTTGTTAAGTTTCACTCTGGAAGGAGTCAAGTCTAACACCAAAATAATTCGTACTATTAATTATGATCACGCATTTATGAACACTAATTCATGCAGGGAAAGACAGCGAGGCACACAGACACAGACGCCCACAACTGTGGAGCCGTACAAAACGCTCATCTCCGAGCCCTGGTGGCTTCCTTTGACAAAAAGGGGAAATGTTTTCAGCCGCTCCACCCCTCTGCCTTCCTCCATCCGCACCAAGTTAGGCCTGAAGTGGAATGTTAAGGTGGCTTTGAAGAGGTGTCTGCTTCATGTCAGCCCGACACAACACACTTATTGTTCTCATCACGCACGGCTGATTATATTATCTCTCTCCTCCACACACCACTGAAAAAGAGAGTTTGAGAGATGGGGGTGAGGTGTGGGTGGAGAGAGAGAGAAAAATGGAGACAGAAAAAGTAGCAACGGGAGAAGGAGAAGAGAGTGGAGGAGGCTCTAAATCAGGAGACAGAGAGATCACGGCACAAAGACGAGAAGCAGAGCTCCGGGGCCCCCAGGGTTTGGGGTCTATGTGTAGGCATAATGAGCGGAGCCAAACATATCCAGCCTCATTAATTTCAACTATCAAAGCCACCTTCTCTGTGCGCTACGCGGCCTGCTTCTTCTCCCGTCTGCAAAAGCCCTCACTTGTCACCTAAGATCAAAACGGGCGAGAAGGAGTGCCAGGCTAGTGCAACCGTGTGCTGGAATAGATACTTTTTTCTTTATGTGAGCAGTGAAAAAAGAAAGAGTGTCTGTGAGAACATCATGCTATCTGCAGCATAACCAGTCACAGTCTGGATTTAGATGCGCGAGTATGTTCCCAAACACCTGGTGTGGAACGGAGACTGCGTCTTGTAGTGCAAGTGGTTAAACATCAATATGTATGAAGGGCATGTCCTTGGGATGGTAAGGAGGTACGGAGAACCGGTTTAAAAAAAAACTAAATAAAACAAAAAAAACATCAAGGGTATCAAATGGAAAAGTGCAATCAGGCTGAAAGAAACACCACCATCTTCCATGAAGTGAAAAGTCAATATGCCAATTACTCCTTGTAATGAAAGCAAAAACATTCAAACTGTCAGTGAAGCAATTTACAGCGGGGAAGTAATAATCACTGACTGAATGAACGAGAATCCTGTGCAAGGAAAAATGAAACTTGATTCATTTGAAAGAAAAAGAATAAAAGCCTGTGTTTTTTTTTAAACAAGCTCTACCAGAAGACGCCCCTTTCACCAGTTTGCATCAGTATTTTTCCTTTTCTTTTCGCCAAGTAAACACATGCCTTATTATGAGATATTTCTCTGCTGAACATGAACAAGCCACGGCAACATCTCCTAAACTCGCGTGCTCTGTGATGCTTCTCAATTCGTGTTTGCAGCTTGTGTTTGTACAAACCGGTACACACCCCGGGGCATCTGGAGCTCCATTCTTTGGCTGCATTGCTTTGCTCCACTCTTCCCACAGCGGCCGGACAAGGTGGTCATTGTAACATTATCTCCATCGTGTGCTGGGGACAGGCCCGAGGACATCTTTAACCACCAAAACCTCCAGACCTTGGCATTTGATGGTGTTCCCTTTTCCCTCATTGCGTTTGCCTGACAAAGCCGGCCTTGATTAAAAAAAGATGGTATCGCCAGTTCTGTTAATGTTGGGTGTTTCACATGTCAGATGTTTCATAATGTTGAGCACAGAGGCATCTTTTGTGGCTCCCGGTTAAACAAATAAACAGAATTTTCCTGAAGCAGAGGAAAGAAAGGTGGCTTTTGTGCAGCCATCACTTACACAACAATGGGCATGATGTTCGTCCGACACACAGAGTCTACGAGCAGATAACCTGTCCCATTAGCAGACAATGCAAGAACATCATTTGTAAACATATGGAAAAGAGCAGGGATGTCATCAAAAGGCACGATCAGGGAGTCGTACATTCCTGATCTTATCTCTGGGACTTGATTCAGGTTCTGCTGTTGTAAAAACCTCCCTGTGGAGAACGTTGCTCACGTTTCATGCTGAAATGGAAAAAGAAAGAAAACATTCACCCAGCGTGAGGGTGGAAAGTTGAAAGGCTGTCGAGCGGCGGCCAAGTTTGTGTCATGTCCTATCTTGCTAGGCACGGCATTTTATCGCCATATCACCTCCCTCCCTCTAAAGAAGAGGAAAGTGTATGATAAACAGCTCTCTTCTGGGAGGATAAAATATGGCAGAGATTTCGCCATCTCAGTTGACTATATTTTCTTCCTTCCCACTTTATCTTTCCCTTTGTCTGTGCTCTCACCTGCATCCTCCTGCTCAGATGCCTTTTGAAGCACACATGCAGTTCATTCATGCAAACTTAAATACATGACATAAATTAGTAAAAAAAAAAAAGAACATTGGCAGTGAAAGTTTTTCAAAGCAAAAGTTAGAGACAGCTTAGCGAAATTATGTTTGCAGGTTAGGCAGAAGTAGAGGGAAATTAGTAGGGTGAAAAAACAGCATTACATAAAAATCTAGGTTAAAGCAAAAAAAAAATGGTTTGCCTGTAATCTGACACTGCTGATGGCAAATCAGGTATGAATATGAAAAGCCAAACGAAACAAAGAGCCCTTATTCTCTTTGGTCTCTGCCTGGTAGACGTTCTCTTTTATAAAGGTAGAGTGCTGAGTTCTGCAGACAGATGTAAAGTTTTTTCATGCAGAGGAGGCATGAAACAGAGAATTCACAGTCGGGGCTGCCAGATACGTGAATGATTTTGTGTAGGCGGTGAGGTAACTGGGGGGAAACTTGCTATACTGAACTTTTATCAGGGTTTTATAATGAATCAAATGTGACGAGCCCCTACGAAGCCACAATCATACCAACCTGTTTTTTTTTTTTTGAAAGGTTGACCTAACAGGTAATTTCTGCACTTTTGTTGGGCTGTCATTTCTAGTTAAAAGGTTCAGCTGTGCAAATTGTATTTGATATTGTTTTACAACAGGGGTGGGTCCCTTTGCCTTAAAAAAAGTGTTCATATTAAATTCAAAGCTATTGTGCAGAATTTCTTAAAGGGGAGAAAATTGTTTTTGTTTTAAACAGTTGTGGGTGTGCATTTCCCAGGCTAGGGCTGGCTAACTTTTGGTTGGTATTGCTTGGAAGAATTTAAGATCCTATTTGTTGTTGCAAAATATGAGTCTGTTTTTTACACATCGATACAAAAGTTTAATCGTTTTCAGGATATAAGCATTTCACTTCAGCAGATACAGGGGTCATTCCAGAAGCTCTCAGACACAGATCAGTCAGTGAGGCTTTGAGCTCGGGCAGGTCACTCTCACCGTGGTCACTTTCATTGAGCAGAGGCCCCTCTAAGCAGTCACAGTGTGGCCACTGACAGAAAACGTCAGCAAGCCACTAATCCCTATTTAGGCCCACAAAACAAAGACAAAGGTCTCTCCCTCCTTCTCACTCACTCTTGTTATCCCTGCCAGTCCCTCTTTCCCTCCACCCATCCAGCCAGTCACTCAGCTTGCCATCTCCCCACTGCTTAGCAGCCTTCACACACATTCACACACACACTCAGATCCATATGGAGAGGCCTGGCTGTTGCCATTGTCTCCCAGGTTATCTGCTCTCTCAGCACCTGGTAGGGGAGGAAGGATTAGCGTGCCTCTTAACCGCTTTAAGAATGCTCTCTACTCTTTGACTCTCTCCCGCCACACTTCCTGTTTTGTTCTCCTCCTGTTGTGGTCAAGCACCATATGTTGGTCTGAATGAGGCTTATCCGTGAGGGGCAGGCTTTACATGCAGCGCTGTTTAGCCCGACACTGGCATGTGTCGAGCTGAACTGAGGAGGAGGCAAAGATGAATGGGCCTTGGGTTAAGCTACTTGACATTCTCACACACATGGGGCCAAATGGTGCACATGCACACTCGCCCTTTGCTTGTAATTGCGCCAACAGTGGCACGTGTGCCCACGATAAGATTACACTGTTGGTCACAGTGGTCATTTTGATGTAGTGTCAAAATATGTGTGACTGTCATAGAATTGTACAGTCCATCTGATAGTTTGATTTATTATAATAAAAAAGCAAAATGAACAAATGCTAAATAATTTTTCTGGGAGTGAAGATCATAGGATTTGACTGAGGATTTGATTGTATATGTCACTGCGAATGCCATTGATATTAAAGACTATAAAGACTTGAACTCGATGAATCACTCATTTCATAGTCATGAGTTTCCAAGCATGGCCACAATATGTAGGTATATAAGCTTAATTTAAGTGTCTACCAAGTTGGATTCTAAAAAGTTTAATGCAAATTCTATTACACTACAGTATACAGTAGAAATACACTGAAAGGACATCAGGCAGAGGGATGGTGGTACATGGAATAAAATGTCATTTCTTAAATGTATTTAACATTAATAAATTGAAATGTAAAGAAAAAAATGTTGAGTTATATTGCTTCTTCATTGCTTGTATTTGACATATTGTTTAAATATCTACACGCTGTTTGTTATGAAATATCCTATATAATAACTCTCTGAATAATCAACACATTTTATGTATTACAGCAAAGTAGTAGGAGTATGCTTTAAAGAAAACTTCTCTGCTCTTCAGGGTAAAAATGTATGATGTGTTGTGTTGACCACAGGCTGTGTAACCTATGTGACTAAGCCTACACCAAGGACAATATTTCATACACACACACATACGCACACTGTTTGTGATTCATTTACTTTCTGATAAGATGGACTGGTAAACAAACACTGGAGCCTTTGTGTTAGCGAGGTGAAGCCATCAAGGTCTCCAGATAACCTTGTTTACCCCTCTGTATGTATGTGCCATATAATATGGAGCTCTGCTGCCCTAACAGCCTTGTGAGGCTCAAAACTGAAAATAAACAGCGCTTTAAAGTTGAAGCCATTCATCGCCAAACACCTCTAGTTATTTCCCTTTATCTACCCAGAAATCAGGGCCTTATTTGACAGAGCGCTATCTGGGCTGGGAATTGCACAGAGGCGAAACAAAAATCAATAATTAGTTTAATTGTGTTAGGCTAATGTGCAGGAAAGCCATCTAAGCTCACATCAGCCAGCCTGGCCAGCACACAGGCAGGCGGGCAGGGAGGCAGATAACGGAGGACGGCTCTGTTACACCTACGGGCTAATTACAAGCAATTCATCAGACAGATGCTGCGATGACAGTTAATTGATTTGTGAATTAATAATCAGGGGTAAAACAATTCTGCCGCCAGTATGATTCTGGCTTCACGGTACCTGGCCACGATAAGACACTCCTGCGGGGTGCTTATAAAGATCAGACTGATACAGTGAAAAACAAACTCAGGTGGAAGATGAGATACTTAGTCTCAAAACTTGATATATAAATACTTTGCAAAATACCTGTAATATTGTCTGACATTTATCAAGTCACCAGGTGATGCTGAAACCACATAAATTCTCCTATTTTGCATCCCTTGAGCAAAGACTTCCCCTGTTCCTAGCCGATCTTTCAGCATCTAACAAAACGCCAAGTTAGTTCCCTATCTCTCTGACACTTTGAGAAAGGAAGCAGTGGGCACCATGCAGAGTGCATTGTAGGAAAATACTACTCTGAGGCCCTTGTCAAGCACTTTTCTTTTCACGAGCTCCTCGGGGCGCTCAGAAGGGAAAGAGAAAGAGGTCGGAGAGGAAAGAAAAGTAGCAAAGAAAACGAATGAAGGAGACAGAGGCATGAGTGGATTCACAGTAAGGAGTTGGGCCAAGGCCTGCAGGGAAACAGGGTTATGCCAGTGTGGTTGGTTAAGGTTTGCACTGTTGTTATGGCCAGGTATGGGGGATGGCAGCATTGAGGTGCAGACAGAGCACAAGGAGGTTAGGGGGTCATGGGGGACTGGAAATAATGAAGAGGAAAGCCTCATTCACTTCCTTGGTTTAGCCTTTGGCCTATAATGAGGGCTCTTGACACCAGGGAGCACACCGATACGACACATTTGGCAGCCTGGCAAATTGACCTGGGAGCCTGACGGGTGATTGACAGCTACTCCTCAGGGCGCCTAAGCTGCCCTGCATGTGAGTGTATGCGCGTGTGTGTGTGTGAGCATATGGAAGAGGGAGTTAGACTGACACAGAAGGAAAGGGAGAGTGAGATGGAATGAGAAAAAAACAGGGATGAGGTGACAAGGGGCTGCTGACGATGAAGAGGGAAAAAAGTACTAAACCAGCCCTGGAGAGGTAATTGTGGGTAATTTAGTGCGGGACCAAATTAGAATTGAGGTTCAAACATCAAAATGGTCTGGACTGAAAGTGTTTACCAGACAGGATAATTTGATATTGGTGTGGGCACTGATGCGTGTGTGGACGCTTGTGTGCTGCTGAGGCTCAAAACACTCTTTCACTACTGCCTCATAACCATCTCCAGAATGTGCTCAATATTTTGGTGTCAAAATGCCACAGAGCTCTGCCAAAAATTCTAATGGTTTTATTTTTTGCCAGATACACAGATTCAGGTGACACAAAAAAGACATCTACCATATTTGCATCTACAACTTCTAATAAAAATATGCTGCTGGGTTCATTTTAGCCTCCATGACTCATAATTCTACTGGTTACTGCTTTTTAACAGCATATGACGGAGAAGTGAAGTGTTATGCTCATTATGATACCATATTTAAAGAGTTTTAAATGTTACAGTAATGAAACATGATTTTATAAAGATTATTCTTGATTAACTTTAACTTAATTATCTTTTGTACATTCTTAATCGAAATATTAGCAGTAGTAATTAAGGATGTTATTGTCTCTGTATGGTGTCATATATTATCATTTCATGCAGTTAAAGCAGAAAAAGCCCATTGTCTTTTTCTGTCTGTTTGCTATCTTAACATCTTCCAACTATAGAAGTCATGAATATCAGTACTTAGAAGAGATTTGTTTTTCAAAACATTTGAAGTAAGAACAGTTCATCTGAAGGGAGGAAGGAATGTAAGATTGCAATCTTATGTAGTATATGTTTGTATGTGACTGTATTTTATTGATGTGGATTTGAATGACAATTTGATACATAAATTAATGTTTATATACATTTTGTAGTGAAAAATGTCTTTCTTTTGTGGAGAAAATGAAGCACAGTCCATAACACAGCCTACAGTGTCTACAGTGTTCATGATTTCTGAGGTGGATATATTATGATTGCTGCCAGTTATTTTGGTCTGCAGAGGCGTCATTTAAGCAAATCAAGTCACACTTTAGAGGCTGTTGGAATCATGCAGTGTCTAGTCAACAACAAATGTAACCAAGGTTACATTATTGTGAAAATCTGTATGTGATTGTGCACAGGTGGTAAAGCATTAAGAGCAGTGCTGGCTGCTAGAATCCAACATGAAATTGGGCTGTAACTATGAGGCTTAAGTTCAACTAAATATATAAGTAAAGGTGAATGGCATATTAAGGTACTGGTGTTCTTTATGTAATAAAATATAAAGTAATATATAAAATAAAAACAAGCTTTGATTGAAACTGGCGTGTAGGATTATTTCACATGGTCCTAAATTGAATATGACAAGAAGCAATGCCCAAACATGAGCCAGATATCTGAACCACAAATGTGTCTATTAATATATCTTTTCTCTTGTCCTGTGTCCTCTTTCTGTTCAGCATAAATCAAACCTGCAGCCCATAACTCCCCCTATACCGGTGGAGTGATGGGCTGTGATGTTTGACTGCTGGACGAAGACGAATAGGAGAATGAGATCTTTATGTCTCTCCTAACCGGGAGGGGACATATATCAGTCTGACCCAGGTGTAAACACTGACTAACAGTCTATTTATCTCAAACGCCAGCAAAACCGTGACCTTGCTGCTACTCAGCTCATAAAATATCCTCCCAAACCTTGAGGGGAGGCTCGTACCTGATGTGGCGTATTTAGATACTGTCACGACACACAACTCTGAATGGAAAAACAATATTGCGAAGTTGCAGAGATGTGGCAGAGCTTTTTAAAGCAAACTGCTGTCGGCAAAATTTTATGTTTAAAAAAGGCTTACGAGCTTACCCAGACACTGGCACTAAAACAAAGAGAAGCACTGCGCTGCTGATAAATACAACTGTAATTTTAACGTATTTACTAAATGAAACTATTTCCTTATTTTATGCTCACCAGCTGGAAATGTGTGTACACGGTAGGTGATGGACCAGAATATAAAACAGTGTGAATTTCCCTGTCGTTCCTTAACTAATCTGAGTTTTGAAACATCAGTAAAGCTTTTCCTTTTTATTTTGTTTTACCTAAAAAATCCCAGGAAAATACATTAAGTGTAACGTGTGGAATTAACTCCTATCTCTTGACAGAGTCAGAAGTGACATTACCTGCTAAATGTTAATGAGATAAAAGCAAAAAAAACACAATGAAAAATGTTTTGATGTTTTCCTCAAACTAAGTGCATTAACCTCTATTCCTTAATCGTGTTGACCTAAAGTCTAGCAAATCTAACAAAGATACATTATGCAATCAAAATAGCTGTTAATTGCTATATTAACCATGTATTTATCATGAAGTGATATAATGCTATGAGGACTCGTGCAGAGGACTGAGTGAACCTGAAGGAAGCAGAGTCGACACATGAAGGCTCCTCTGCTGTGTTTACTTGCTGTCAACACACAGCAGGCAAACAGCCACCTAATTAACATCTATGTCCTGTAAATGTGCCAATGTGTGTGTGTTTTTATTCTCAGTCAGACAGTGGAAAAACAAAGCAAAATTGCAACAAAAGGGAAGAAAAAGTATTTTGGCCGGAGGCATCAATCGCATTGCCATGATACAAAAAAAGAGTTATCAGCTGTGGAGCTCAAAGCTGGTTAAAAAGAAATAAGTAAATAAAAGGAAAAGGATGGCCTCACATGAATGTGAGCAATAATGACACGGTGACAGCTCTAGTTTATATGGCTAATAACCGTGTCACAGCATCATGGAGCCGGCCCGGTGAATTATAACCTCTGTAGACTCTATTGCTGCCATTTTTCCTAAAGTCTCCCAGAGGGGCAACACCGTCCACATGTCTGCCGCGTTCTTCTCCCCGAGGCCAGCACGGGTGACGCTGGTAGATATGTGGAGAGTTACGCCGAGGGTCGCTGGCTGTTGCCTCTCGTATCTCCGATGGTTATTTTAAAGGCAGACTGATGGGTGTGATGAGAGCGAGGCGGGGAGAGGTGCGAGGGAGGTGGTGTTTAAGGAGCGCTCTCTCTGGAGGAGCGGGGTTGAGTTATGGAGCGTGGTGGAGACTGGAAACATCTCGCACCGCTCCGCTATGTCCGGATGAGTGATGGGATGGGAGTCTACAGCTGTGGCCCCGACAGGGAGGTGTGGGAGGTTGAAACGCTCTTCGCTGCAATCACTCTCTCTCTTTGGGAGGTGGAGGTCTGCTCGCCTCCCTGTATTCTCTTCATCTGGATTAATTTCTGTCTACCTCTTATCTGCCTCGGAATCTTGCTTCCTTTGCTGTTTTGTTTTCTTCGCACCTTCTGGTTGTTGTTTTGCGAACATTTTTCGCTCGTTCATCAACTCTCTTTGTGTATATAATTCTCCAGCTGTGTCTTCCCTCTGGTGTCTGCTCGTCATTCTCCCTCGCTCTTGCTTCAGTAAGTGCTACGGTGAGAGAATAAGTCAAAATGCGATGTCAGCTAATCAGTTGTAGCTTTGCACAGCCTTTAACCCTCTGAACTCAATTAGCTTATTTAGCTTTTAACAGCCCAGGCTGCTTTTGTTGTCCATTTCCCTGCATATTCCTTACTTTCTTTCATCTTTCTCACTCTCTCTTTCACTCATTTCCTGCTTCCTTGCCAGCTCTTTCAGCACGTCTGGGGAAGTGACGATGACACAGCATGCCATCCTGATTACAAGGTTAAAAGGCACAGACGGAGGAGTCTCACAAACCGTGGCGCAGCTTAAAGTCACCCGCGCTAAAATAGAAATGACGTCTGTCAGATGCGGCCGTAATCCTGTTTATGATGTGTTTGCTCTCTGACAAAAGCATGAGCTGGCCCAGAACTATGCACAAACACACACACACAAACACACACACACATTCCAAATAATATGACAGACATGCTGCAAACGATTTCATTTAAAATGACATTTTGTCGGTTTGTATTGACCACCTCCAGGCCAGCAGGTTGAATGAATCAAGACATGGGTGGGTGTGTGATGAGTGGAGAGGGGGCTCATCCTGTCACTCTGCATCCTCAGATAAGATGGTCACCTTGTGTGTGTGTGTGTGTGTGTTGGTGCGGGGGGGGGGACATTTCACCAACATGCGACCTACCCAATCATGTAGCAAAAAAGACCACTTTCTCTTTTCTCTTTCCCTCTTTTTTCCATCTCCATCCCTTTAACTAAGCTGATTAAAAGGCAACCCCCCACCCACTCACCCACCACCCAACCCACAGCCCTAGGGCAGCACGGGACGGCGAGGGGCCCTAACTGCTTTCTGCATGAATATTAAGTGTGGGATTTGTGTCGCGAGTTTGAAATTGGAAATCACAAGTTTGACTAATCAGCTTTGGAGGTTCCACATTCAGGGTTTGTGTGTCTGTGTGTGTGAGCGTGCGTATGCATCTCTTCCTTCGTCTCCAGTGGCAACAGAGAGTCCCTACAAAGACATACACACACACGCACACACACACACACACACACACAAACCCCCCCCACCATCCCCCGTGATCCTGCTGCGCGTCAGAGTGCTTATTCACTGCCTCGGCAGGGCCAAATGCCCCCCTCCCAAACACACGCACACCCCTTCACTGCATTCACTCCCACCCACCTCCCATTTAAAAAGAGACCCAGAAATAGCCCAAGAGGCTATTAGGAAAAATGCAGCCAGAGGAGGATGAAGCTGTAGGGGTTTACAGTCCAAAGCCATTTAAGGGTACACTCCAGCATTCCCTCTCCTTTTCTTACTCTCTCTCTCCCCCTCTTGTCATCCATCCGTCTCCCTCGCTCTCTCTGCCGCTCTTTTGTTCTGATGAATCAGTGCTTTAGTGAACATGCTCATTATGGCTTGATAGCCGGGGCTCGTTCAGTGTCCCTGGCATTTGTGGAAAATGGGGAAAAAAGACGGAGACACAGAGAGAGAGAGATGGGAAATGAAGGGTAGGGAGAGAAGGAGCGCAACAGGAACAGGGGAGGGAGAAGTAAGAATGAATGAATGAGCGAAAGGGGCATTAATGAACCAGAATAGGAGAACTGAACAACTATAGACTCCTCACTGCCACAGGATAGAGGACAGATATAATCAAGAGGAAGGACACCACCTGAAGAACATCCCAGGTCTCCATATTACAAATAATGTTAAGATTCCAATTTTCTCTGTCTGTCTCTTTCTTTCACTGTCATAACCTTTTCTATATTCTGTTCAGAGTTGCAAAATCTTTGTCTTGTCCTATTCCATATGCAGTAAGACATGTTATTTTCAAGAGACAAATGCATCCCACTTGTTTTAAATTACTTTTATAAATCGCTTTTGCTTCAGGGTTGAGGCTGACTGGTATCCATTTATGGTGTTCTCGGTCTCACAGAAAATGCGAAAAGTGTTTTGTAGGAAATGAAAATTATAGGGCACATTAAGAGGAATTGCTGATAGTAGCAATATCATTTTGCAAATTCCATCCTGCTCAATAAAGAACAGACAGGTTTTACATAGTGCTTTTTTTTCTTTCAAATGCTTAGCACCTAATCAATTATGCTGCGCACATACAGAAGTTGAATGTCTTCCGTACTAATATTAATGTGCATCCTAATTGCCACCTGCCGTGACAAAACGACACACAAAGAGCTACTTCAGGAAATGCTTGGGTGCTGCTGCCCATGACGAAATCTCTAACCTCTTCATCTCACAGTTTATGATCTCACAGGTTTGAAAGAATCACTCCGTGGCCCTGGTGATATATGTTTTGACACTGCTGCACCTCACTATATCCATGACTCAGGCTCTGCTGAGAAACAGATGTCTGGAGAGATTTACTGTGATTATGTAGACACATAGTGAGACAACAGCCATAACATTATTTTATATGTGGGCCTACAAGAGACAGATTTTGTTGTGGTGGATCTCCATATGGGAAGATTTAGAATTGTCTGACAGGAAGAAAAAAGGGGTAAAAGTGAAACCTTTGAATGAAAAGGCTAATGTTCTCTAATGGCATTGTTTTTGGTCAGGATTTTTCTTGTCTATGTATGGAACGAATGTACACAAATAAGTAGATAACTAAGAGATGCTGATGTTAAAAACCACTGAACAGATAAGCAATGTTGCAAGAAGAGACAGATATGAATGGAATGGTAAAAAGACATACTTAGATATCTCGGCCCCGCAATTCCCACAAGGCAACCCGATAGCATATTTTCTTTTAACCTCACTGCCTCGTAAATGTTCACAGCTTTCAAACTGCACGCACAAAGTTTTCTCTTCTCTTTCTCTTAAAACTTTTCTACGATAGAAGTAGTTAGTCCACCAGAAAATAGGGGACTGAGGGAAGATACAGATGTGGCTCTCTGTCTCTGTCGGACTAGTAGCTACAATTAACGTTTATCATTCTTACCCTCGTACCCTCCAAGAGGAATTACAGATTGCGTGTTTAGTTGATTGTTACTTTAATTCTCAGATATGGATCATTTCCAAATCTGTCAAAATTGGTCAGACATCAGGAGGCAACTTTGTGATTTGTATGGGAAAAAACTTACTACCACCACTAACAACAAATTTACTTATTCAGACTCAGTGAGAATGTTACTCATGCGGCTGAAGTCAGACTTTGCTTCATCTCAGGGTAGAGGTGCTGTTTTACAGCTGACCCTGATCTTTGACCTCCCTGTGGAGGGGTCCAACCTAAATACCATAATTACACATGGAGCACGTATTTCAAAAGGACATTACCTCAGTACACCAGGAAGTAATTCTATGGATGTAACCATAGCCGCTCCTTTAGATTTTTTTTTTTTTCCCCACTACAGTCAGCTTCATCATCTGAGAAGCACTCACAGTTTCCAGTCAGAACTCCATGCCCCACTATCAACCACTCTATTAAAGTCATCCTGCACAATCATCTCTCAGTCTGTTGTAATTCATTATTAATAAATGACAGACACTGACACACGCTGAAGAAAGAATAACACAGACATGGGCGTGCATACTACACTTGCACACTGCTATTCAAATATAAGTACTAAATAATACTCCACCCATAAACACAAAATCATAAACTGCTGTGAAATCACAGATTTTATCACCTAGTCAACCCGTGTTGCCACGCAATGGGTAAACCACAACTTCCTACAAAAGGTCATAAAACCAATGTGGATTTTAATTGACGTCCCTGACTACCACTAAAACATGGCCATTATCTCGGGTGAAACCGACTGCAGGCTGGCCTGGCAGTGGGCCTTTAATGATGGCCATATAACTGCAGGATGGGGATTATTCTTTATGTTTAATCACGGCAGAGAAGTGTTTCTGGGATGACATCTCTCAGTGGGACACTTACAAACCATCAGCCATAGAAGCTGGGAAGCTAAAGGATGATGGAACGGAGAGAGGATGCAGTCACACTGGTGTTTTTATGTGGTAATAGCCATCAATAACACAGACATATTACACTCACAGACATGCAGAGGTTTGGAAAATGCCCATCTTGAAGAACTTAAATTTGACCTTAAATGCATCTTGAAAAAGACAGAAAATCCTAAAATTGCAGCACTTTGGTT
The DNA here is from genome assembly GCA_028564955.1 of Terapon puta. Taxonomy (NCBI): domain Eukaryota; kingdom Metazoa; phylum Chordata; class Actinopteri; order Centrarchiformes; family Terapontidae; genus Terapon; species Terapon puta. The sequence continues at coordinate 4,112,124 of JAOXYL010000055.1, forward strand.
CTAAACTATTTTGAAAGTTAGTTGCTTCTTAAAAGGAGAAGTATGTATGACTTAGAGGGTTGTGGGCAGGGGTATTGAGTTCCTTGCAATCTGCAACTCACATCTAGATGCCCATAAATCTTCCATGCTGCTCCTTTAAATAGCTAGAAAGTACTGGCATCTAGTATCTGACAATCATGTTCAACTGTTAAAATCATAATTTCTACTGGCAGATATTTGTAACTCTCCTACACACAAAATGAAGATGTGCAGCTGTATTTAGTGCGCATTTCCCAGCTAAAAAATGGGATAGGGGAAGAGAGAAGGGAAGCAGAGCTTATTACTAACGACCTACACGCTGTTTGGTCTAATCAGTGAACCAATTCAATAAGGCTGACTAGGTTAAAATGCCTTTGGTTATTAACTTCCCCAGTAATTTCCTCTGGCACAAACAAACCCCACCACTCACAGTGGATACAGTGTGAACTAAAAATACTTCTGTGATTGCCTTAAATATGCTCGCTTTTTCTTTGAAAACAGGCCAGGCTCTGAGACCTTTGGCTCCATGATGACATCATGAGGCCATTACAGCAGACCAACAAGGCCGTGTGCTGCCATTACTCTGCTGCAAGGGGCTAAGAGCATTTTTACAGGCATGCTGATGGCATTAGAAATGTCTGGTGGCCCCCACAGGGTTTTATTCAGTCCCAAAGTGAGCTCCAACAGGTCCAGCTCAGGTGACCTAACAAAGCACTTGTCTCACTTTCCTAGAGGGGCCCTACAGCTGAGTCTGGGCTCAAGCACTGCCTGTATTGGATAGAACCATATACAGTGAAGTATCAGGACTTTCCCTGGCACATTGTGGTTAAATGCTGTCCCACATGAAGTAGTAATAATGTGGAAATGAACCCCATGTTCACTGTATGGCCACAGGTTATATCCTCTGCTGCATTCACAGATACTGTATGTCACAGTTACAAAAGGTTCTGACTGTCGAACACTATGAAACCAGAGGTGTAACATGAAAACTAGCATCTGAAAAAGGAATTGTAAAAAACTTGAAATTTGTTCTTCTTTATTTTTCATATATCAGACACCTCTCACAGCAAAGAAGGGAACTTGTTAAATTATTTTCTTCTTTTTTTCATTTTATGTGACATTGATGTTTTTTTTTAGTAGTGATTATTCATACACCCAGCAACGTTATCAATATGTTGAATTACAAAGAAACTCCATTATAACAGACTCATTACTGACTTTCTAGAAACTGACATTTTTCAAGAACATGGTAATGAGAAATTTTGTCAAAAACTTTCAAAAGAGAACTGTCTCACAAACAGCAGAGAAACAAGGTGGTGGTGACTATTTCAATACCTCCTCATAAGTTGATCTCAAATATTGGAAGGAGGCTTACGACAGATGGAATGTGTCGCTGGATGGTCTTGCGGATTTGGGACGTAGTCACCCATTCAGCTCCCTGTAATTACAAAGGCTCTTGCTGAGATCCGATTTACCGCTGGGAGCTTGTTCAAGGCACGGGGATTGGAACGACAATGGCGTAGTCTGACAAAGGAATATGGATACTGCTCTTAAAATAGAGAGAACTAATGCTGCTCTGTGTTGAGTGCACATGCTCGCTGGCTCGGATGTGGGCAAGGTAAATTTAATTATGTGCCCTATACACACTGGCTGGCTTTCGATTAGAATGGACTAACTTCTTGATACAGTTGTACCCAAGCGACCACTTAGAAAATAGTGTTTAGGACACAGTCTGGTAATTGATACAGGAGCCACTGGTCAGTACTACACTTTAAGGCATAAATCTCTACTTTCTATACTATTTAGTGGCCTCAACCATTTGCAATGTTACAGATTTCAATCCCTTATCATTCAAGGTTCTGACTTTAGGGTACTGTAATACATTGGTGGTTAAAGGCCAATACCTGAACCACTGATTTAATATTCTAGCTGCCAATAGTACATATGTTGTGCTAATATTTAGAATTGTTGTTTGTTACAGGATATTTTATATTCAATAAAACATTGAAATTAAAGTATTTGGTATTTTCTAAAGAATTTGTTATATACTTTGAATTTTGTAAACTTTAAACTAATTTGTTGACTGATTTATGTGTTATGCCCTCCATGAATGCTTTTTGTACTG
>JAOXYL010000055.1:4114366-4136989 GCA_028564955.1 Terapon puta
TGTATTTAAACATAGTGTTTAACCTTAAGCATATACACTGACAATCTGCAAATGTGGAAATTAGTCAGTTAGCCTCAAAACATTGGTCTGAGTTGGTTCTGACACTGGTTTTGAGAAAAAAAATTACATTAATGTACTGCTTTTTAATAAACTGCTTATTAAACTAGTTTATGATTATACATAAACAAACTTGCAATCCATGATTTCTATTTTAAATAGATGAGCCACAGCATCTCACAAAAACCTCAACCACATGAAACTGTATAATTGGAAAAGTGCCCAGGAAACATGCAGCAGTCTGCTTGGTGTTTGCCAGTCCATTTGATGGCATGCTGCTCAGGATGCAGACGAGCAAATGAAATGTGAGGAAGAAATGAACTTTATCGGGCAGAAACTTGGAGAGAACTAATGCTGAGTTTGTGGTAACGTGGCATTAACAGGTGTAGTTATCTGTCAATCTAAACTTTGTTTAAAAGTTAGATTAAATTATAACTCTTACTTAAATGCCTTTTGCTTGCTATATTTGAAACATGGAGCAGGTCCTGTGTGATACCTGGACATTCTTCAGCTCATAAAATAAAAAGATAATTTGTCACACAGATTACAGTGTGAGTTTTTCAGTGATACCGTTATATGAGGACATAAATTCTACAAAACCTACAACCCATATTTTCATGAATGAAAGATACCATTTGATGGTTTACCTGTTTTTTGTAGTCAGGGAGTCATGACTACTGTATCACATTTTGCCAAGCACTGATCTATAGCCACATTTCAATTTTTATTTTGCTCAGTTTATGCACTTCGGTCTCCCACAAGTTATATTTATGGTGAGGGGGGAAAAGCCCTAAACATCCCCTGATGCCTCTATAGGCTTTCACTTTACAGGAAACAATGACTTTCCTGGCCTCACTTCACTGGCAGCCAAACATCAGCGCACAGAATGAAAAGTGTGGTAGTTAGCATCCCTGCCTGACACTCTGAGGTTACCTTCGTGTGTATACATCAGGCGTAACTAAAGACAGAGATGAAAGCAGGCTGAGGATGATTACAAGGCATGAGAGTCATCTGCTTGCTGACACGGTTCGTAGTGCAAACCCACGCTCTGCAGTCACCTGCCTCTCAATCACATTCCTCACCTGATCTATTTCTGGAACGGCCGTGTGAGAGTGTGTGAGGGTGGTGGGTAGCAGAGGAGAACGCAGTGATGCTACGTTAGAGGAGAGAACCCGTGATTAGTTCGTTCTATTGGGTTATCTATCATGTGAAAACCAGACTTTCTTACCGAGGGGCCTCATATTGACATAACAGATGCATGACAGTGTGTGTTATTCAATCAAAATGGATTTCTAAGTGATTGAATTCGTAGAAAAGTGCATCCCACATTTACTAACAGCATGTTCTCCGTGTACTTTCTCCCAATTAGTCACTGTGACATTTTCAAAACAAATCATCACATTCACTCGAAATTGTTGAGAAAAACTTGCCAGGCTCTGCAAATGCTTGTCTATTTTGTTAATCTCTCCTCAGCACGGCACAGTCAGTTATGGTGTCAGGCATCGGCAGCCTTCAGGGGGAGTTGAGGGGGATTAACTGTCTATTTGCAGCTGCTGATTGCTGGGAATGAGATGCCCTCCGGTGCTGATCAACAAACGAGGCTTCGGCAGCCCTCGGCCATATCCAAACCTCCACTTCCCATTTCGTCTGCTGGGGCACGCCTGCCCTAAATGCCGCGCTCCCCTTTCCTTTCATCTTCTTGCAAAAATTCATTAGGTACTGTATGCATGTCTTCCAGGCTTCCCATTTGAGGGACGTTGATAAAATACTGTATGTGCAACCTTAATCAGCTTGATCCACTTGATGTAAAGTTGAAGGCGAGGTGGGTCTATATCACTCCCTCCCTCTCTCTCCCTCTCTCTCAATCTGCTCTCAGGCTGTTTGCTTTCTTAAATGAACGTAATGGTACAAACGGAGGATAAATTGCCTTCTGTGTGCTCCATCTCATCGCATCCATCCCACAGGGCCCTCTCTGGAGCGGGAGGGTAAAAAAAAAAATGAAAACAGACCAGAAAAATAATTCACTGAGTTTGCCTGGGAGATACACGTTACTATCTGTGTAGAACTACTGTGATAAGGCGGATGTGCATTTGGTGTATTAGGCCTATTGCACTATCGCCACAGCGCAGACCAGGCTGTGAGGAAAGGGCAAAAGTCAGAAAAAAAGACTTGCACCTGCATTTTGTAACCTATCCGCAGGGTTTCAGTGGGTTCTTCCAAAGCCAGATGAGGACTGAAACATCATGTGCGCAGGTTTACCAGGTGTCCTGCAAACACCAGCAACAACAGCTGACCGGAGGATTTACCAAGGCCTAATCACTACACCAGCAGCTACAACATTCCAGGTGAACTCTTCCCAATCGCCTCAGTGTCCCGTTTTTACTCTCAATTAGAGCAGGAAAAGGTACCACTCCACACATTTACTGTGACACTAATTTCACACCCACACAAGGACACTCAGAGGGAGTAATGGAAAATGGCTGGCGGATGTCAGAGACAAACAAAAGGCAGCGCCAAAACATGCCGGCATGACCCTGGGAATAAAATGTGATACACTCAGCATCAACTCTAAGCCTTGTTTAGCTTGGCAGCCTACAGGGGGTGAAGAAACTGGATACACCAGACAAAACACTCAGGAAAGAAAAGGATACCAGCGAGTAAGTAAAATGTAATTAGTTACCACTAATGTATGTGTCGCATTAAAGCAAACTGTTCCTTGATGCTAGGCGTATCAATTTCAGTCCCTTGAGAACTAGAAGAAACGTTATTAGAGACTTATGAGTTGTTATTAAAGTCTTAACACAGATGCAGGGGTCGTAAAAGATTCATTTGTTTACCAATGAATTATTGAGTGGTAGGATTTAATCAAAGCTACAGATGTTTCAGTCAGAAAGTGTTGTTTAATCTCACTTTGATTGCATCTAAATGAAAATATAGAGTATAAAAATCACAGAGACTGATTGTTGATTGCAGAGTTAATTACACACGCCAAATAAGAGACAGCAAACAATAAAAAAAGCGATTACTTTATATTGGCTCAATGATCATCTGATTGAGGTGGAACATCCTGGTTTGTAGGAACTTATTCTCCATCTGCATTACTTTAATCGAGTCATTCAACAACATAAGAAAGGATAAACCCGAAACATGATGTGTTCCTGTTGGAATGCTACTGTAATGGTTTTGCTTGATTGGGTGATTGGAAACAAGACAAAATGACTAATTGTCTTTAGTGATGATCCAAATATTCATGAGAATAAAAGCTCCATCAGCCCGTGGCTCTGAACAGCAGGAGGGTGAGTTATTACCATCAGTGGACAGCTGTAAAAGACCTTTCATCTGAGGTGTGAAGTATTTGTCTCACCGCAGATTAACATTTCCCACCTCACAAGTCAACGTTTTCAAGCCTCGGAGTTGTGAGGTGGTGAGAGCGGGGCGAGAAATCCTCACAAACTTTCTCTCGAGATGAAAAGCCTGACCTTTTATCAGCTGCGGAAAATGCATTAGCTACCTCATAATCCAATTTCAAGACCATGCAAAGTGAAGGTTCTGACTGAATTTTAGTGTGAAGGGAGCAAGGGAAAAACACCACATGAGTGGTTCTTTAGGTGAGGATCTTTGGGTTCTTTTTCTCTCTGCTGCCTGCCTGCCTGCAAGCCTCTCTGGAGCTGCTGAGTTGCAGGGGACTTCAAGGGCTTTGCACCGCTGAGCTACGTGAGCTCCATATCTTTCTCTCTCTGCTTCTCCCCCACCTCTTCCTCTCTATGTCTCTCTGACTCTTCCTCGCCCATGCTCTAAGGAGCTTTGGAAAGTCGACTGGGTAATGGGAGCAGCAGTCAATCAAATTGCAGTTTCAAAGGTGATGCTTTGTTTCACGCTCGCTTCCCACAAATCCCATCGAGCCTGGCACCTGTCAGGTTGTCGTTCTGAAACGCAGCATCCAACGCCAGTCACCCAAACCCCACGGTCCCTCTGCAGAGGGAGCGGTTGACTTGTCAGCCTGTCGAGAAATTAGGTCATTCCATTTTGCTCGGTCTCCTTTTTTTAATAAGGTGAAACAAAACAACCAAAAAAGAAAACACTGTGTTCATGGGTTTATGTCTGGCACACTTTTATGTAAACTTGGTAATGGAGCAGAATTCATTCTATAGGTCTAAGGGTGAAAAATGATATTTACGTTTGCTTTATATACGGTTTTACCAAAACTGACCATGAATAAATCCTGGATTTCTATTGGTGCCCTTCAGTTTTACTGAGTCTGACAGCATTGTCAAAACACCACTGGTGCTGCCAGCTCTAGTAACGTGGAGGTTGGTAATAAATTGTCAAATGAGCTCTTGTTGTACCGTGATCCCGTAGAGGGACAGTAAAACCTGATACGGCAGAATGGGCAGGATCTCTGGACGCCCACAGCAAGGGGGTCCTTGTATCTCCAAGGGTTTATAGGCTCAGGTCTGACTCATTCCAGCTTTACAGTCACAGTGACCTTCCCATTAGGGCTCCATTACCAAAGGTCTATCAGACAGAGAGGCATATACCCAGGCTATTTATCCAGCTGCAGCCTCTTCTTATTAACCGTAGTGGATAAACAAGAGTGCAGCTTTGAAAGCTTTGGCGAGTCATGGGTGAATGCCTTTATTATGGCTTGAAATTAATGCACATGTGTATAAACACATGAAGCATAAAAATATTGGAAAACAATAATGTACAGTAACTGGAGCTTGCAGACATGTGGGCCCAGCCTCTTTTAAAAAGCAACACCTCCCCACATCAACCAAAGTGTCCTTAAGTATCTCTAATTAGTTGACTAGACTGACTGAAAAAACCCTCTCTTCTAAAAGAGCTGTATAATAACAGCACAGAGGGATGTATGGTAAACGGGGTGGTGAGAACTTAGACTCCTGGGAACACCAGCATTGTTTTATGTCTTTCCAGCTATGTGAATGTGTGACTAGATGGCGTTTAGGTGTGAGATATTGCTTGGTTCAAGTGTAGTCTTCCTTCAACACCCACACTGCCTCTCTTCATCCTTTTCACAGCAAAACCTAAAAAGTACAAAAAGGCTGTTAGCTAATTTCCACTTCCATTTTCTCCTGGCTACTTCCCTTGCACCAGTTTTACAAGGTAGGATTTATGCAGTTGTGCCATGTTTCTAGAGGTCCTATGATAATCAAGAGATGGCTTCCACCATGTTAATATCCCAATATAATATATTTGCCATGCTGTGCTGAGGTGGTGGCAGCTAGCCAACAACATATTGCTGAGTTTATGCACACACAGGATGTATTTTATATGTGTGTTTTTGTGAAATATACTACAAAAAAACAAACAAATCAACAAATGCACCTTCCCTGTATGCCATGACATCTCTCAGCCAGGTGAGAGATATACTGCATGGTCTCTCCAGTGTTCTGGGTCTACGTTGGGGTTTCTTACCAGTTGGATATGCAAGAATACCTGCATGAACACCAACTTTCAAAACCACCTTAAATTACTCTTTCCATGCAAATAAACATAACTTTTCGCTCCCTTCAAATGTCTGTTTCGGTTTGTTATCAGGACTTCAGTCTACTACCAAATAATTCAAAAACCCCTGTAAGATAATGTGTACCTTTGATCAGAGTCCTGGACCCACCTCAAAAGCTGGTAACAGAATCCAGGTCGGGGTTAAATGCAACCTTCTCTTCTCTTTCATACTGACAACTGACTGACAGCCAGGAATGAACAGCTTTCCCTGAACAAACCTCATCTATGCCCTTTTTCCTGACCTTTGAATATGAAGTTTGTGTTATCTAGCTCCAAAGCATTAGGCCAAGTAGCGGTGACAGTATTAGAAAGTGAAGAAACTGTAAGTCATAGTGAATCTCTAAATGGAAAAACAAAAGTTCAGAATCCAATTTTGCTTTCTCGATACATGGAACACTCAGAAATGATTGCAAATTCTGTTGTGTTGGTGCTTTATATTTGACAATGAAAGTTCCATTAAGTTTAATTTAGAAATGCAAATGACTGTTTATGTTTGTTATGATAGGCAAGTGACAGGAGTCTTGAATCTGAATGTGTTTCAAGCTCCTTTTTGCAAATCGTAAATAGAAAGCCTCTGAGCTAAATAAGAAGCAGTGCATATTATTATATCTCAAAGGCAGCAAGACAAATATTACAGGCATACAGCCGGGCTGGCACACACAAGATATGCAAAGCAGCGAGAGGTGCAAAACAAAAATGCAGTGTTGAACATGCGGCATATATTTCAAATCAAATCACAACACTTGCAACAGCTAATCCTGTCACTGCAAATAAAACTCCATACTGTGCTATCGATACTTAAGGCACAGACCCCAAACTAGCTCGTATTTATAATTAACATGCAGCACTAAGCTTTTTAGGCTGAAATACACCCAAGAAAGTGGGAATTCACAATTTCCAAGAAACTGCTAAAACAACACCGCAGGAGAGAGGCGATAAGACAGGTAAGATGTTTTCTGCTTTCGTTTTTTTTTGGTAAGAATTTCAGAGGCAACCTAATAAATAACATGTCTTTGTTTTGCAATCCAAAAGGATATTATACCAATTTGTAAGATAAAAAACAACAGATATCTGCAATAAAAGGAACAACCTCCAGATGGTAAGAGGAAATTTGGCAAAATCTGAATAAACTTAAGCAACCAAAACCATTTAAATAAATTATTATTATTATCTTTTTCATATCAAACTAACAAAGCATCTGTTTACAATCAGATCCTCACGCAGGAGGTACTTTGCATTGCAATTTTTCTCGTTATTTCTCTGTGAGAGCTACTGAACAGATTGCTAACAATATTCCCTCTGGCACTTAGGAAGAAAAATAAGGGACTAATTACTCACAGGGTTGTCTGTGCTCAGGCCTTCATACCGTATGCCTGAACAGAGTTTATTGATATTCCCACTGACAATCAATAGCTTATATCTATCGCTGACCAACATCTTAGACTCTTATGATCTGAATACACAGGCTTATTGACCACCAGTCAAGCATTGTCTATCCTTCTTTTTTCAACTAGCTTTCAGGCTTACCATCCGTGTCTGCTTCGGAAGTGGGATAGTTTACAGTAGATAGTTGCTTTGACAAAACAAGGCTATCCTGAGGAAACATGTGGCAGTAACCTTCACTTTAGACATATGGATCGGTGGCCTTCGCTAAGCCCCGGATGTATTGGCACATGGATTTAGCTGGCTGTCAAAGGGGCCAGATAACCTTGTCATATCTACTCTGACTGTCATGGGGGGTGTTACAGGATGGAGGTTCAAGCTCTGTGAATCCTTTTAAAAACATACAGACACTCACACAGAGGCACTATGTCTTGGTCACACACAGTAACATATGCTCCACGCCCCACCTTAGCCTAGCAGTGAAAGGTCACAAGTTCCCAAGTGACAGCTGTCAATCACAGAGGGTGGCTATTATCTGATCCATTAATAACATTGAGAAAGGTTCTGGGATACCATGGGAATAGAAATCTCCTGACTTGTCACCACTGGATATGACCTTCAGGAAACCTGTAGCCCTCATAAGAGATTCAACAAGCAATGAGCATTTCATAAAAGCAAAAATAAATACGTCTTTACTGTTAAAGCCTGGATTAAAAAAAAAAAAGACGACTATTGTCATCTACTCATCTCTACTCCATGTCTGGGAAGTATCATTGCTTGTAGTTGGTAATGTAACTGGCTAAGTCATTTTCATTCACAACATAAGAAACTATGAGCACTTCCCTGTATGCAAAAATAAATACATCAACAGAAAACATATGTGCAAACTTTACTTTTGGCAATAGGCTGTCATCACAGTAATATGAACTCAAGTTCTGCATGGCATTGTCATCACATCATAAATGCGTGTTGACATGGAGGTTATGAGCGATACAAACCCCCAGCGACAAACAAGCTGAACTCACATGCAGTGTGACTTTCTGAAAGAGGTGTATGAGAGGCCAGTGAGGATTACCAGTGATCCAAGGATAATGAAAAAAAAAAAAAAAAAGACACGGTGATATTATATTCTAACACATGGAGAACTGATAGGCTCTTGTTATTTCATGTTGCCCTTGGATTCTACCTGCTTGCACTGGCAATGTCTTGTGGGACCGAGCAGCGATAAAAACCTGCGTGCCATTCATTGTTTCTGTGAGCAGCATGTGTCACCCATGACAAGTAGAAGTGAACAAATACAATCACACCACTGCTTCTACATTATAGATGAAGTATAAATGGACTACATTGTTTCACAGCACAAGCACGAGACACAAAGCTAGTTAGTGTCGTGTGAATGAACGAGAAAGGTGGAAAGTTAAAAAGCATTCTGGTGAGCCTCGAGTATTATGGGTTTGTATGTTGAGTCAGCAGACTTGCGGGTGTGCACTACTTTTTGGCACCACCTTACCTGTCTGGAGCTGTGGGTCGTCCGTTGCGTGGCTTGTTGACCTGGGCATATAGGGCCTCCAATGGTGGACCATTATCATGAAAGCTTGAAGGCGGGTGAGGGCCCTGGGGACTCTGAGGAAGATGGTAGTGGTGGCTGTAAGGGTCCATGCTGCTGCTATCCACCGACGAGTCTAATGATCCGATGCCGGCGTATGTGTGCTCCTCATCTGAACTGAAGGTACGGCTGACAACGTCTTGGATCTCAGCATATTCCCTCTCCTTTGCCTGCTTCTCCCGAAGCTCCCTTGTCTTGGCCTGTATTCTGTGTTAAACACAAAGAAGAGTAACATTGTGACTTTTATTTGCGAATACATTTGATGATGTATTGATGGGATGATCAGTTTTCCAAGGAGTGTGTTTGTTTGTTAATGCTCAGGAGGCTGATACACAATATTTGTTCCAGTTCTGCAGATGGAAACACTTGTTTTTACAAGAATGGAAATGTCTTCTACTTGATGGACTTGAGGTATGGAATGGAAAATTTTACAGTAAGGACAAGAAAGCAAAAGAAAAGCCTAAGTGTAACCTTGTGTTCAAAGTCCAGGAGCTCTTACAACAGCATTCTGACTTTCAAGTTTAATTTTAGATACTGATCAGTCCAGACCTGAGGAAGAGGCCTCTCCACCTCAAACTTCTAAAGTGAAAAGAGAAAAAACGTGTAGTGAGACACGCCAAGGATTATTATTCAAATATGTGGCTTTGTATGAGCCATTAGAGGGCCGTGACGAGTGCACTGATCCTATGCCTCAGGTCCTCGAACAAGAGAAAGTGGGCAGAAGAAAGTCAGACCTCTTCCACGTCCTTCCCACCCTTTCCTCTCCCACCATGCTGTTCCTCTCACCAGGAAGACTTCCACACAACAGAGCCTTTCACAAGGCCTTTCCTGTCTGAGAGAATGGTTCCATGTGAATGCCCATCTGTCTGCAGCTAACAAGACTCAGTCATAGTCATGGGAGTGAGGAGAGCTGGCATAGCAGGAGTGAGGAGGTAGACAGTGGGGAGTATATAGGAGAAGGGCTGAGGACAGGCGGAGAGGGGAGTTGACCTCCCACTGCGGTGACCCTGTCAGCAGCGACCAGACTGCTTACTGGTTCCAGATGTCGTAGTCCTGCTGTAGGGTAACACACATGCATACAAGCACACTACCTCCCACTGGAGCTGGCCTTCCCTATTACCTCAGGTCATAACTGACCTCTGACCCCCACTGCTGCTGCTCACAGATGACTGACAGGTTTGGAACAGATCTAGAATCCCCCCTAGCCTTATTTTATCTCTTATGTCTGTGTATTTTAATAACAGTAATCACATTTCAAACAATCACCATTTTTCAGTGCTGGATTAACCCAATTCCCATATCCTACCCATAGACTGTCTTGTTTATTTTTAGCCATCCAAAATCCCATTTTCTCAGCATTATGTGTGGAATGAGATTTTGATGGAAGCCTGATGCAATGTTGCATGATGTGTAGTCATCTATAAAGCTTCTAATTTGGTTTGGTGTATTTTTGCATTGTCGTAGACCAGGTATAATATAGGAATTATCAACACACAACACGGTTGTATGTACTCAGTAAACAGAAAACAAGTCTCACAGAGAGGAAAAACACTAATTCCCAGAAGCCCTTTCACCTGCCATCTGGCTAAAGTGATGTCAGATCTCTGCCAGGAAGGATAAGGCAATGATGTTACCACAGGTTCACGGAAGTCCGCTGGGATCTCAAGACCCTCTGGCGTTTTATGGAGTAATCAGATTCATAAAAACAGCAATATTGACATTTGGGACGAGATAATGGCCTTGGCTAGACTGGCGACATGAAGCTAAAAGAGAGAGACTCTTCTCTCTCAGGCCTTGGGGGTCTGACATTGTTAAAGCTAATAAGTGCATTTAAATAAAAGCATAAAGATCAAGCAAAAGACAAAATATGTGAGTCATGCTGTTGTCAGTGGCATCATTGCCATCTGGGTCATCCTGTAATGTAACTTGCTTTTATATGCTCATCAACTTTTAAAATAACCTTTGTTTCAATTAATCACATCGCTTTGATTTTAAAGGGTCATTGCTCTTTTTATTTCTTTTGTTTCTCCCGTCTGTCTGTAATAAGAGGCCTATTCCTAATTGTCCTGGCTGACAGAAAGAGAGGTGGACTATCATATCCTGTTAAGTTTCCACCATTGACCATTTGGCAGTGGGTCTCTGTGATAAGCAGAGATTTTAATGCAACATTATCAAATGCATATTTTCTGCAGGACGTCTCCTACTGACGTGTCAAGAATCAGCATCAGTTTAACAACCCTGTCACCTAAAATGACATTCCTATGCATCCCATTTTCATTTTCAAAAGTGTTTTGTAGGAAATGTCAGCCCGGAGGTGTGCTAGCTGAAGTGAAGCAGTGCTGGTCTGCTTGTCAGTCCACCACTTGATCCAGGGTGAAATATTTTATGAACTTTTGGATGGATAGCCATGATGTTTGATACCCACATTCATTTGTCTCCAGAGAATGGATCCTACCAATTGTAGTGATCCTATTCCAGCAATCAGGGTTTAATTTATTCTGTGAAATATTTTATCATCTATGGGATAGTTTGCCCCAAACCAAGTCATGCTTTACAGAATATGAATCCTCATAACTTTGGTGATATTCTGACTTTTCAACTAGTCAATTCACCCCAATCTTTCCCTCCTACCTGTTGTTTTTTGTGCTCTGCAATATACTCATTCACTCCAAAAATGACCTGCATTCTTGTTGGGCAATGCGCAACTGCTACTTTACTTGCAACTCCTCTCTTTCCCCCACTTTGTCCTGAGAGACCGCCCCCACGCTGTACCATACATACTCCATTAGCCAATTAATGGCCCAGCATGTTAACACTGAGGAAAGTGCTGCCCGCACTAAACACATTACTACTGTACAGCCCCAATTATCAGCCCTTCTCTTCTCTTCTCCTCTTACCAGATACTACATCTGAAGAGAGAGGGCACTCTAGATTTCAATGAACAACCAGGGGAGATTTATTTAAAAAAAATGGAAAATCAAGCTGTCCTCCATCGCAATCCCTTTGCAGATTTGATTTTAATGCACTGATGATAAAAAAGATCATTCCAAAATTATGTCAAGAATTGCTTGGTGTATTTTTGTGTCACTTTGAGTTGTCTCTGGTTTCCTCCACGGTCTTAGGAGTAGAATATACTTCACATGTACCTTTAAGTAAAATACAATGCTTACTCACTTGTTCTTCATAACAGTGCACTGGAAAGGCATTTCCTCCTGGCTAACAGACAGTCTAGACAGTCTAATGCTGAGACTTTTGGGGCAGTTAAAGTTCAACCCCTGATCCACTGACTGACCATGTTTTCAAGAAAATTATGTGTCAGCCAGATGACATTGTGGCTTCTTTAACATCCCTCCCTTTCAACTTTTTTCCCCATTCTCCCTGTTGTTTTTCATGTTATTCACTGTCACTAAAGTCTCCAGTATGAATCCCGAACCTTCAACACCAACTAAAACTGACTTTGCAATGATATTGTTGCTGAAGCTTAATTTCAGTGCATGAATGTGAAAGCAGAAGACTGTCAGGTCAAGCAATTACTTTAACACATTATATTGGTAGAATGAGAGGCCTGGTGTGAACTGGTAACATGTCAGCTCACTTCAAGTCCTTCCTCTCAACACTGTATAAAACTCTCACTGTTTATCCAACAGGGCCTTTTTTTGGAGCCACAAAGCCAGCAGACTCTTTCTCCATATGTTTGTCAATGTGTAATCTACCCAAGGGAGGCTGGGGGGGGACACAGAGCGAAGGAGGGGTGGAAGGGGGGGCTGTCTGTACTCTCCGACACTCATTTTGAAGTCAACACACTTAGAAGCTTGAAAGCCTGCCTCTTCAATATGCATTGTTACTGTGGTGGATGAAACAGAATGTATTTGCTCTTTTACTTTCTCATCCAGCTGCCTTGAATAGATTTTTCTTTTCAATACTCCCTCACCAAAACATGTTCCATTGTTCTGAAGTGCAGATGGAGAGCAGAATGTATCTGAATCTAATCAAAGTGCAGTAAATGACTCTGCGTGCAGCTGTCTGTGCAGATTCGCAAACCTCCGATAGCCCATCTTCTGTGTTGACACTTGGCCCATAACGGTATAATGCAATCACAGAGATAATTGTCAAAGTTTCGTGGTGTTAATTTACTGTGTTAACAATCGCATTAACTTGCTGTAGGTATCAATATAATTACAAATGTAATCACACTTCCCAATCAGTCAGTTGGAGCTTCCTTTGAACTCACTATGCAAATGAGATGAAATAGGATACTGAAATAATGAGATGGTTTGACAAAGTGGAATGATAACGCTCATACCACATTCACTGTGACGAAAAAAAAAGAAAAGGGATGATTTGCCTCGTAGCAAATTGCTTTATTTTCCTTTTCAGTGGCACTGTCTGCACTCTGAACGTGGTATAAAAAGAGCTTATCTACTGCTAAATAAAAGGCCACATTCTCACGTCTAATCCAGGTTTGCTGTATGTTAGAAGTGAATTGTGCTGACTGACCCACTCCAAAAACACTGGTCAGGGTTTGTTTGGAGTCAGCAGGAAGTCAAACAACAAACAAAAGGAAACAGGCCACTGTTGAGGGGTAAAAAGCAGTGATGTGCAGAGCTGTGGTCTGGGGAGCGGGAAAAAGGAGAGTGGCAGTGGAGTGCTGGCCGCTGATTAGAAGCCAACCGGAGCCAAGCAGATAAGAGAGAATGGACATCATAATCAGCTGCCACAGAGAGAGACGGAGAGAATGAGGTTCAGGCGGAAAATGAAGAAGGAACATTGTCAGGTTGTCTTTGTGTGCTTTCCGCTTTGGCCGGGAACATATAGTTTCACGACTAGCATGTTCAGAGATAAGTCAGGGACTAATAGAAGCTCCACCAACACCACCTGCCCTGTGTTTCTTTCTGTCTCTCTCGCATCCCCCATAGCTTTGCATGAATGAGGGACATAGCCTTTCCAACCCACCCATGGTCCAATCAGAGAGCTTGTTGTCCCCACAGCTCTCTCAACATGAGCCAATCAGAAAGGGATGTCTTGGGTGGTGTCCACATCTTTAAAGACACAAAAGTAATGGCTGCTGCTGCTGTGCTGAACAAAGATTTAGATCACCCAAACCACAGGTTATAATGCCGCCTTGATGAGACTTGAAAAAGTAAATCTAGAGCTGCGTGACATCTGCCAGATTTTAGCTAAACAAATGGTGCTGATAAGCACTCTTCATCAAGTGGATGCACTGCACTGTGCTTTAGCAATGAAGTCAAAGTTTTATGTACTCTTTTCTCCATCATCTTCAATCCACACGAAGCTGACAAGATATCAATGGAGGAGAACATTTTCACTCAAAATAAAACAAGGACCGCAGGCCAAACTATAAATTGCATGAATCACATCAAGGTCAGAGTTTTAAATATATAACCGTATCTGCCTTATTGCAGAGTAAAAAGGGCAGGTTTTATGAATTAATCCATCTCACCTCTTCGCTGACTCCTATTTTGAATCACTAAAAGCCCCTGTCAAAACCGTCTGCTTGAATTAATGATCGCTAATGTCAGCTGGGCAGGGAGTTTGGCTGCGGCCCATCCCGGGTCACGCTCAGTGCTGGCTGGCGATTGCCTGCTTCGGAAACCCGTTACAGTCCGATCCATAATTTCATAAACGCACTCTTAAATGGTCCTGTCTCCGTGGCAGCTATGTAATCAATCAAAGCATGTGGCTTAAGCAGAGAACAACGACAATCAAATGTAGCACCTTGGGAGTGTAATACAGTAGTGCAACCAAAAAATACAAGAAGTAATGGATTTTTGAGCTGTCGTCCTGCTGAACCCTAATGCTTTGAATATCGACTTGTCTTCATGGCAGGTTGGTTTATTATTACCTACCACGATTTCCCTCTGGATTCCCTTTCCATTAACCGAGGGACAATCCCAGCCTGGCTGAGTGATGGGATTTGGGAACAGGTACAAAAGGAAAGAATTAGGTTGCCCTTCTGCACAGGGAGCTGGGACCAGAGCTCACACATGCAGAACGGACACAAACAAGACAGGGAATAAGAATGTGCTGCAAGACAAAGTAGCAGACAAAGAAATTGGGTGACAGCGGTGAAAGAAAAGAAGAAGGAACAGGATTTAAATTGTGTGTTTGTGGAGAGGAAAGGGTTGTGAGGGCATGTACTCTATATATCTCATGCCCACTGCGTGTCTGTGCTGATTCTGCTGCTTAGCATGACAGCCATTTGGGAGCTCCTCAAAGGAGACGTATCTGGATGGAGAGCCAGGCCTGGCGGTCTCCAGGGTGCACTGAGGGAAATGTGTTGGGCCCTCAGCCAGAGGGGTTCACACCCTCTGTAGAGAAGACCTTCACTGCAAGCCATAGTTGAATACCAAAAAGAAATGTGCTACAGCTTTTTGAGCAAGGCCTCCAGATGTTCCATTCAGCAGGGGAGAGGGCCTTTGTGAGCGTGTTTTTGTGTGCACATTTGTTTGTGTTTGTGGTACCGTGCATTTTCGACAGCCATCCATCCTTCTCTCCCTTCGTCATAAAAAGGAGCGGTATCAAGCTCTATTGTTTCTATTCAATTAGCTGTCATTACCAACTGCAGTTTGATTACTGAGTTCATTTGGCTGGTGGAGAACAATGGAGGCAGCAAGCTGTCTTTTCATTCACCCTGCCACCAATATTGTCTTCCCTGCTGGAGAGAATTAAATGGGGCTTGTCTGTGAGGGATGAGGCGCACACGGCAAACCAATGCCTTGCCTCATTCTTCTGGACGACCCGATGTCCACAAACACCAGAGGACATAGAGCCAAGAGGGGCGGATAAAAAGGAACAGCGCATTCTTGAGCGATTAACAACCTGGGCGAGCTGCAGGAGAAGACAAATGCAGAGCTACATCGATTTCACTATTATAATGAGCACCATTCAATCATGCCAAATCCACAGGGGCCTACGAGAACCATTAGGAGGTCAGCGCCTCTGAATGGCACAGGCAACAACAATCCATAAATGATCTATTTAATGTACTGATATAAAAGAAAGGGACATTTCACAAATTGACATCTGAGTGCTTTCCCAGAATTTCCCAACCTTGCTCCCCCATTTTGCTAATTAGGTAGTTTGCTAATTTTCCGGTCAGTAGTGGGGTTTTTTTTCTTTGTTCAGCTGGGACTTAATTGTTCAGGCTTTTAGCGAGCCAAGGCTCTGTCTGAGCACTCACCTCTCTTGCTCCAGCCTCATCCGCAGGGTCTCCTCTTCTGACGCCTGCATGTCCTCGTCTTTAGATTTACTGGAGCCTTTCCTCTCCATCCTGTCTCCTGGACGCTCATCCCTCCGGTGCTTTCCAAACCTGAGTAAAAGAGAGGGGCAAAGGGAATTTAATTGAGGCCCTGGCTTTAATAATTTCCAAGCCAATATGGATTTTTTTTTTATTACAGCAGCATGTCTCTTTCTTTGTCCAGGAAATCCAGGTGAAATACTCAGTAGGAAATTAAAGTGTCAAACTGTCAAAAATCTCCAGGTCGGGTTTGTGCAGGGTAGACAGCTCAGGAGGAACGTCCCTAGATACGCATTGGTTACTGAAAGAATAACTTGACCATTTTCATATAAATGCAATCAAAATGCATCAAGTCATATCAAAAGATACCTCAATGCAGTGAATTCCCACCCTGCCAAGTCACCATCCAGGACAGCAGAAAAGATTCAGTGTAAAGCGCTGAGAGTAAGTCTGAAAAGAGGAAAATGGCAACACTATCCTTTTTTAAAAGAGAGGATGAGCTCCCCGTTTCCTCCCTGAGCTGTAGAGTTTACTTAGAGTGATGGGAGCAGTGACAGCACATGATTTAGTTTTGAGCGAGAAGGGAACAAACTACCAGCAACCAGGCAAAATGTAAGTGGAGGAAATGGGCAGGCTCAGTGGCATCATTTGTAACTTTCTAGGCGGCGTCGCAAACTTTTACATTTTAATGACGGGGGTGACACATCGTGGTGGTAAATCCATTACAGCTTTACAGCAAGGTGAGAATAAGCCAAGCCGACGATCGTAAATTCCTCCGGTCGGCCGAGCTTGGTGCTGGACAAATAAATGACTGGAGACTGAGTGAGGGGTGTGAGAAAATGATGAGGAATGGAAAAAAGAAAGGAGGTATGTTTGACAGGGAGTACAGTACATTTATAGGCATGCACACTCACAAACATGCACACAATATATGGACAACTCTAATATCTGGCTCCACTGTCTGAGACTTTATTACTCACAACAATGTGTTTATAGATGACACTAAGATCAGATGCCAACGTGTGCACAGAATAAAAGGATAGAGGACAAACTCTCTGATGAGACAGAACAGGAAAGGCAATATCAGTCAAGTATGATATCATTTCCTGCTGAACCACAATGGTGCCAGCTGTGGAGGAAGCGTGAAACGGCGGAATACAGAAAGAGGAAGTATTATAGACAGATATCCAGGAAGTGTATATGATGGTCATTCTGCACATGGAGATAGAAGCACATCTGTGCACCATGTACAGTCGATAAAATGTTAATCTGTCTTTCATTACATCCTAAATCAATAGCAGACAAAAGACCTCTCATAAAAAAATATTTGGGGATATGCGGTGAGAGAAATCATACCAAGGCCAAGGCTTACCCTAACCTCTAACCCTTTAGGATGATATCTTTATAGTTTTAAACAAATGTGCAATTCTTAAAAAGTGTTGTGATGTATCTTGGAAAAACTTGAAGAGATTACATAAGTAAAGTACAGATATCTGAGTAAGCTGATCCTCATAGAAAACCTAAACATGCTTTGCTATAATCTGGAAAAAGTGAGTCAAACTTTAGAAATATAAATGTAAACAGGAAACCTATGACAACCCAAGTTACTTTGTGTTGTTTTTTCACTACTGTCATGTTTTTAAATGTGAAAACTTCTTATTAAAACTTTGCAGGGAATTCAGATTCATCATCACTGACAGTACTAAAATTCTTGACTGTCAGGTTGGTGGAAAAGAGGCCACTTATATGAACAAATCTCATTAAAGAACAAGGCAATAACATACAGTGTATGGGCATGAGGGCATGTGGCCTCAAGTGAGAAGAAAATTCGATAAATATAATCAGAGAAAATGACTCTATTTTTATTGTCTCTTTATGCTACATAACCAAACTCGATGTTCTAGCATTGTACACACAGGCATTGATTATGATATTCCATGTGGGCTTTTTTGAGCGGTCTTGTTCAATTTCAGACTGAGAAACAGGAGAAAGCATTAAGCTCTGCAGTCTCGCAGACCCACGGTGCTTCAATTTGAGTTTATATTTACTTTCCTCAGAGCTGAGCTTTATTTGACAGTTTGAAAACTTTCTCCGAAAGCTGAAAAAAATTACATCAGACAAGGTTGACTTTAGGTCGGTGGAAGCGAATATATTCATGAAATGGGAGACTGTTTCCCTCATGGATGTTTATTATTCCACTTTACATTAAAAGCAGCCAAGACCTTTGTGCAAATGGCCTCTCTTTGGTAGTGGTTGCTTTTGAATTGTAATCTTTCGAATGCACTGTGGCCTGTTAGGAGATTCTGGTTTGTGGTTGTACAAGCAAAGCCAAGGGAGCGATATCTGAGTTCTTTTGTAGCATGGATTGCTTACATTACCTGATTAATTAATCAGCAAATGGCTCTAGTAAGGCATAAAACTCTAGACTGGGGCTGGTAATGCTAATAATAGTGAGCCTGCTATCTATCACCAGGGCAGGTGACAGCTTCCTCGCCTCACTTCAAGGACTTTCATTAACTTCCTCAGGAAAATTCACCTTCTTTTCCTCTTCCCATTTTATTTTAGTCCAACCACCCCTAAAAAACACTAAATAACCTTAGGGGAGACAAACTTCTGCCCTCAACTTTTTTTCTTCTTCTTCTGGATCAACATCAATACAGTGAGGGATTTGTCATAGTGAAACATATTGGTGGATTAAACTGAGCAGGACCCTGGGCATGGAGCAACTCCCATTTGAAAGGCTATTCCCCCATCGCCGGTGGCCTAAGAAGGAGGTCCCACATCAAAGTGGAGGCGGAGGAAAGGAACGATACTACCAGAGCTATTAGAAGGCTATTGGGACACTTCCTGGTTCACTGAGAACATGGATCTGCCCTTCACTTGAACAGCCGGAGCCCTGCCAGCAGGGACCGTGGTGGAACACAGGATTAGCCACCAAACCTCTACTGACGCACAAACCCCAATGTAATATTTCTACACTCAACATTTTCTCAGCAGGAAAACTCAGAAATCTGTGTACCAGTATGTGTATGAAAACTGCAATTGACTTTCATACCTGTGTCTGGAAGATAAGTGTCTCATTTGAGAGACGAAGGGAATCCAATAAAAACGAGTAATGATTTGGAGTTTATCAGTGTCAAGAGGGAAGAAGAAACTCAGCCATTTCTGTGAAACTCTTGAGCCAGTATTGGCACCTTGGCATTCATCGGGGCTGGCATCAGAAGAGTTGTATTGAGAGCGAGGTTGATGAGGCTTGATAATAAGATATTGATTGGCAGCTGTAACTTGGGTAGAATGACAATGAAGTAACTACAGTATAAGTTGCAGTTTGGGAAAGAGAACTTATTTGGGCCACCTCAAACTCAAACCTCCACTTACTCTTTTTAGTTCCACCCAAAATGAAAGTGCACCTTCCAATTAAAATTATTCTGTTAAATGTCATATTAGAAAATAGAAATATCAAAAATTATTTGCGATGGTCACTCTTGGAGCAACATCTGGACCTCGGATCTCCAATTAAATCCAGATTAAATCCATGATATGCAATTTAGATCCACTGATATAAATCTATGATCTTATTTTTATGCTTCAGTCCACCAGACCAAAGCTCTGTTTAATGATCCATTCCTAAGCATCTATTTCACCGTGGCAAACAGCAGGTAAGAGTGATGAATATACAAATGCATGTGGGGACTCTCAAAAGACAAGGAACAATGGTGGGGAGAAATCGCAAAACCACCTGGGTTGAAAGACATTTGGTTAAGACTAAATGCGCACAAATACACAACTGCTGAATAAGCTCCAGATTTGATCGGTAACATATTGATATGCACACAGAATCCAGCTATATGCAGGGAATATTTATGACCTTTAGGCTGCATTCAAAGCTCGAGCTGTTCTGGCCTATTCATCATTGTTTGCTCCCGATAACATCTGATTGGCCGTCAAACCTCAATTGGGTGGTATGCAATCTAACATGTGTCAGTCATATAATAAATGCTTTATTCATGTTCTAATGGCCAATGATGTGATGAAACTTTAAGAGTAAAACTGGAGTGTTCAATCAAAGTGTCCTGAATATAAAATGTTTTCAAATAATGTTGCACATTAGGCACATTACCAGGTAGCTTTGCTGTGTGTGTCTGCTTTTCCTAGAAAAGAAGTCAGTAAATAGGTACTCCATTCAATATGATACATCCTCATATATCACAGAAAACAGAAGGGTTTATACCACTAGCAGTGGATGCCTCATACATCATCTTCATCGATTTACAGGGTAATAATACTTCAAGGCTGCAGCACAACAGAGGAGGAAAAAGTCAAAGACAGAATTTCCAAAGAGGGAGAAAAAGTAAATTATGCAAAGCCTCAAAGCCAGTTTGATTGTTACAATCATTTAATCTGGGGAGTAGATTTGAGAGAAGCTAATCTGTTTTGACATCTTCTGGGGAATTTGTGGTTTGCTCACGGGAAGTTGCTGACTTAGGGAGAGAGGACAGCAGAAATAGCTGTCTTTTCCTTCCTCTAAAAATTTGTGGCTTTGGAAAAGTGAATGCAAAGATGTGACGAACCACCTGATTTAACCTCACACAGCGCACTCATCATATGAGGTGTTAAATCTTTTGGCATTATTCAAACCTGCAAATGGAACAGGTGAGCCAGAAAGAAAAAGTGACTGCATCTATCAATTTGAGTAAGTGATGAGAAGATAATTTCAAGGGCAGAGAGAGAGAGAATCATTATGGTTTCTGCTCGGCCAACCTGAAAGTTAATCCAAATCTCCCAGGGCGAAGTCCCCCACAGACATCTGATGTGGTGTCTGAGCCCCCATACCCCCAAACTGTATTTGTCACAGTCAGAGAGAAAATAAATAACTATGCCTCCACCCACAGCGTTTCATGGTAATAATCTATAAGGCACCACAAAAAGTGAAGAATCAAGAAAACATCATCATAATACTGATGGAAAAAAATGCATAGCAGAAAGTACTACGTACTACGTACTTGCACGTAAACAAACACACTTTACTCTTTTTTCAGCTTCTCCTATCCTTGTCTAACACAAGGACATGTCAATATGAAGCAGTGCGTGATTTCCACACAGTGCTGCACCTAGGGCAATACCCTGACAGTGGCATGTAATTTTAATAGTGCCTTGTTAGGAAGGTGAAGCTGTTGGATTTGTCTGTCCTCCTCGCTATCTAAGTGTTGTTGTGGTCGTAGTGAGTAAACACTCTACCTGGGGTGAGACACACAGACACCTTGTAAAAAAATCCAATAAGACAGTCAGAGAAAGAAAAAGGGAGAGATTTCTCTTTTCTTTTTTTTTTTGTCTCCAGGAATCACACTGTGACCCAGCGATCGTTAACAGGCATTAAAGGGGCATCAGTTATCGTCGAGTGGCCTCAGCATAATGTCGCCGCCACTGGTTTCCAGGGACACCAACCCTAGAGAGGTATGGGAGGATGTTCTCCTGTTGTTCCTGCAGCCTCCAGCCCCCGCCAGCCGATTATCTCCCTCCCCGCGGAACTCATTATCTGCAACCTGTAATGTCAGTCAGCGCTTTCGTTGCTCAGCCAGGCCTCTTTTAAACTAGAATCTACAATTTGATGCATCCCTAGAAAAGCCTTTTCCTTCAGAGTTTAAGGACAGAGACTGCTACCTGAGATTCACCAGTGAAATGTGTATATAAGGCCGACAACACCTCTTTGGGTTCACACCACCTAGGGGCTCATGATATGGAATATGCCGTTAAAATAACACAACCCTTAAAGCAGTTGCACATTCCGCTGCCTTTTACAGAGACTCTGCCTCTTACAGGTCATAACGAGATATGACATCTATGCGTTTTCACCTCATTGGACAAAGGCTTGTGCACACAGAACCAATCGATTTCCTCCTGGGGAAAGGGTGGATTGTGGTGGGGATGGGGGGGTGCGTTGATTGGCTGCAGCTCAGGAGGGAGGCCAGGCCTAATTCTTTCAGCGACGGTGTGGAAACAGTGGGGAGAGGTACAGGAGGAGGGAGGATGGGAGTCGAAATGGTTCACGCCGGGTGAGAAAGCGGCGTGTCCCGCACCGTAGAGGCATGACATGCATTTATTCATGACATGAGGCCGAGCATCAGTGGGGGGACGGCACCACGGGCGAGGCGGAGGAAAAATTATTCTCGCCAGAAACTTCGACGCCTCTTAGGTCTCCCAGCTGAGCAAAGCAGACACTGTCACGTTAGAGGATGTTCAGTTTCAGTGACACTCTACATGGTCTTTCACAATGCCAAAGTAATGAAAAGCACAATTTAAAGGTATATGAGTTGTATGCCATCTCAGATCATCGTATTTAAATGACAGTCTTTTTCTCAACCAATATCGCCGTCTCCACCACCTGTTTACCATAAAGAGGTTATTGTATGGAAATCAAGGTTTTCTAGCTGAAGTACAGATGCATGGAAATTGATGCTATACCGCCCTTTCAGAAAATTGTTTTCAGTCTTAAATTCATCTATTTTCCTGCTGCGTCAGTCAGGATTTCCTGTTATTTTTGCAACTCTCTGTCAGTCGGGCCTTGTCCTGTCTTCACACTTCTCTCGTAGAATGCATCTTTCTGGCTTGCTTTGTTTACTTTCCTGCCTTTTATTTCCCGTCCGAGTCTGTGTCCAATGACCTGATCAAAAACTAAATTTCTCTAGTTGACAGGAGACACAGATAGCCAAAGAGAAACAGAGCCTTAAAAGAGTTTGTTGTTCTACCGCCCATCATCCTGAAAGGGGAGGAGGAGGAAGACAAAAGACAGGGT
>JAOXYL010000055.1:4137089-4161967 GCA_028564955.1 Terapon puta
TGTGTGTGTGTGTGTGTGTGTGTGTGCGTGTGTGTGTCTAAGGAGGGGAGGGGTGTTTTTGCACACGCTCAAAGCAACGTTTCAAATCCCTGACACCCCTGATTAAAGCCTCTCATTATAACACAAATAAACAGTCCAAATGCATTCATACATCCATTTGTTAAAGTGCATGAGCGTAGTGAGGGGGGAGTTTCTGAAGGACAATTTACATAGAAACACTTGAGCAGCTCAGAAAGAAGTTCAGGTGTTAGGCTAAGCTGTGTGAGTGTGTGTGTGTGTGTGTGTGTGTGTGTGTATGTTGGAGCAGAGGGGCATTTTGATCAAGCAAAGTCACATTGTGTTATTTCAATTGCTAACATTTTTTACCACTCATAATCTACCTACATATTTGGTTGTTGGCTGAAACAACAACCAGTCTTGCCAGATGCCTTTGGTAGCCACATCCCATGCATAAGCAGAAACATGCACACAGTCTCACACGCTCATATACATGTACACACTCATGTTTGGATAATGCTTCACCAGCCTAGCCCACACACTCACAGGCGGGGATAGGGATGGGGATGGGGATGGGGGCGAGCGGGGAGGGGACAGCGCTGTGGTTTCTATGCGGAAGAGCTACAGTAGGTGGCTCAGGCTGTGACCTAGATACAGTATGGCACACTGCATTCCTAATGGGCCATTTTGATCACTGCCACTCTCTGTATCCTCGGCTAGGCTGCTGCTGCATGGCTCAAACACAAAAACTCGGCATTCAGCAGACACAGCATCCAGAGTCTGTGGAGCCCTTTTAATGATGCCAACTGCAATTGTGGATGTGGAAGTGCCACAGCAGAAAAAAAAAAACTTGAATTTTGGAATAGCTGTACAAAACAGCGCAGATGTGGAGAAACTCACAGGGACCAAAGATGTTTTGTGATGTGTTTACAGCTGCTGTTACCTCATACAGCTTAAACCCACTAGGACATGTGGTGTAGGTGAGAGGAAATAGCTTCTGAATATTGTCATGATACAAGATTACCTCATAAACTAATTTTGTTTGTTAAGCTTCTTTTCTACTCTGTTTTGATTGTCTTTGCTTTTTGCAATTATTTCCAAACTAATTTACATGCTGATGAGTCTGGAGACAGATGTGTTTCACGCTCAAATGCTGGATACAAGATTCCAGGATGCTTCTCTAAAGGACAGGCGAGAGGAGAGGCGAGCCAGGTTTTCTGTCTCGTAAACGTCAGACTTTGAAATACAGGCATGGACACACACCGGCCCAAGCGTTGTATTTGAGTCCATCTGAGAGAGAAGACAGCAGAATCGCTGATCCGTGATATACATCCCTCCCAGCGTTCTGAGGGAGACGGGAGAGGTCTTTCAGTCAATGCCACGATGAATCTCCAAGGCAGCTAGGGAGGAGGAGGGATACGGGTGGATATATAGAAAGAAAAGGGGAGGGGGGGTGACAGTAATTGTGAGTAAAGTGAGGATGAGAGAGTAGGAACCCCGTGGAGTCTCAGGGATGGTGACTGTACATGACAAGCATGGTTAAATAAATAACCCTGGACGCCCTCTTTCAAGTAGCCTTCTACAGTTAGATCAAACAGTTTTTTTTTCCAAAGCAGGACCCATTAACGCATAAAATAAAATAAATAGAACGACAAATATGTCAAATTAAGCACTTTCCAAGTCAGAAAATCATGAAACCTAAGCCCAAATACTGTAAAGAAGTGAGACGGCAAAATCAATGAAACAATTTACAATCTCTACCCACTTACAGATTACAATTTATATTAACACAACACTTATCCAACGAATGCTGTTTAACAAAAAGTAAAAACTTTTAATCATTTTAATTACAGAGAAAATTTCTTCCTTGTCCTTTGAGTGGGTGGTGATATTGCTACACATCAGCCATGAAATACAACCAGTGTTGAGTTATAACAACCCTATCACCAGACAAGAACGTCAATACTGGGCGATTCAGCAAATCTCTGCATTCAATGTTAATGTCTTTCATGTCTAGTGCTGAGATTTACATTCTTTACATTCTTGCTTATGATATTTACACACATCTTTGGCATGGTTGGGCTAAGGGACAGTTACTGGCTGAGGTATGCTTCAGGTTGGGAAAATTAAACGTCTGGTTAGGTTAAGATTAAGTAATGATTGTGTTTGTGGTTAATGGAAAAGACACATTAAGTACAGGTTTGTCGCGGGACACCTGTATGAGGGTTTATTGTATAATGCCTGTCCACCACCGCGATGTCCACACCATTACATTCCACCTCTCTACATGAAAGGACACTGAACACTGCAATTGGGTTTCAATCAGAATGCAGCAAGAGTCCAATTAAGATTCCTTCATGACAAACATGGGAAGGAACGAAATCCCGATCCCGCTATGAAAAGAATCTCCATTTCTCTGACACTCTCACCAAAGACAGGAAAAAAAGATCAGAGCAGCAGCAGAGAGAGAGAGAGAGAGACTAAGAGAGAGAGAGAGAGAGAGAGAGAGAAAAACAGACAATTTTACTTTACACGCCGAACACATGTCGAGACGCTGACAGAACAAGCGGAATACGGTTCCTGGCTTTAATTGGTTGCCTTTGATGGAAATCAGAAGTGTAATTCAACATCGATTGATATTACCTTTGTAATTCAAAAGCAATTTTCCCAGCTTTTTGTCTTCCTTGCCTTCACTGTGATTGTTTCTCTCCCACTACCCATCTTCTCATTCACATGTTAAGGTATGTTCACACATCAGCAGGTGGGAACGCAGTGGATGGGAAAGGTCATTTCAGCCAGAGGCCTCTATTTCATTACATGCTAAGCCTAGTGGATGGGTGAGCAGACTAGCAATGAGTCCTACTGTAGCAGGCGGCCCACTTCATTTGCATAGGACATAGAGGGAAATAAATAGGTTCTCCCATATGCATTTCTCACCTCTGTCTCTGTAATATCGAGCATGCTTTGCATCTCTAATTCGACTTCCTTACTTTATTTTTTTCCTTCCTCACCAAAACATACATTTAATATGGTTTATTACAGGGTGCGTTAGTGATTCATTTGTACTATTTAGAAAAACAAAATGGGATTGTGCCGTTTTCAGATTATTGTACGTGCTCTTAATGTTTTCTCATTATTTTCAAATCCACGGGGAACAGCCTTTCTCTGATTGATCAAAGCGATCTGGGCCAGAGAGAGAAAAAAAGAAAAAAAAACATAACATCAAAGTGGAATCAAAGTGTCTCAAAGTGTGAAAAACAAATATCAAACGGAGAGGGAGGAAGTTAGGAAAACATCAGGCGATTTCTGTTTGAAACATCAAGGTTGATGAAAGGAGAGACGTTGGAGGGAGGGAGAGAGGGAGAGTAGAGACGGGAAGATAGCTCAAGTGTAAAGACATGGGAGAACATGTTGAAGGAGATAAAGGGAGAGAAGGGGAGAGGGGAGAAAGGGAGTCTTGGGTTTCCACTGGCGGGTCTGTGTGTGATTCCACTGGGGTCGGATCATTAGTAGTCACAGGCCTGGTAGAGTGTGGAAGGGTGCTCTGCTACACTTAATTTGAGCTCTTTAATAACACACTTTATGAATTCAGTCATGTTTGCAGCCCTCTGCCTGAGTCACAGCGTGAGAGACATCGGTGGATCTCATTTCAGGCCGACAAGATTTCAGATTCAATTAACTCCATCGTGCAACACCACCTCTCCCCGCGCGCGCACACACACACACACACACACACACACACACCAGCCTCCACGCTTCTCCCCATGCTTCAAGGTCTATCTTGGAGCACTGCATGATCATTCTAAACCTAATTACTTCAGGGCTGTCTGATGGAGGCCCAGTGCTGCCCAATCACATTTGCATTGAGTGGCCAAAAGCAGAGGAAGTGCAGCCGGACAGCTAGACCGCCACAACACGCAGCCCCCCCGGCTCCTCCCCCATCCACAACCGGCCCTCCGCACCCCCACGCCTGAAACAGCCATTTCTCATTCTTACATGGTGGCCAACGTTGCAAAGCGTCCTCTCCTCCCCCTTTTCAGACCCATCACTCGACCTCCACCAATCTCTAAACGCTTCACCCCGACAGAAATTTACAGTAACATCCAATTTTTTTTTTACACCAGCAACAAAGCTGCACTTGCCTTAACCTGCCGTACAGAGGAGTTTTGTTGTTTTACTGTTCTCATCTCCCGTGGCTGCACTCTGTGACAGTGGCGCTAATCTTCTCAGTGGGGGACTTTGTTGTTTGTTGTTTAGCCCCCGCTGGGCCTCTTTGGTACATGATTGGCAGGAGAGTAATGGGATGTCACACTCACAGGACATTTTTGTGAGGGAGTTTGGAGTTCACCGCGCAAAAAAATGACCCCTTTAAAGTCCCGGGATCTTGCACTGGCTTTAAAGAAGCAGGGGGTGGGGTGGGGTGGGGATTCTTCAGAAAATATGTTTTTCCCCAGAAGTTGAAAAAGCTGACCCCCCCTCTATATAGTGCCCTCGGTGACATGATATTTCTTTTAGCTGTGCAGGCATTTGAAGGTGATATTGAGGTATGACTTTGCACTTGGCAAAGCTGCCAAAAGCTGCCAAAGTTCACGATTGAGTTCCCTCTGAAATATTTATCCATGACAGGGGAAATCTGTGCCTCACTTTGCTTTAGCCCGCTCCACAGGGAGGTCAAAGGTCAGGGTCAGCAGCTCAGAAATAGCCCTGAAACCGAATGGAAGAAACTTTGTCGCACACACACAGGCACTTCGAGGGAATGACACCTCATTCACTTGGTGTCTATAAAAAGAAACTTGACCACACCGCTGAGCTGATTTTTACATCACCCTCCAAGGACCATGACGTGTTACATTATTCTTTCTTTCATTTAATTATCTTTCCCCGCATTACTTAGATTCCTCATTTCATTCCAGCTGCCAGTTATCCACACGTACAAGCTCCAGCCTGATGATGTGCCCTGTGCTTGCCTTTACTACCTCAGCACTGACATTATGATGAGTGGGGCAGAGCAAAAGAAGAACAATTATCATTTTCTCTCAGATTACATTCAGCAGATGTCAGGGCCCACATGTGGAGGCGGCTAATTGCAGCCTCCAAATCAACTGTGGCATAATACTACAAGCATATGTGAGCATTTGTATGTGTACTGGGAGAGGTTGAGGGGACGAGGGGTGCGTTATGCACGCAAAGTTGGTGTGTTGATTCATCAGGCACGCTCTCAGCTGTGTATGTGAATAAAAAGCAAGGCTAATGCACGGATCATGTTGGTGTACTAATGATCAAAATGACACACCCGCCATCAGCTGTTCACACCCACACGAGCAGAAAGAATCATATAGCACAAAGACACAAAGTGGTGCAGGAACACGCTATCTACCTACTTCAATGCTGCACTTGCTTTCGTGGCATGGTCTGTATGTTCTGGGCATACTCACGCATGTATGGAAACACGCACACCGAATAAAAATAATACAGATTGAAGCATAGAGAGCATCCCAGCTTTGACTGCTTTCCTTTCCACTCCACACCCCTCCCTCCCGCATCTCTTCATGTAGCCTTGAGTGGGGTTGCATCTGCAGGAAGGAGAAGGCAGACGAGGTCCCTGGGGTGAAGGAGGGTAGGAGGAGAAAGGGGGTTGGGGAGGGGGGCATGCACGGCTGTCACACTGAGCTCCAGTGTCGGCTGATGGCTCGGCGTGAGGCATGCCACTTATCAGATTGGTGGGGAGGGTGGGAGTAGGGGGTAGGGGTAAGGGTAAGTGTGTGTATGTTTGTATGGGTGAGGAAACACCGGGGAGAAAGGGTGAGGGTGGTGCCAGAGCCCATTAACACAGTCTTTTCATCTGTACAGACACACGCATGCAAATCTACGTGCACCTCGAAACCGCTCACACACTCATTAACGCAAAGGCACATACACACACACACACAAAATGTACAAGATCCTCAGTTCTCCTTCCAGGCAGACGGTAGCATGATGCCGTGACTGCCGCTGTGAAAAGCTCCTTTCTTTTCTCATACCCCCTCTCCTTTTCATCCTTCTTTCCCACTCTCCCTTGGTGCCCCAGTTCACTCCAGTGCACACGCTCCCTTTCTCCTTCCACCATCTCCCAATCCACCCCCCACCTTCACATCTCCGGCCCCCATTCCCCGTCCCAACTCCGCCTTCCATTTTTGTAGCCTTCACGTGCTCGTGTCCATGCTACTGTACATTTCCAACTACATGATGGATTTCCTTGACTCTTATTTAATACATATTAACGAACACACCCAAGATATTTTGATGCCGAAATATGAATGCATGCACACCTTTACATCAGAGAACAAATTTGAAATACAAATTTTCACTTTGCTTCAACAAATGATTATTCAGATTCTCTAATAAATGATTTGGGGCGGGTATTTTTTAGTAATGGCATGCAACACGCTCACAAGTACATCAAGAGATGGATAAGGGGATAGAGGAGGTCAGTCAGTCACAAAGCAGATAAACAACACCTCATTAGGCATGTTGAAGGGAGCATTGCAGGCCAGCCCGAGCCATCATTGTCTGCTAGCATGCTAAGAGAGCCCTGGGCAAAGCCTCCAACAACTAAACAAACCTGATAGGATCGGAAAGTAATGATCACATTTCATCCACTAGAAATGGCATGAATAATCACATACAATGGTTTGGGGGGGTAATGCATCGGCCTACACTCCCCTATATACCACTGGATACAGTGATACATGCATGCAACAGACATCCTTGAAATAACAATGATGTCAAGCTGCCTAGGGCTTTTTATCCTATGCATGCATGCACATTGCCATCCATTCATAAGATTATAAGCTATTCATTTCTGGATGGTACAGGACCGTATACCAGGCCATTCCTATAGGCAGGACAGTATGAATCTAGAGAGGCAGGGAACCAGGGCTCTGCAGTTTCTTTGGGTTGCTTTGGGCTTTAGGCTGTTAATTTTCTTTCTATCACACACTCACACACTTTCAGTCATTCTTGCACTCACGGTATTTGTCTCACGATCTCTCCTTCTATCCTCTCTCTCTCTCCCTATATTAGGCCGTCCTCCTTTCCCCTGGCTCTGATGTTAATGCACTCCCAATCAGGCTGTCCATTAAGCAGACGTGCACTACACGTTCATCAGGCCGTCCAAAGACCTGCATGCAAATGAGCTCAAATTGCAGTGCGCTGCAAACTCCTTGAAATCTCCTCGGAGAGAGAATGTGAATGCAAGACATGCATGTGTGAGAAATGCAGGAAAAAGTGAGTGCCTGCCAGTCCATTTTATGCAAATGAAAACCACGGAGACAAGCATTACAAAAGGATTAACCCAATCAGGATGCCTTTTTGATGTTTTGATGCAACGGTGAGACACTCACATGTGAACTTGCTAATGTAAATTCTATTCATGATGCGTAAGCCTGCGAGCATTGAGTTACTGTCAGCCAAACCCTTTGTCGTGCACAGTAAAACTTCTCTATTCTGAAATCACTGTCAAAAACTTTTGGGAGAATTGCTGAAATGTGAGGCACACAACAGATCTCTCACTTTCTTCTTTCACTTCCCTCTCCTCCCTTTTGACCGCTAGGCATTTCACATCACTCCATTTTGTTCTTTCCAAAAAAAAGTTTGTTATTGCATCCAGTGGGATGCATTCATTCTCACCTCAGCTCCTTACCATCTCCAACATTATAAACCTATTAGGTGGATTGTGAGAGAATAGAAAAGGACTTTTAGACATGTAGGTGTGAGAGCTGTCACTGTTTTAGGGGGGAGATAGTTTGAGGTATCAACAATGACAGAGAGAAGGAAAGACAGAGCTTGAGAGTCGCAGAGACATGCTGG
This sequence comes from Terapon puta, assembly GCA_028564955.1. Classification (NCBI taxonomy): domain Eukaryota; kingdom Metazoa; phylum Chordata; class Actinopteri; order Centrarchiformes; family Terapontidae; genus Terapon; species Terapon puta. The sequence goes on from JAOXYL010000055.1 coordinate 4,144,935, forward strand.
TCCAGGAGGCTGCCTCTTTGCATTCAGGAGGTACAGGGCAGAGCGTGAAATGCATGGCGCAGGGGGAGTGTCAGCGAGGCCTGCCGAGTGCCAACTCTTAAGTGGTGGTGGCACTCAAAGATAATGAAGAACGATGATGAGGCCGAGGAGGGCATGCCGAGGGCCCACGTGCACACCCGGCAGCCACCTATCGGGCCGAGCACACAGCCACTCAAAAAGGTTTGCCAACGGCATTGATTGCGTGTCACAGAGTGTCAAACCTGTGGCTCACATTTCCACTTTCATTTACTAATCCAGCACACTTCTCTGTGTGTAATCTTGCAAACACGGATGTGTGTCTCCACATATGTGCTCATGCCTGGTGTGTGACAGAATGCGAGGCTGTAAGAGTCATTATGCACTTACACCACGGGATGTAAAGACAGTTGAGTTAAAAAAAAAAAAAAAAACCCACAAGAGTGAAAATAATGGAAGATAAGCGAGCTCCCCACATTCCTCAATCGTGACCTCGAAACACACTTGTCGTCTTTATTGTTCATTACTGAGCCGTGCGCCGCGATACGCTAACTAATCCCATTAAACTAATCCACATGAAAACAACTTACGGCACGATAACGGCCTGCACCGCCTCCACCGTTAATTTATGCCATATTCAAATGTGCACGGAATTGAAATAATTAATGTGACTCCCCCACTAATTTTCGTTGTGGCAGAGATACTGAATGGATACCCGCAGGATGTTTATTTTCATCTGAAGTCCTGTTGTACATTTCCACGACTATTGTCTGTGTACACATGATGTCCAAAATCACTATACCCAGGGTAAAGAACTTCCGATTTTGCCCCTGTCTTCAGAGGCAGTGGAATTATTTTCCAGGCTTCAAGACAAACCTGACAACTAAAAACTCTTCCAGCAGTAGTGTCTGCTTCAAATTTGCCTATCCTTGGGGAATATGAGGTGATAACTCAATGTCGAAGGCTTATATCAAGTCAGAGTATTGCTAAATTAAAACAGTGACATTAAATATCTTGCTTGTTGAGAGCAAAATCATGCCACCTCTTGTGGTCTCCCAAGGCCTATAAAATGTTGCAGCCACATGATGAGATAGTCACTGAGAATTCCAGCCACAGGCAACAATTCAAACCTGCATTTGATTTTATCATCTCCAAAGAACCCCAGAACCAAATCACAGCTCTCACATTAGCACCCGTATGGGCCCAGAACATTGTCCGCAACAAATGCGGAGTGTGTTTGGATAGGAGGAGCGTGCCCATGGGATTATGAATAAAACATGTTGCCCTTATTAAAAATAATCTGCCTCAAAAGTGCCAGAGGCCCTTGAGGTCGATAACCCCCCCCCCACTTCCCTCCATCCACTCCCTCCATCTCTCCGGGTTCAAGGAGAAGGATCCCTGATTAGCACTGGCAACATCCAGAGAATTCATTCAAATTCTGTAAGATTCAGCAGTGAATGTGTTGAGTGGAATTAAATAAAGCAGATAGCAACTGGCGCTTGGGGCGACACGGTGGGACGGTTGTTTAGGATTTGAAGCTGAGCTCAGTCTCATTCCTACCTGAACATCTCGCCCAGGCCCTTCAGTACGCCTTTCTTGGGTTTATTCTTGTCCTTGTCTTTCTCTCTCTCTTTATCCCTTTCAGGTTTCTTCTTTATCTTCCCCCCAACCTTGTCCCGGTCTTTCTGTCTGTCATCTTTGGAGAGGTTGCCATTCACCCCAGGCCCCACAAAGAGGTCGCCGCTGGTGGACATCGACTCACGACCCGATCTGGAACTTCCCTCTGTGTCCTCGTCCACTGGAGGGAAGAGATAACAGAGGAAGGAGAGAGTGTCAAATATAGATTTTGAGAGGGGAAAAGAACAGCACGCTCGAATACAGGGATAGCAAGAAAAATTTAATATAAGCCAATTAAGACTTTAATTTTAACTTCCTCTCGACTCCCTATGGATCACAGAAGCCAAGATCGAAATCAGAACAAAACAACATTACTTTTTTATCAGTTGCAAAGTATCACTCCTTTTTTATTGTAACATCAGATGAAACATTAAAAGTTGTCCCAAAAGGTATGGTAGCTTTGAACAAAAAACACTGAATTCATCCGCCTCATTAGAGCAGAATATATTTACGCTGCACACCCTTTGAGAATAGCATTCAGTTGAACATATTTTCACTAAGCTGAACGCCTGAAGATATTTCAAATGTGTACATTTCACACAGCTCACAAGAGAACCATCTTTATTCGATTTTCTGTTGCGGTTCTTGTGACGAAAAAGTGGAAGCTGTAGTGACAGTCATATGAATCTGGATCTTAATTTACGTCTGAACTAATTTCAACCCAGACATCAAATTGAAACCAAACTCCTTAGGTGATGTAGGGTTGATTAAACTCAAAGTTTCCATCACATCTAATCAGAACTGATGTGCAAAATGTAATTAATCTGTCAGTAATTATACATTTAAATAATCTTGAAAAAGGCTCCCAGGGATCTTAATTGCAAATGTGGTGCTCTTCACAATCGGCATAGCTCCTGTCTGCGCTCTATCTCTGGCTCTGAGGCATGAGGTAGATGTCCTTCAGATTACAACTTCTTACAGTCTTGCGTGTCATCGTCTGAGTTCTGCCTTTGATGGAGGAGAGAAAAGCGCTTATCGTGAGGAAAAAAGAGGGAGGGGAGACGATGATGGATTTTTGCTATGCGGGATGAGACAGACTACAGGAGGGTGGAGCAGCTGGATTCACATTTCAAGGAACAGTGGGGTTTGTTTTCTCTTGTGATCTGTGGAGCTATCAGCTATTTCTTACAGCTAGCATCTCGGAGGAAATTACTGAAATGGAATCTCAACATGAGGCTTTGTACATCAACAAGAGAGGGAAAACCGGCAGCTTAAACCTGCTCAATTATTCAATTCATTGCAGCGCACAGCCCCTCCCTTCCATTTCTCCACCTCCACAAATTTGGGAGCAGGTTCTGGATGGGTATCCATTTTATCATTCAATCTGCTACCTGCTTATCATCCACTTAAGAGCAACGGCAGCAAATAGCAGCCGTGAGCTGTATCTGGCTATTTAAATGACTGAGATTAGCAAGAGTGCTAATGTTGCCACTCCTTAATGATGCCAAGCTGCAGATAACATATTAAACATTGTAATCCAGAGCCTCCCAGAGGGCAGTGGCCATGTGTGCTTGTATGTATGCACACATGGGCATGTGAATGGATTTGTTTCTGGCCATGTACTCATATATTGACTTAGAATAAAGGCAAACAAACAAGTGTATATAACTTAATTTTTGTCAACTTCCATTCAATTTAAGTGTTTCAAATAAAGCAACACAGAAAAACAAGCTACCGCCTAATAAAATGAGACAAATGCCTATTAAACCAAACATCAAAAGGTGAGGTCGTGGCAATGTAATGAAACTGAAAAGAAAAAATCCTGGCTGACAATCTCAATTGACAGCAGAGGCATTGATGAAGGTGTCACCATACTGAAAGATAATGTGCAGAGAAAGACAAGCACAGCAAACATTTTGTCACTTTGGTGAAACTCTACCATTAAACTTTCCTGCTTTAATAATCAAGAACTTTTAAGCTGGCCTGTCAGTGAAGGTTATGACAGACAAGTAAAATTGCCGTTTTTATTCCATCATATGAAAAACGGGATTTTTGCCCAGCAGAGCAGATTTTTCTTTTTCTCTTTTATTTCCTCAAACGCTGCAACACAAAGTAGCACAAGGGGAAGTGCATTTTGCCCAGCAGGATATCTTGTGGGGACACATTTTCTTTGGGTGATGCCACATTCTTATTTTATGTAAATAAAAGTCTGGGAGCAGAGGAAGGCAGCAGCTTATCTGTCAACTTTGACTATTAACCTCAGTGACGAGCACAGACTGGCTGCTTTTATCTAAATTGAAAAACAGAGTTATTTGAATATCATGGGGGAGAATGCAATATACCGCGGCAGGGGAAATCGGTTGCTTTCCCCATTTTTCTTTGCCGAGATAAGACTGTATTTAGTGGCTTGCCGACAGAGCTTATGAGAACAAAGCGTTTCAGGCAAATAATTCCCTCTTTTTCAAATGTCTCCAAGCTCTTTAATGGTGAATGGAAATTTATATCTGGTGATTACTCTTGTGGTGTTGCAGGGTTATTACCTGTCGGAAACGTAAGACGGCTGTCTCTCTATTTCCTATGCATGTCTTTTTGTCATCAAAGAAGTATGGATGGATATATTTACTCAAACGGAAGGGAGCATGTCTTTCCTTTCAAATGTGGCTTTATAGTTAGAATAAAGTAAGGTAATTTTGGTTCCTGTCCTAGCCAGAAAAACAAATGTGAGGAGGCCTGACAAAGTTGTTACATCCCAAAATGAACTGGCAAAGACAAAAACAAATGCTATTAATTCATTTATAATCATAGTAAATGCAATAACACATACACACGTAAAATGGACACAATAGGACCCTGACATATGTGGGTAAACAGCAGAAATCTTTCCTTGCATGCGCTCTGTTGAAAAACATGGCAATGCACTTTAAGAGTATGTAAGCTCCTGGGAAAACATGTTGCTACAGTCTCTAACAATCCCACTCAACGTGAGCGATGTGAATATTAATGAGAGCGTAACCTAGACGCTTACTAGTGTGCTTAGTGACTCACACATCTCTCTAGCAAGTGAGGATCCCTAACCTAGTTTACTTAGAGGTCCGAAAAGGACTCTAGGGAAGTACTGAGCTGGCCTATATTACACTGACTTAATTTCATTATAATAATCTACTAATGTGCACATTATATAATGACACACTTTGGGGAACATTATTCTCCATCGCTTCTCCTCCAAAGAGTCTTGCAAAACAAAAACTTAGTTTTCACACACTCACATGTCTCCATGCTGTTCTCTTCTTCTGCCACTGAGACGCCAGGTTTCTCATAGGATTTGTCAATTGCAGCTCGGAAGCTCTCATTGCAGCCACGGCCCCTGACGATTCGTGTGTGCGCCCTGTGAACAGTGACCTCACCATTTTGCGTTGCCTCTGCCACGGCTGTCTGGAGACTTTCAAGAGAACTGGACTTTTTCAGGCCCAGCGAGGGCCCAACTTCTTGATCTGTATTACCTATGGAGAGAGGAGAGAGTGTCACTAAGGCTTATGTACTGATGGAGACTTTAACCCCCCCACAAAAATCATCAAATATTCCATATCAATGAGTCATTCGCTAGTTAGGGGGGATGATGGGATGATGTTATGTGCTGTACATGTAAGACAAAGAGAAGGTGTGTGTCTCGCAATTAACATGAAAAACAAATGATGCCATTGCCTGGCCAGTGAGATGTGTGAAATGAGAACAGAGTGTTATATCTGCACTGAGACATTTTCCTTTTAGGAATTATAATTCAACCTTTGTCCTTGTGTCCTCAGAGCTAAATTATGTGGCTTAAACATAATGCATATAAATGGCTCACTTTCAAAGAAAACAATGTACCACAGTCCCAGACTGATTATGGTGTATAAAAAGCAAAGTATAATATATTCCCAAAATGTTTAGGCAGACTTTAAACCTACAACTCCTCCCACTGGTGGTCCCTTCTCTGCTTTCTCTTTTTCTCTGAGGAGGCTAGGTAAAAAAAGGAAGGCATACAGACTAAACAAATCTACAAGTCCATTCATTTTCAGCACCATCCTCTTGTATTCACTAAGCCATCTTTGCACAGACAAAATCTCGCTGCTGCAATATTTATTTCTAAAGTCTTTGCTTGTGAAGATGTTAGATAGTAGGTGATAGCACAACATGGTGGGCAAAAACTATCACAACATTTGTTGATAAAGGCCACCTGCACAACCAGGCTAACCTTTCTAACACACTGCCAACATGCAGTGCACATTGCAACACAGCACGATGAGCAGATGAGCTCGGCAATATGATTTATGGACAGAAATGTCTTCATGATACTAGATCAGTGGCACCTACTTAATTTCCTTCATTGATAAATGCTTCACAAATCAAAATCGAAACAATAGAAAAAAAAGAGTCTTACAGCTGATACAAAAAGATTGTGTACAGTATATCATACCTGTAAAACTAAGTGTCTCCTTAAAAGGACACACAGCACTGACAGCCATGATCAGCTGTGTTGGAGGCAAAGTGAATTTTGAACAGTCAACCTCTTCAATACTGGAGCCAGGCCCCGGACAGCTGTAATTATTTTTCCAATGCTTGCCAGGGGTTTGTTTAGGGTATGTAAGTGGAGCGTGACTCAGGTATTGGTATTTCATTTTGTCAGAGAGCGTCCGTCAGTTCCCCGGAGCTCTTACCTTACCCGCCAGTTGGTAAACAAGCAGCCTGGTTGATTTTCTGTCCCCTTTATTCTGCCTCGACTCAGCGTACAGCAAGGTGCTGTCAAACGTAACAAGATGGATTTCTGAATATTTGCAAGTTAAGCCTTGTTAGGTAAACTTCTGCAGAGGAAATATCCGTAACAAAGGATAAACTGTTGATTCAATTACTTTAGCAAACTCACTGACTCTCTGAGGGTAAAGCACACACACGTCGATGGAGTCTGGACAGAGCAGCATTGTGACTTCACGACTCCCTGTAGACCATATAGACCCTCCACATTCAGTGAGTGTGCGCTGCTGTTTCCTCTGTGGCTTCATGTGGAGTAAATAAACATATTCTACAGCTCTTCCTGTTGGTTTTCAATACTAAATGTTACTATGAGGTCTCGTCTCTACTCCTAACACTGGATGTATATATTTGTGTGTGTGTGCCCCATGCAGGCAAAACGACACAAATTCGTGACATGCAGACACACTTTTATGTCAGTTACCATCAACAAGATCCCTGACACAGGTTTAAAGTGGCCTAAATGGGGCATGGCCCACCACCGCCCTGGGATCACAGTGGATCTTTAGATAGAGGGCTGCACAACCAAACACAGATTAGGAAAAGAAAATAAACCTCCATCACCCTAAAAAAAACTATGTGTGACCACTGTACTGAGTATCCCTTCTGAAATACATTTGTTTCAGACCATGAGAAATGCAGGCAGGAAGAGGGGAAACAGAGAGTGTGTGTGAATGTGTGTGAATACAAGGTTGCAAAAGCAGGGTATGAACGAGTTAAGAGCTTAAGAAGGACTAACTGGCAGCGCTGTGCAGCAATGCATATATGCTGCTGTTATCATACTGTTACCAGTGGCAGCTTGTCTCTTTTTTTTTGGCTGAATCTCGTTACTATTCTCTTCTTGATCCCTTAACCAAGCAAACCTGCAGCAGCTCACTTGTGATTAGCTGGTACCCAAGCTTCGCAGCTCAAACACAAAATATCTAGAGAACTACTTGCAGCGGAAAAAGAGGTCACCTTTGTTTTTTAATTATCTTAAAGAAACCGAAGTTTTAATGCTTAATCATTTCAACACTTAGGATCTTTAGGGTCACAAGGGAATCTCTTTTTCTGCTGCGTTTGCTCCTAATGCACCTTTACTGAGTGCAAGTGCTTGTCTATCATCCATGGTGGCGATAGATCTGGTGACAATGAAATCAAATAGGGTAAAAGGTCAGCTGTTAACCAGTGGTGTTGAATTTCCATAGTGGTAAACATACTGTTGTGCCCGAAGTGCAACATTTCCTCTTCTTTTTCGTCATTCTTCGTAAACAGGGCCCAATCCCAAGAGAACCTGGACTCAATCCCGAAAGTACCATTCAAAATAAATGAACACCAATCCTCTAATGTTGCATCCCACTTAGTGAGATGTGCATCTTCAGGCTGCACTGGACAGTAAAATGAAACTTTACTGTGTACTACAAATGTCTAGGGGGTCAAAAGCTCTCTGGTTGCCAGAACAGAAGATTCATTTTACTGCTTATTTCCTCAGAGGAGGTGGGCCATTTCTGATTACTATGACAAATTTTAATGCCAGGAAAGCATGAACAGCCTTCCAAGACCAAAGAGAATCCAAGTAAAACTTGTGTAATTCATTTGTTAAGGAGTAATTTCATCATGTGAAGGACAAGAGAGGACAGTCATTCAAAAATACATTATAACGAAACACAGACGCAGATACACGAAGCAGGAAAATGCAGTAATTTTTCATACTTTGTGGATAAAATTCAATCAACCCAGTACAAATGCCATGTAATTTTTTCTAAAGCTTATGCATAAAGCCTGCCAAAAGCAGACACGCATAAGCTAAGGTGCATGTTTGACACAATGGGATTGCAAGTTAGAGCCACGCAGGATGCAACAGTTCAAGGGAACACAAATGACATCTGCTATACTCGGAAAGAGGGAATTATCCTTCCGCTCGGTATTCTGCACCACGATCCTCTTCGCCATTGTTTCTAGTCTTAGAGAGGCAGAATGACAAAGAGAATGGGAGAGCGAGGCAAAGAGAGAGAGTTTGCCCACAGACCCCAGCTGCCTCAAACCTGCCTTTGTTTTCATCAGAAACAGGCCCAGCTCTCCTGGGAGAGTTTGACGGACAGCTCTCTGTATGCCAGTCTATTATGTGATTCCTATCACACAACAGAAGCCTCAGTGCTCTGCTCCTCATCTCCCTCTTATTCAGAGGGATGAAAATACATATTCCCCCACTGCATACAGACATGACTTTGTCACTCCCCACACGTCTGGAGGAGAAATGAAAATCATCAAAATGAAGTACACAAAAAGAAAGACAATCAAACCAAATGGGGGGAAAGTGCACCTGGAATTTTGTCATGACCAAAGACAAAAATGGCAAACGTGTTCCTTAGCCAGATTAAGGGCAAGGACAGTTAATTGGAGAAGATCCATTGCCATTCAACGTTAAAGGGGAGCTATGGCAAACTCCATGAATAAATCAGCAGCGGTTATTACAGGAACAGGAGCCCATAGTATAATTAGAGCAACTAAAACTATGCTCCCCAGCCATTATTCACCACAGGCCCTTGCATGTAAAGATCTGTGTACAGACAGGGGCTCCATTACACATAATTTATTCCATGAGCCAAGGCTTTAAGCAGGGTGGTAAAAGGGTAATTATGTTAAAAATAGCCTCCAAGGTGGTTGGGGGAAGGCAACGTCCAGGTATCCCCGTGGAAGTGAGGCGTCCCTGGGTCGGCCAGGCTCCTCTGTGTCTGCCAGTTGTGGATCATTAGCCCGACAGAGGACGTCCTCCGTACGCTGAACATGTGTCACAAAGGAATCATCATTACTCGGGCTCATGTATATATCTCAATAGGCAATGGATATTTTCCCACGATTCTGCAGTTGTTTTTACGCCGTGAAATTATATTTTTGTACCTGTTTATCTCTCTCCATGTCAGCCTACTCACTCAATTAGCTAAGCTATTAATACGCAGAGGCTGGAAATGCCAAGAATGGCAACCCACCGGATCAGCAACTGACTTGGCTGAAATGGAAACTCACAATTACAGTGTGCTTGGATGGGCGGTTTCTCATTTATCACCGCTGGCCTATCAGTGACTACTTGCCACTAGTCTCTTAATAATTGTTATTAAGTGCTTTTAATGGCTCATACAATGTGTTTACGAGTCCATGGGACATACATAAAGTTGTTACATTTCTACATAAATGTAATGTCATATCTGATATGGGATGTATGATACACCAAATGTGACTTTTTCATCATACATCCCTGTGCATGAAGAGTCATCCTCTTAGCAATCATTCACAAAAATCCACTTGTGACTTAGTCATCAGCTCATTCTGTGATCATTTAATGCAGTGAATGTACTCTAACATGCTCCAACTTGACCTCAAAACAGAACAACTATGATGGATCAATTGCAGCATGCTGTAGAGGCCAACTGGCAATGAACGTCTGTCTGTTGCACATGCCACTCCATTGGCTGACTCCCTCCAGCCTCCGCATCTGCTGGAGTAATGAGTGTTTTCTTCAATCATTTGCACTGCAGAACGTGCACAATGGCACAGGTTCCCACATTAGTTGCCAAGTCTCTATTCAACGCCATGCAACTCCCTCTCAGCAATATGAAAACCCTCTTTTGATCATGCTGCAATTACCTCAAACAACTCTCTCCTCCATGTGCATCTAAAGGTGCCAAGATCACACAGCCAATAATGGTTGGTTATGAGCTGGTTATGGAGAAAATGTGAAACTGCTTTTCCAATCTCTATTATTGACCCGCAGAGCCAGCTGAATAATCATAATGGTCCATTGTAATAATGCTGACAGTGTATTGAGCTGGCCCAGGCGTGGTTGCTTACCTCCACTGGTTCTTGTGCTGCAGTTAATCTCATCTGCTACTGTTAAAGAGCATAAACAAGCACGCGTGGTTAGTTTCTTCTGTACCACATTATTGAGCACATGCAAAGGAGAAAGAGACAGAATCGGGAAGTGCAAGGCAGATAGTTTTAGAATAGTGATGTGAGTAGGACAGATATTACATCCCCGTGCAAGGGCCTGTCAGTCATGAGGCTTACAAGGCAAAGTGGCTTGAATGTGCTAATGTATTACTGCCAGCCGTGGTACCTCACGTCTCTCTCTTCCCTTTTCTTCCTTCACTCAATCTTGTTCCCCATCTAAATAGGACTGAACCACAGGGTGTCTGACCAGTTTAGCATATTTCAGCAATGATGGGCTTCAAAGTCATGAAATCCATCTGCTGATGTGATTTAGGAGCACGTGGAGGACTATTAAAAGGTGGGACAAGAATGCCTAGTGACAGGAGAAAAGGAAAGCCTGTAGGGGACAGCATTGTTGAGCATGTTAACAGTTTAGTTAAGGTAGCTTTGAAATCTTAAAGCAGCTTTATTAATGTGTTAATAGGAAGGTGAGAGGTATGCTTACACTTGCTTCCATCTAACTTCTGTGGACAAACTTCGTCATAAAATCCAACCATGTACCAATGACAAGGCTTAAGGATAAATGCTGGCATTATGTTCTTTGGCTCATTTCATTTTTTCAGCTCTATTATAAATTACCCATAAGCCATTTTTAATTGTGTGGTTTTGATGTAATAATTTCATTAAAATAATCAACATACAACAGCAGTGTGTGCCTGGAAGATAAATGGAACTTGTGTGACATATGAACCAAATCACAAAATGTAGCTTTCATTTTGAACACAGACTGTAGAGCTTGTATTCCATGTATTGACTGAAACATTTCTCCACCGGGAACTCATGTCAGTTACTAGAGTTATTATATGAGAGGAACAAGTTAGTTATTTCCCTGCACCACTGGAACACTGTGAAAGTCTCATTGATGGATTATGATTTTGTATTGGCAAAGATTTCTGTCAGCAGGATATTTCACAAACTCAATTGAGCCTTCCTGGAAGTGGATGCAGTTTTGAATTACTTCTAATAACACACACTGATCTTGAGAACTAAGAAATAATAGAGCAATAATATTTGTATAACATCTTGAACACCGGCTATCCCGAGAATTAGGCAGCATCTTATGAGAAGATGAACTAGTCCTTTTATGAAATCCAACTGCTGTTTTCTAAAACTAATCAAATCCACAATAAATGCTGATGCAACTTAAAACAATTAAGAAGCTTTTCTGATTAAACTCAATGATAAAATGTGCATTTGCAACGATGAGAACACCATCAAGGAGCTATCTCAGCATCCTGTCCATTTTACTCACTTCCTGTTGTCTGTTATAACCAATTATATTTACATTCGACACCAAGAACTTAATGGAAAAGATTTTTATGCAACTGCTCAGTGAAATCTATCTGATGGCTAATTATTATCTTTCTCCTCAGCAGCAGTTTCCACTGAAAGTTTGTGTTGTCTGAGCTCAAACTTTTGAGGGTGGACAGAGGATAGGGTAGGGAAGGTGGACTCCACAGTGCCGGCTGCAGTGGCCCAGATCCATACTCGTCTGTGGGAGAGTCAAAGATTTCTACAGGTCTCTGGGCTCCATGTGGAATAGAGTTGGCTGTTATCTGTTATGATTAGCCAGTGATCCGAGAGAAGGCAGCGTCTGCTTCAGCCTCAGTGGGAAAGGCTCTGAACTTATACCATCGTTTCCCAGATATAGTGTGTCTGTTTGTTTGCCTGCTTGTGCATGTATGCGCGTGCGTGCGCCTCACCTTGCCTTCCCATCACTAGACAGCCACTAAAGAGGCCCCTGTGCTCATGCTTCTTGTGTTTTAACCATGCTCCACTGCATACAGAGCCATGGGAGAGGGAGGCCAAAAGAGGAGAGGCAGTGGCTGGACAGGACTGAAAGGACTTTGTGTATGTGTGTTTGTGTGTGGTTTGAGGGGTTATTCTTTTCTTGAAAGTGTTTCCATTTCCCCTGTATTGAGCCTTTACTGAGGAAACTGGAAAAGGTGAGAAACATAACATTGCTTTAGACGGTATAGGCTACAGTAGGATCTAGTCCACAACCTTTGGGGACACAAAGGGGAAAATAATATGAATGCTCATGCAACTTTTATTTCAAACAAACCCACAAAGCTGAGCATCAAAATTGTAATCCAAGGTGTCTTGTGAATCGCAGCGTACACACCACCTCTCTGGTTTCAAGAGGTGCTGTGTACTCTCGGGTTCAAGTTTTGACCTAGTGTAGTTATACACATACTTATGCATATAAAAGTCGTAGTAAAGTCATTTAGTTTATTTGCTTTCTTTCCAATAGTAGGATGAGGACTTAACTACCACTCTCATATCTGTAAATAGGGAGTTACTGTAAGCAGATGGCTTATTTATCTTAGACTAGATAGACTAGAAACAAGTGTTAACAGCTAGCTTGGCTCTGTACAAAAGTTAGGAAATCTGCCAACCAACACCTCTTTGACTCACTGAGTAACATTTTTTATCCTGTTTGTTTCATTTGTATGGCACATTGCCATCTTGCTGTGTGTACTGTGCTGCACTATTCCTAAGTCAGGCCCTGCTGCTCACAGAGACTCTGGGAAGTTGCAGGTCCTGGCCAATAAACAGCATGCATGCAGTAAGAAATTAATTTCCCAAAAAGTCAAACTTTTCCTTTAATGCACACCTTTGGCTCCATGCATGTGTAACATGTGTAAAGCGTATCATAGCATTTACCTAGATCCATGCTCTTGGACTTGCGCGTTTTGATGATCTCCAGCTCAGCAGCATTCTCATACTGTTTGGTCCGTTTTTCGGACATACTCTGGCGACCGAAGCCCTCCCTCTGGAATGAACCATCAACGTCTGTGTCTGGACTGAGAGAGCTACAATTCATGAGGAGGACAGGAGAGAGAGAAACGGAGACAGAGGTATTATAATTTTGCCAGGGTCATTCCAAATGCAGAACCTTTAACATGATGATTACCCTATTAAAGATTTATTTTGTAATCACCCACATCACACTGCACTGGTATTATATCCTTATAATAAGACTGACAGATAAAATCTATCTATTGGAATTCATAAATCCAAAAACCTCAGCCCATAACACTTCTTTACTATCAGATAATGACCATTGGCTTCAATACTCGCACACACAGCCACTGAAGCTTCAATCCTTCATTTCAATGACAAATCTAATCAAGGACACCTCCACCTCTGCTGGGTGGGATCAGGACGTGCTACAATTGGGAAGAGGAGCCCTGGCAAAAATGTCTGATACCACAGTGAGGTAAAGGTGCTCCGGGGTCATGGCCACTCAATAACCCTCCTCCTCCTATATGTCTGGGGCAGTGGCGGAGCCCGGCCCACTATAGTGCGCTCCCTTTGAGATCCTTTATCTCTGTCTGGATCTTAATTGAAAATCGGAGGGGAGTGGGGAAAGGAGGCTGGAAGAGTGGGGGTGGTGGGGGGTGGGGGGGTGGCGCTGGTATTTGCATGCAGAAGAGCACATTTACAATTAAGGTGAGAACATCTTGCCATTTGAGGGGAGACGGAAGGGAGGAGATGCAGTGCTGATGGAGTCTAATAAATGTTACATGCATGAGAGGACAGTGTCACTTTCTTTTGTTCTGTTGATGATCATATATTATGACCACTAGAGGGTCTTTAGTTGACTGAAATCCCCGCATTTCATATAATAAAACCCCACAAATGATCAGATCTGAAAATAGAAAGCTGAGTGACTGTATGTCTGAAAACCTAGAAGTAGGAAGTAAATATGTTTTCACCAATTTATCCTCCTAGAGCGGAGGCAAGCACGCTTTAATATTTGTAATATCACTTAACAGCAACCACAAGCCTGCTGGCACTTGTTTGTGTGTAAACAATTCTTATTTGGGTTGTCAACCCCATTTAACAAAAGAGCTGCTTCATGTGTCACCGAGGGGCCGGCGTCAACATGTCACTTTGCTGTCGACCATACCTGACAATTCTAACTAAGATCAGACCGCCTCGCAGGACCAACTCCAGCTGACACAGGAAGAGAGGGAGGTGGTGCAGGAAGAGAGGAGTGACAGCACAGATGTATTATTCATTTATTCATCATCCCTCACTATTCTCCTCTCATCATTCCAAGCCCACAAAAAAACAGCCTGCCCTCTCTTTTTCTGTCTCCGCAAATGTCATCTGTCGGAGCGTGACTGAGATGGTGCAGCAGAGAAAGGACGTGTTTTCGGCCGGAATGTAGATTTCATTCACTCTTGCCAGTATTGTGTTTTTGGGACCCAGCGAACACACATGAACCATAGACTAAGCAGGAGGCCAGCAGGAGGGATCATGCGCAGCTCTGTCACACAGGTACAGTGAGCTGGTGAGCGCGTGTACGTTTGTGAGAGCAATTACGGAGTCAAGCGGTCAGGATGGATCCGAATCCAGCTTGTCTGAGCAAAAATGGTGAGAAATCTGTGGGCAGTGAGAGAGAAGTTCAGAAGGACAGCCCAGCGGTGGTGCAAATTCACTCCGTAGGACATCAGATCTGTTGTTTTAAGCTGCGGCCCATTTTAACACTGCCTCTGCTTTCCCTGGGTTCACGCAGAGCTGTGACTAAATGCCAAGGTTGGAGATCCAGGGTGGCCTGGAGAGAAGCAGCCGATTATGCTGCTTTGAGCACCCCTCCAGGCTGGAGGTACTTGCTGTCAGAACGTGCTCCTGAGGTCTCTAGGGCACTGACTATTTCAAGAGATGACCCTCCACACCACTGGTTGCCATCCTTTTTAAACTAGGTGCTTGCTACCTGTACACCTTTTCCAAAAGTAGCAGTAGTAGTCTTTAAACTGAATTAGATATTACACTAGAACAGTTGAAGGAGATTTAAAAGCAACACAATTCAAACTGTATGCATCATTTCCCCCAGGATGTAAGTGTGCTACTTATTGTACCAAAGGCATGACGTGGCTCGAATTAATCTTCTGGTCTACTTAAAGCTGGCACATAAAGACTCACAGCTACTACAGTCCATTAATAGAAATACAGCACTCAATTACAGATCTCGTATTCACTTTCTACTGGCTATTAATTTTCCCATAGGAATACTTGTTGTAATGAGATACTGCGTTGAAAGTCTCTTTGCTCTGATCCAGATGCTTTTGAAGCTCAAACACAGTTTACTAGTGGAGACAAAAAAAAAAAAAAAAAAAAAAGCTTATTGAAACCTGAACTGGTTGAGTCAACGAAGGTAAAACCCATGTCGGACTTAGATGGCCACTGAATTGTTCACTTGGGTCACTTACTCAATGACACATTTATTGGCAAGATGGAAATAAGGAATAGCTTGACCACGTGACTGCCTCCGAGACAAGTTGGATAATCTGCAGAGTGGCACAATTTCTTCCTCAGACCATCCATCCTCTATGCCTCTGGTCTATCTTTAATAGTGGGCCCAATCCAGTTGTATAATACATTCCCTCATCTCTCCTTCTTTAAGCAGAGTTTAAAAGCAATTTCCACCATTCTGAACAGATGCTTTCCTCCCCGTACAAAGTCCTCCCATCATCTAAAATTAACTAGCGCTGAGGATTGCTCACAGGCAAATCCACAGCTCTAACTTGCATTTTACATTAACTTGTTCCTGTCTCCGTCTCCCTCGCAGGAAGTTAAATGTGTCAAACTGCACGTCAGCCTTGTTGCTAAGTGGTGTGTGCTAAAAGCCCTCTGTGCTCACGATTTACCCCGGTGACTTTCTTTACTTCTTTTTCTTCTTCTTCCCAACTCCCCAACCCATCTTACCCTCATTTAAAAACAACCCCAAAAAGGTAAGTCTCAAACTGTCCTACTTCTGAGAAAAGTGTGGCTCAGTTTGATCAACTAGCGGGGGGTTGTGTGCATTAGTTTCAATGCCTCAGAGAAGGGGCAAGAGGTGGAGAGCAGTGCCCGCTAAGGTGCTACAGAAATGGTCCTGCTGAGGTTTGGAGGAAGCCGATTCAGCTGACTGCATGGATGCATAGCTGGGCCAAGGAACTTGGAGCTGCTTTCAATCACTGCATAGCCCCCGCATAGCTCTGCATGCAAAGTCGATACAGAGGTCTCTATCGCTGGTATGAGCACCAGCGGACACAACATAGTAAAAATAATTTGTACATTTCAGAAAGAAAATGTTGAACAGAGATATCTTGTCTTTCATCTTTGTAATAATTCTCTCGAACATAAATGTACTGTAAAAAGTATGTCTCAGATTACCACTTTTATTCATTCACTTAATTGCACCTATAAAACTGGGTATAAAGACTGTAAAATAAAATGGTTCCATCAGTGCCACAGAGAGGAGCAGCTGCACCTGTGATTTGCTGTAATCTCCTTTTAATTGTGATGAAGTTGCAGAGAGAGACAGCGAGGGAGAGTACAAGATCAATTAAGACCTCTTTGTCCGTCGGCTGACTCCTGCGTAGACCTCCTCATTCATTCCCTGCCTGGCGTACGGATGCTTTAATTGAGTTTTGCTGCACTGACTTCTCCGTCTGCTGAACGGGAGAGCGACTGACAAGGACCAGGCAAGAGAAGCTTTGGTTTGTGTGCCAAGAGTCTGTGTGTGTGTGTGTGTGTGTGTGTGTGTGTAGGTTTCCTTGGCATAACTCATGCCGAGATTCACCTGCAACCCTGTCACAGTGAGGTAGCGTAGGTCACACACACACACACACACACACACACACACACACACA
>JAOXYL010000055.1:4195442-4205584 GCA_028564955.1 Terapon puta
AATACATTGGATGAAAAAATTACTTCGGATGGACCCTGTCTGAGCCTGTCTGAGACTGCGTGCGTGTGCATGAGTGTATGTGTGTGTGTGTGTGTGTGTGTGTGTGTGTGTGTGCATGCTCCCTTCCAAAATGATGACAGAATAACCACCCACTCAGAGCTGTGTTCCGGGAATAGCGGGCCGAGGCTGAGAATGAGAGAGCAGTGTAACATTTTCATCAGACAGGAACAAGTGCCGCTAGCCAAGAATGAGTTTGTCAAGCTGCCTGACAGACCTCGTTGCACCGATTCAGCTCAGGCAGAGCTGCATTCAACCACCTCAGAACAGGGGGAAAAAAGTCAGCTCATTGTTCCAAGCTCAGCCCTATGTATGCACCTGGGACAGAGGGCACAAAAGTACTGACAACAGATGAACTGATGCAAAGACACTGAAATGGCTGCATGCTTAAACCAACTTCAGAGAGCAGCAGGTAAAGGTAAAATGTATCTTTGCCATCTGCCCAAATCCCAAACTGTTAACTGCAACAACATGGGTTCAACATGTTTCCTCAAATAAAACTATTTTCTCAGGTACAGCTACCTTCCCCTCATACAAAGCAACAAATCAGAACTGTCCCTTGTCCCCAGCAAGGAGAAAGTTGTCTCTCTTCTTTAATGATGGCTGAAACTTTCTTTCTGTCCTTTAAAGCCAACAAACAAATTACACCTCACTATGTGACCTTTAATGACATTGTCTCCTGTCAGATTTCTAGCACAATTATCAGTATCACATTCACATTTGTTCATTCAGAAAGTAAAAAAAAAACTCTGAAAGTAAACCTCAGTCAGGAAGTCAAGTCATACAGTGCCGATAATATCGACTTTTAAATGCATGTTTGCATGCTCACGATGGCTATGATATGCACTCACTGGTTGGGCCGTTGGCGCTATGAGTGCTCAGAATGAAGTGCTGCAACTCTGCATGATGCAATTAGGCACATAAACAGTAGGATTGTGTAAAATGTGAAGCCAGCCAGCTGCAGATGCAGAAAAACAATGGCCATGGCAGGAAGTTTCAGGGAGAGACAAAAAGAATGTTTCTGAATTTTTCATCATTTACCATTTATATGTGCTTGTGAACTCAAGTGTGCATAATGATTGATGTGTTTGCACTGTTAAAACTGTGCTTATAAGTGCTCTCTGCAAAATAGCAACCAAATATAGACAAATCACCCTGTTTTGTAGACTCTCTACAGTCTTAAAATTATCGCCATGGTCCAAACACATTATATTTTCATATGCTGTCCCCATTTTGAAAAGAAGAGATCTCAAGAGTGTGTAATTGATGTTGCATCACGTTTTAAAGACATGAAAATATCCTAGATTACATGGCCTCAATGCCGCAGTGTTGCAGTATTGCAGTGCTGCAATGCTGCGCCCATGTACCAATCCGTAAGGTCAAACTTAATACTGAACCAATTTTAAGTGGAGTGGCTGTAATATCATTATCACAATTATCCTGGTAACTCAAGTGACTAGCCACTTGGCCAGCTCATCACAAAAGCCTATGCCCATTTTCTTTTTGCTACGTCTGACACAGTCATGCAGTCACAGTCCATTATACGATTAAGTCCTTTATTAATTAACAATGTGATGGGGTAGCACCCATTCATTACAGTCTATTGTCCTGGCAGGGGAGGGCGATAGAGGCAGCGTTTGAGCTGAGACACAAGCAGGTGAACGGAGGAGGGCAGAGAGGGGAAAGCACTGCTCATCTGTCTCGCAAAGAGCCCCGCCTGCTTAATAGGCCTTTTTGTTTTGTTTCTACCTCAGTTAACTCGTCACGTGCTAATAAGAAAGGTGTGCTGGATGTGTACGAGCGTGTATCAGAGAAACAGAGCAACAGAAAAAGCAAAGAGTGCAACGCAAAGGAAAGGGGAGCTAGAAATAGCAAGTGCAAATGAATCACAATTACTTCTATTCACACATAACTCTCTGCACATCACTGCCTAAAACAATTAACACTGCTGGAAACTTCTTTCCACACTTGGCCCAATTTGGCGACATAAAGGTCATTGGAAATGAATTTAAAAGGGCTAAAAGAAAGCAGCCATGGGTGTAATTGCAAAAGTGGTGCAGGCGTGATAAGTATTGTAACACAAATTTCTTTTGGCTGTGTTCCTCCCTGCAACATTTTCCGACAAAGGGGTCGAATATTAAATACCTCTAAGCCGAAAAACACATCCAGCCTTTTTCAGGTACATTGAGTGTTTGAGAGGCGAGCTGTTACGCAGCACTAAAGGGCATGAAGCGCACTGCTGGCAATGGCAGGTTTTTGAGTGCTTTGTGAACTAACATTGCATGTTCTTCAATGGGCAATCCAGCAGATTTTGACTCAGCACTGACAAACTGAGACTGTCACCCTTTGGGGATTTTCTAATGAGAAAGCTCATTTGGCTCATTAGCAGGACAAAGTCTGTTTCTATGAGGGCATCTGAGGCCAGATCTATCTACATCACTGCAAATGAATTATGGCTACTGGCTATCAATGAAGACACCAAATTGATCTTAACACGAGGAACCAAAAATAGACTTATAAACAGGGCTGGCTCGACACTGGGCGTTTGTGTGGGCGATTTCGAATGTGACTACATGAAGAGAACATGAAAAAATAAAAGGTGACTTTCCAAATGTACTTGGCAACTGGGAATGTTTGTAAAGGCGTTTCTGTGGAAGCAAAGTATAGATGCACATCATGAAGCAGATGCCTCTCATTTCAAGCTAATGGCGGATAAAAAGCGCTTTGCTATGTCCAACTGCACATACACACTTCAAACCTTTATGCGCTCTGGAAACAGACGCCGAATCCCCTTTGGGAGAGTGACTGTGTCGCCATAAGTGGCCTTTAACTACCTTGTTTATCGGCATAGCACAATGCTGCGGTGCACCCTCCCGTTCTGTGCACTGACAGCAAGCATAATTATGGGAACAGCTGCTGAAAAGTGCTAAACGAAAACAGGTGGCGTCGACGAGACACGCTCAGAAATCGTTAACCAGGCTGGCATTGTCTTCAACCACGCTTGGCAGCATTAGCTTTAATTACGACAGAGCATGTTTCTGAACTCTGCACTTTTATCAGGAAACCTTTCTATAGGAGCCAAATTAATAACATGGGAAGGACTCATCGGCATTCTTGAAACAGAAGATGTCAGTGATAAGCAGAAAAAAGGTGAGGAGAGAAAATAGAGGGAAAAAAAGAAGAAATGTGAGTGTTTTTCTGCTAAACATCAGAAAGTAAGAGCAAAGTATGAGTTTAATAAAGCTTTCAGTGGACAATTTGGCTAAAGAGTTCCTAGAAGAGGATGCTTTTTGGAGATGGGGAAGAGATTTTAGGTGCCATGGTAACATATTGGAGCCCTTACCTACCAGATCACTGTGCCCTGTCATTTCCTAGACATTTTTAGGCATAAAGTGGAAGAGAAAGTGACCTCTAAGATGCAGCCGCTGCTGCCAAACTCTTCTGAAGAGCTCTGTAAAGTCATAGATGCTGTCGCTGATTGCAGGTTGCCAAACCACAGCTCCACACTATTCCTTCCAGAGGCCCTGAGAAGCAATTCCTGTAATTTGACTTCACCTGAGTTCCAAGTGTATTTTCAGAACAAATTTACAGAGTAGGGGTCAGTTATTTCTAGTCATTTATAATAGTCAAGCAATCTGCTGATTACACTCAATTATATTCAAGCAGCCGGTCTGTTTTTAAGTTATATCATGTAGTATGCCTGGGAATTCATTATTGAGGAAGTGTGAATAGCAACAAAAAGGTTATAGCACCTTAAATTATCAGCTCCACCAATAAGGAATGACTCATCTCCTCGAGTTGGTTGCCAAATTTTACGAGGGTGAAATATCTGACTCAGTAAAGTTTTGTTATATAAATAAACTTCTTAAAAGACAGACAAGAAAGATTTAAGTCTTTATTTGTAAAAGTTACGACAAATTACATCATCCTTAGAGTGAGCGGGAAACGCATTACTCTAAGAGACATCTAATTATATTAACACCAAAGATGTCATTTTTTGGCATGGCTGTAGATAGCAGCTTAAGATAGCACTGTTTATCACTACATCAGCAGAATAATCCAAAATGTTTACCATCATCTAAATGCACTGCGCTGTTAAAGCATTCAAAGGTTAATGATTCTGTTTTTTGCTTGTAAGTGGCAAGAGTAAAAGGAGGTAACCAAAATATAGATGTAAGCTCATAGGAAAATGGATGTTTTGAATAGATCATTTCTATATTTTTCAAACAAAATCAAAGCACACTGCACACAGATCAACTGGCTATTTTTTGCTACGCTTTAGCAACTCCAGTCAAAATAAAACAGCTCATGTATGCTTAAAGGTGCATTTTGGCTTAGATGTTGTTTTTCAGTGTTTTACCTTTAAAAGTTTTCACTGAATTGTCTCAGATTGTAGAATGTATAAATTCAATTCCATGTTGAGGAGTAAATGAAAGCATGAGGAGTGAACTGGGCTCTAACTCAGCGGATCTGTGTATCGTTTAGATGCCTCCGAAGACAGGGGATCGTGTTTTGTTTGCCTTGTATCAATTCATTTCTCCCTCTACCGACTCGGTAAATGGATCTCGGCAGCAGGAAAATCGATACAGCTTCATAAGTCTGTTCTTGCCTTCCAACTAACATACAGAAAAGTCATGAATGGCACCTCACTGTACTGCAGGGAACACAACAAAAGCCAGTTGTGTAACACTCTTGGAAAAATGATTAAGAAAACGGAACAGAGATATGATCTGCTGTAAATAATTGTGCAAAGCAATGCAACACTGACGATGATTGCCTTGACTTGGAAAGGAAAAACAACGGCGAGCTTGTCTGGGTGCCTAATCCATTTCTAGGAACCAGTGCTTTTCTTTCAACTATATACAATGATTTTGGAGACTTATGTAATTAGCATTATTTCAGCTAAAACAATCTGCAAATGGAGTCGTCCTAAATGCCTCAATTAGAGTCCAGTGGTTAAAAACATGGCAGGGAGGTTTTTAAATCAGGCCACCGGGGTTGGCACTTATGAAACAGGCCATTAGTCTGCTATAATTGTCAGCAATACTGTCACGCATTTGTCTACTGTGTCCCCAGCATTTGCACGAGCCATAAATTTGGCGGTCACATCAATCAGAGGCCATAATTAATTGTGCAATTAAGATTTTCATTGCTTGGCAGATATAGCTACTAATGGATCAGTGACAAGTATGATATGATCATAAAGAGGGGATTTTAATGTACTGTTTAATTGCTCTTATGTGGTCCACAGTGATACAACAGAGGCTTCACGAGCCCATTTGTTCTCCACAGTCCTTAGTCCCATTGGAAGTTAAAAAATAGTGCTTGTCTGGGGTCATGGGATGATGTAAGGGCAGGGATGGACACCATTATCAAGGCAATTGAGCATATGTGACTAATAAAGTCCATATGGCATGTCGGGTTTTACATGGAGTGCTTTAGTATGTGTGGTGGCTCCTTAAAATAAGGATGAGTATATGTATGTGCTTGAGTGATATGTAAGACAAGAGATCACAGCAGTCATGCTGACACAGCAGCAATACCAACAGGCTAATTCACTTACACCGTAGCGAGCAGTTTAGAATTAATTTAAAAGATTTGTCACTGGCAGCCCGGCACAACATTTCCTACAACTCATTGTTTATGATTATATTTCTCTGCCTTTGTTTTGCCTGGTCTATTGTAAATGGGGCTACAGCAGGTGAATTA
This sequence comes from Terapon puta, assembly GCA_028564955.1. NCBI lineage: Eukaryota > Metazoa > Chordata > Actinopteri > Centrarchiformes > Terapontidae > Terapon > Terapon puta. The sequence goes on from JAOXYL010000055.1 coordinate 4,201,209, forward strand.
ATGTGGAGTTTCATTACTGGTGGCAGGGTGTGGATGGACATCTTTAAAAGGAGGCAGGAGTACTTCCTCATTTTATGACTGTTGCCATTGCTTGTTGCACAGTGAAGCATGACATTTGACTCAGTTATTACAGGAAAAAGGGGGCTAGAAACACAATCTCCACTCCACAAAGCTGTGCGATGTGGACTGAAGGCTCAGCGTCGCTAGCAGCTGTAAGCACAAACAGTGCTGCACGCTGGGAGATAAATGCCAACAATAAATAACATCCACTGGCTATGCGTGGGAAGTGTGTAGTGTATATGTGCGTGTTTAAATGTGCTTAAATCTGCCTTTCTTGCATCTGTGAGGGATTCGAGCAGCGCGTATGTGTATAAGTGTGTTTGGGGATGTTTTGTAATACAGCCTCTCTGTGGTCAGTGTTACCAGGCAGGTAATTGTATCTGAGGTCATGAATAATGTGAAGGGAGGGGAGAGCCTGGTGCTTGGTGTCAGACTGAGTGATGGAGGTGAGGTCTGAAGCAGAATCAGACAACATTTGCTTCTAATATCATATCCACCTAACTCTAGCCCACCAATACTTGCGTTACTTCCATGACGATTAGCTGTTTTAAATTCTCATTTAATTTTCCCTTTTCCATTCTTGTCTCCTTTATTTCATTCCTTAGTGTCTTTGAGTCAGATGAACCCCCAATTATTACAAATGTGTGAAGACACAACCTCTCAGAGATCATCCATAAAGGGAAAAAAGGGAACAAGAGTGCTAAGATACTGTTCATATTAATGCATAAACCCTTTCTGCATCCTCATAACAGCCCCCCTCTGATAAAACAAGTCATGAACTAACCTCCAAACCTGCAGGGGGCAGCAATACTTCTGGCTTCTTCCCTTTAGTCGGTTAAAATCCTGTCTTAAAATCTCTGAATCAAACTCCCACAGCTGTCAAGTGAAGGAACAGCACAGCAAGGAGTGACTTTGAAAACACAGTCACTGATCAGATCTTCTTAGAGGCACTTCAGAGATTCAAGCTGAGCTTTTAGATCGAATCCTGTTTGTGTGCCTCCTCTTGTCTCTCCTCTCCTCTTTCAAGGGACATTTCTAATAACCTGAAGGTCACAGGGTTCATCATATAGGTCAAAAATGTACAACACAACCAAAAGGAACAGAGGGGGCAAAAGTCTCTCTAAGACGAATATTATAAAATGTTGTATTATTATGGATGGCGAGGGTTTAAGAGAGAAGAGAGAGGTATGAAAGGGCAGGCTTATTAGTGATGAGCCCAGTGTTTGGTAAAGGTTAAAGCTGCTCTACTTCTCTGATACAACATTATGTATCTGTCTGAAAATGTCTATTGATATCCTTGGAGTAGAAAGGGAGAGGTAACCAGACAGACAAAGACAGGGAGAAACCACAGAGGCAACGCCCCACTCTGCCCTATCGCCATTTAACCTTTTCTCTTCCCAGCCAGTACATATTTATTGAAAGCTTTCAAGAACTACTGCTATTGCTACTGAAAGCATGTCAAAATACACCCTGACCGTGGTAATTAAAGACGCAATGCAAACACGATGGGAGGGTAAATTAATTCCTCTGGGGGTCCGTGCAGGATGCCTGGCATACAATAAAACATCTAAACAAAAGAAGACGTGGAGGGATTTTCGGCGCTGACATTAAACATCAGCAGGCAAATGTCAAATAGACAAAAAAAAAAAAAAAAACTTCTTTCTATTTTCATCCATCCAGCTGTGTTTGCATGCATGTGTATGTGTGTAAGACTATACTTCTTTGACAGATGCCTGCGGTTTTCTGGCATGTCACTCACGGTACAATTAAACCATCGTTGCATTGTCATTGAGGGAGTTACATGAATGACAACACGTAAACGCTCGTCCATACGTGTGTGTTTATGTGTGTGCTGGCAGTGTGAGTGTAGCATGAATAACTGCGCACACACACACTCACTCACCCATCCACGGTGTGTGACAGAGGAGGCAATTACCAACCGTGCTTTTCCTCCATGCTTTATTTGCAATAACTGTCACCGGCAGAGCCTTGGCCTCCTTATCTGATTTTTATGAACATACTTGTAGAGATTATTGAGATTTGTGAAAGCACTGCTGGGAAATGTGAAAGTGTGTGAGAGAACGAGAAAAAAGGAACAGTAAGGGAGAGAGTAGCAAAATGCTAATCTACTTTGGAAAGTGATGAAATATTAGCTAGCAGCGTCTCACAGCATGTAGAAGTTGGTCAAACGAGAGAGGGAGAGAGAGAGAGATAGAGAGAGAGAGAAGGAAAAAAAGAGACAGAGATTATTATATGTTCTTTATCCATGATGGGCTTTTTCTAATCGTGTCATGCCTGAGGAGCTAAGAGAGCATCACCATCAAGCTCTCACACCACACCACTCATGAGTCGACAGCCCAGGGGCAGCCGTGCATTTTTTAACACTCCTCACAGCATCATTCAACTGCTGTCAAGGCTGCTGAGAAGAGGTATGAATCAGTTTGGTGCGTCCCTCCAGTTACAATGTAAGAGTTGGCTGTAGTAGTTAAAGAGCCTGCTGAGACACCTTAGTCAGAGGTTTGACACCAGTAGCCAATATGATCATGTACATTATGTTGCCTTCCTGGCTAAGTTTAGGAAGATTGTAGGATGAATGAAATATGAGTCCATTTGCTACTTTATGAATGTTAAATTTAAGTAAAGGTGAGAACTGATTTAAGCAGAGCTAAGTCTGGGGGTGGTGCATTTCTAAGTGGAGAAACAGCACATTAGCAGAGTAAAATGTGTCTCAGAGTGGCATTGTTCTACAGGTTGAACAGCTCTTATGGCGGGGTTAACAGCCCGGGTGCCAGGCTGAGTATTATGGGTAGGAGTGCTTCTGGCATTGGGGGCCCCCGGACTGCCAAGGTGCTGTGACACCCGAGCCTGCTGTCAGAGCGACTGAGTGCAGCCTGGACGAGGGCAGTAGCCTCACCATCTGTTGCACGACAGCCAAAGTCACCCTGTATGTAGGCTGTGTGGAGAGTGTGTTAGTGTGTGTGGGCAATGGGTGCACGTCAGTGTCCCTGTTAACGTGAGTTAACGCGAGTGTATGTGTGAATATGTGCGTAGCTGTATTTGTGTTTGCTCATACACATCTCTTGAGGGTGTAAGGGTGTGCATGTGTGTGTATCTGTGTGGCTTCATATACCATAATCTTTCATTGTGTCTGCACATGCAAATCACTTTCTTTTGTTTATGCTTGTCTGTGTATAATAATAATAACAATAATAATAATAATAATAAGAAGAAGAAGAAGAAGAAGAAGAAGAAAAAGAAGAAGAATACAGTGAAGCCGTATTTGTGTGTAGCTGTACACACTCCATGTCGTCACTGTGTGTTCATTCGAATGGTCCACCATTGCAGCTTTCAGGTAGATCTAAGTGTCTCTAAATGCATCAATATTCCCATGAAATTAAAATTATCACATGTAAATCATAGTCACAGTGATTTAAGGACATTCTATTCTATTCTGTGGGCATTTCAGCTCTAAATCTGTGAGAGGAGTGTCCATCAACCTATTTTAACAAATACAACCCACAGAATTACACAGTAGACAGACAGAAATATGAAATGCAGTGCAGAGAGAATAAAGGAAAGATAGACAGAGGTTGATGGGTTAAAGGAGCAGTTAAAGGCAAATCAGTGCAGCCACCATGACAAATCCATATTCCAGCTGCACTGACTGTTACACATTTCTTGACCTTTATCATATTCCTAATGTAAGTTCATTGAATCAGGATCTGCTGGAACAAATTGACTATTTGAGTTTGGTTAATTCTCGGAAAACAGTAATAAGTGCAATATACACCAGAAAGCAATCCAAGCCAGTTTCCCATCCCATGATTTTAAATAAAAGAAATAAATGAACACTGAATTCTAAGAAAATCACAATTTTCTTCAAAATAGTTTTAGGTTTTTTAGGGAATAAAAAGTCGAAGGAAAGGAAAGGAAAGCTTATTTAAAGTATTTGAGGCACTGGCTGGGTACTAACCACTTCTCGAGGCAGCAGGGAGTCCTCTTGACGAATCACCAACAAGTTCACAGTCCCACCCATGGGTGTGGCTCGGAGTAGGGCCACCACCTCTTCCTGGCTCTTACCATCCAGGTTCACTCCACTAACCTGCACATGTACACATAAACACACACATCCATAAATACTACTACTACTACTACTACTACTACTACTACTACTACTACTAATAATAATAATAATAATGATGACAATAATGACTACATAGACACTTACAGACTCAACAGCAAAACCCAAATCAAAGACCTCTCTGATTTTAACAAGGGGAATCTATGGCCTCTACGTAACCTTTATGCAGATTACC
>JAOXYL010000055.1:4205684-4218913 GCA_028564955.1 Terapon puta
CAAAACCCAAATCAAAGACCTCTCTGATTTTAACAAGGGGAATCTATGGCCTCTACGTAACCTTTATGCAGATTACCCTCAGAGCCAGTTGAAGCTGGAATTAAACATGGGTTATTTCCCCCTAAAGTGAGCACTAGCTGATTTTCGCGTCAGTCTGATTGAAGTATAATCAAAATATTGCTCCATCTAACCACTTCTCCTCAGCAATTCAAAGCTGGAGCTGAATTGTTATAGCCATAGGGAACACAGTGCGTTTGACTCATTTCGACAAAAGCGCTGTAAGATTGAATTCTGGAACAAAACCATATCAGCAAAAGGGTAATTAGTCTCTCAAATAATATACGATCTCACAAAACACTTGGTGAACACAGTATAGTGGTATGAGCTTTAGAAACTGCAGCCCCACCTCCAGCAGGCGATCTCCAGCTTTCAATCGGCCATCTTGGATGGCGGCTCCTCGTGGGAGAATGTTTTTGACATAAATAGGAGCACTGCCGCCAATGGGTACATCTCTGGATGTGATGCTGAACCCAAGACCCTCTGGACCTTAGGAAAAAGGAAACCAAAATGAATATAGTTAGAAATGGAATGTGATATTTTACTGAATTAGTGTTTCTCGTGCCTCCTCATCCTTTCAGAGGTCAGAGGTTTTTTTACACAACGTCCACCCTTGAGATCTCACTGTCTTGATCTTGGGCACTCTTTTTCAGCAAGGGTGCATGAACCTGAGCAGTAAAATTGAAAGACTGTCACCTACATGCTCTCCCACTGTGCTACCACAGAAATATGGCAGTGATATTACTGATTTATCGCCCTGTGGAAGCTTTATCATTCAGAAGAGGGAGGAGTAAATAATGAGCATGTGTTTATGTTTGGTAAAGCGTTCCAGTTCCTCCATATGAGTTCATAAATGTCAAGAACAAAAGATTTGTTTCTGCAGGTGAACACAGTGACATTCATTTTCTGTCTTTCTTTTCAAAAAGTCAAATCATGGACAGGCAACAACACTGCCGGTCATGTACTTCATTTAGATTTTTGTTGCTATATATGCATTTGAGAAAAAAACACTTTTAATGTTTAGTATATATTTGTATTCTTTTCTAATAAAAGCCAGAAAGCAACGTAAAAATGTGGCATACAATCATGTGACTCTTAGAAACAGGGCAGACTTTAGAAAACATAGAAAGATCCTTTTCATTACATGCCGCTGTAACATGAGTAACCACGATGCAGGGATCGAATTATAGTTTTTCACCATGTCCTGAACCTTCTGTAGTTAATACAAACATACTTACTTCAATCTTGACATTTTTCATTGGTTTCATTGCCATCAGGGTGTGTCTCATTCAGGTTTTTTAGGAAGCAAGAATGAAAACATGTCCCAAAATCTAAATATAGTGTCACTTCTATGAACCAAAATTGAGTGTTTATGATCCATGCATGTGGACTGTAAAGCCACTCTTGCAAGTTCTGGTTGGATTAAAGACTGGTTAAGGACCAGAATAAGCAGAGAAAAGTGAATGATTACGGATTGCAGAATGCATCAAAATGCCGTTCAATAGCCTGTTAAATGTACTGCACTGCACTTAAATAGCAAAAATGCTGTTTTCTAAATCATCCACGTGCCACAAGCCAGATGTTTTAACCAAAAAAACCTTCAGACATTTTGCTATGATAGCAGGTTAGGAGCCTCTGTGCAAATCACGTCTGGGTCAAAGAAACTTTCCACTAAACATTGTCTGAAGTTTGAATAATGTAGAAAGCAGTGATTCTTTTCATTAAAACAGTTTCTTATTGTTGTATTAATGAATAAGAGCTACATTTCTTGCAGTAGGGTGGTATGGCTAAATTCAACAGCTGAATCTGAGAAACCACTTCCAGATATCAGCTGTGCAAAGCTATTTGCTTTAGGTTTTAAGACTGACCTTTAAGGTTCATCAAATGAATATGAATTGCTGGTCTGGAGGAAGTAGTCAAATACAATAACGGATAAATAAGAGGATCTCAGGGCTGACCTTTTCTGCTGACCAGACCTGAATTTGTCAAATAAAAACAAGGAATGGTTTCAAATGCCAGCAAGGGAATGAGGTAAACCAAATAAATTGTGTTTGTTGGGTTATTCCTTGACAAAGTATTTAAAAATGCAATAGCCCTGCTATATAATGCTATTAGATGAGTCATTAACAACAGTGTTCAGAGAGATAGACTTCACCATGCATAACCTAGCCGTCGGCATTTCAGGCAGTCAAGTGGGAAAGTCGCGTTATGTGGTTTCAGCGGAGGCTTTTCGGATGGTAACAACAGTGATTAGTATTCATGTCAAAGTAGCTGCTCATTCCACAGAGCTGTCAGCACCTCTGATGGTTCATCATGACCTACTTTTCCCAGTATGTCTCTCCAGCAGTCTGTCGAACTGTCTGTTGTCTCGCTGACAGTGATGGTGTTGATGAAGAAGAAACACAAAGGGGATGGGGGGGTTGAGCGCGGATGGCAACTTTCTCATGGCTTCCGCACACAAACAAACTTGCGAGAAAGGTGATGAAAAGGATGCTTATAAAGTCAAAAAGTTGAGATGTTGAGGATAATGATGTGCTATGATCTCTCCATCAATGCAGCGTGAAAACTAAGCAGACAGAAATAGCTGCCGTCGTTTATGTTGAATGTTAAATCTGCAAAGTTTCTCGCCATGAATGCCAAACTTTTAATACAAGGTCACTTAGCTGCCATGGCAATCAGTTCCCTACACAGTACGGTTGCTATGCTCAAAATGAAACTATAGAGACAGAGTAATAGGAGGAATACAGAGTTTTACTTCTATCCACAAAGGTGATTATGTAATTTCACAGATTTCTAAATAAACCCAAGTTTAGTTAACTGTAAGTGACAGCTGCTATCCTACTGTATCTCTGTATATTGATTCAGGTTGGGGAGGCGCCTCTTTCAAATATTTGACGTCTCTGTCTTTGCTTACCTTCCACTATGACCCACCCTCCTATGCCAGTCTCTTTCTTCTCCCCTGCACAGAGCCTAATGAGCAGAATCAAACCCCTGCCCATTGTAAGATCCTGTTGTTAGCGGTCTCCAATCGGGCAATTAAGAGAATGCATCACTAATAGGTCTGCAGTAATTAACCACTGACGTCTTTATTTTGGGTAATAGAAGTCCAGGATAAAAGTAATTGTATCCCTTTCTGGATTAGTTGAAATCCTGGCTCCAATAAGCCAATTAAACAGCAAACATGAGGAGAGGCTGAGGCCTGTTAGAATGACTTAATGGGGTGCGTATGTCCTTTTCGACTGCAGTATTTGATTAAGGCACTCTTGTTAATTTGCCATGCAAGATCTGCTCCTGCCACTCGGAACTCAGAGCCACTTAGGCGGAATCACAACAATTACAACAACTCAACAACAAAACTGCAGAAGCCTCTCTAAAAGTACATTAGAAGTGATAAAGTCAGATGGAAATCAGACAGAATTGTCTAAGTGGGTTCTAGAGGAAAATGTCTCCGTCAGATCTTAGTACTCAGTGAAATTTCTAATTCAACAACATTTGTACAGTAATTTATCTCCATTTTGAGTTCATAAATGGCTTGAAGTTTACAATGCACAAGCACTTCAGTAAGCCCCACTTAAAGCATGAGCAATAATCTGAGAAACCATTTCTGTCACTTGGGCAAGAGCATAGCTTTGAGAGTTATGACTGGTGTTGAATTAGGCCGTGATGAAGCAATATGGCTCGTGAAAACAGACTACTGGCATCAGTCTCTTGCTGGAGCTCCACCAACATCTCCAGAGCTTGTTTTCACTAAAATGGGAGGCTCTTGTGCAGAAAAAATGAGAAAATAACTTTATCACATTATAAACAAAAAAATATATAACTTGCACCACAGGCCCACACTGAGTAAGATAAGCACTTTGGGGACATTCGCCAAACATATTAGAGCAGCTTGTGACTGCTTTTCCCCTGAGCGTGTTGCATTTAGCCTGCGCTGCTGCCCGCTATTCCCTGAAGCTCGCTGCTTTGGCCTCTGTGCCAGGTTTCAACTAAACATCTGCTCCCTCCAAAAGAAAAAAAGGAGCAAAGAGAGATATAGAATAGACAAGTCACCTCAGCACTGGTTCATTTCACAAGCAACTGCCCGTCAATTCATATAAAGATAGAGAAGTGATGGGAATGAGATGAAGTCTGGCAGTAAACCCACCACAGTGGTTGGCTGAGACATACAACGACTCCAGTATCAAACAACAAACCAACTTCAGCTGGAAGCAGACTGATTGCTGAATCTTAATATTACAACCACAAGCCCATGGTGATGTAGCCTGAGTACATCAAGCCACAAACTTTATTTTCTAGAAGCACTTGATCTGTGTTTGCTTTTGACCTGCTCAGTTAAACAAAGCCCAAAGACAAGTAAAGATTTTTTGTTGTTTTGTTGTTGTTCCTCTCAACATACTGTTCAGTCTGGAGAAAATAAATCCACACAGATGATGATATGGATCTTTGTCTCAATAACAAGTAAAGAGGGCTGACAGTGTGCACGACTGCAGCCAACAGAAAGAGAGACAGGTTATTTGCATCCACTACCTCCCTTGGGGGATTTATTACTTTGTGGCTGTCACATCAGCTGATAAAATTGTAAAACTGTATGTTTGTGTCGTAAACTTTGTGCAGTTTAGTACAGAATGCTCATGCACAGTTTGATGCAGTAATTTAAATTACACAGCGCTTCTTTCACTCTGCTGATAACAGTGGATGTAATTTGTCAATGAAGGGATTGACAGAAATGTAGAAAAGGTTCTGAGGTTTTGTCTAAAAATTGTACAATTTATTTTCAAATGGTTGCAAAGACAAACGACTTGCCATCCTTATGGGTCTTAGATTAAATGTGCAAGCGCAATAACACGTGCAAAGTAGTAGGTCTTGGGTGCAGGGACAGTGTGGGCGTCTCAAAGCACACCTTGGAATGTTGGAAAAGGTTTATGAGGATTAATGAGCTCCAGTAATGCGATGTCTCACGCATAACAGAACAATTTTGTGGCATCCTGGCATGTTTTGCATGTGATTCAAGGTGAATGCGGTGAACGGCTCTGCATAATGGCACTACACTCTGACGTGGCTGCAGATTTATCAACATTTAAGTCCCACTGTCTTAAGATGATTGGAGGACCATATTGAAGAGGAGACATTTAAAACAACATAAAGCTGCTTTGGATAACAATCTATATTAATTTATTAATAAATACAGACTGATTTTCAGATGTTCCTTCTCCTCTTGAAGGAGGTATAAATGTGCCTTTATAGTTTATTTAAATGTTAAATATTATTCTGTTTCTGTCCATTAGCTCCAAGGATTTAGTTTGGTGCTGGTGTTGGTGATAAAATCATTGAAGTGGTAATGAAACAGATGCGGTCAGAGGACTACTTACGGGCCATTGCAAATAGGCCCCTTTGTGTGACTATCCCTGCCATCTGCTTCTACTTGCGTATGATTTTCATGAACATTTCAAACAATCTCCACTGACACTTGGCAACCATACATTCATCTGTATGCTGGCTCTTACCTTTCTTCAGCTGGATGTTGAATCTGCGACCTTTGTTCTTAAGATAGGAGCTGTTGGACGGGTTTGTGCTTATCCTGCGCTGGAGGGAGGGGGAGGGGGCTGATGCGGTCCTGGTTACCAAAGAGTGGGGTAATGTGGGGTACCGTCGGCTCGGCTCTGGGGTGCTCCCTGCCAGAGGTCCCTGGTGGCTATAGTGCAAGAAAAGAAAAAAATCATGCTTTGATTTGTTTTTTACTTAGAGTGTCACTTAGCATCCATGTCATGGAAAGGAATGAAGAAATTTAGTTTCTCAGGTATGTCAGATATTTTCATTTTGAAAGAACTAGTAGTTAAACAACGTTTATAAAATTCACAATTCACAAACAGAATCAGATGATCATTTTCATCATGATATTATTGCAAAAGGTCAGATTTAGAATAACTTTTGAGCAAGTAACTTTTGGGCCCCAACTGGAGGATTAGGATTAGGATAACAGATAAGCATGTCTGACCCTGCTCTATAGATCGGTCAGTTGTTCAAAAAGTCAATGCGCTCATTGAAAAGTTGCTTGTGGGGTTAGAGTCATTCAGATATTGTGCTTTGCAAATTGTATTGATCTATTCTGTGTCTGTATGTATGTTGGGTTTCAAATGGTTTTAAATTAAGCTATCGTTATCTCACCGTTATCTGCCATGCTGCTTTAATGCAAAATATGATGCACAATAATGATGTTTAAATATGAAATGATTATCTCTGTACAACAGGGTATACTGTCAGTTTGACTAAATGTAACATACGCAGGATGAAAAGAGAATTTATGAATTCATGTAATTAAAATGAAGACTGAAAAAACCTGCGGTCAAGACCATTTGATAAACACCCAAACGTTTAGCTCTCTGGAATTAGGCCAGAGACATTACAGAAATTAACAGTAACCACAGGCAGATAAAATGGGCTTTTAACAAGATGATCAGCAATGCAGACTTGGAGGTCTCAGGTAGAAATTATTATTAAACTACTCTTTCCTTTTATTGTGAAGCTTTTAAACTTTGATGGATTCACAGGGAACATATTAAGGAAAAGCCATTGACTGGTGCAATTAAAACAGAATTGCATTCATTGGAAAAATGCAGCAGCCTGAGACTGCCTGGCCTAATTATGTACACAAACATGAACTTTTGTCATTTTTTCAATCAAGTGGTTGGAAAGAGGAGCAACTTTCGTTTTACGGTACTGTGTGTCTCACTGCTATACGCCTTTTGAATTCTGTGCTGGCTGTCTTCATTTCTACTACTATTCAATAACATGTTTACTGGATAGAGGTACACAAGGTAACATACTAACAGAAACAAAAAAGGAGGTCAAACCTACTTGTGGTTGTGGCCTGGTTGTGGACCAGATCTGGACATCAGGCCCCCCACCAGGCTGGACCTGTCCCCAGGCTGCTGAGAGTCTTGGCTAAAGCGGACCCTGTTAGGGTGGGGCGGGCTGAGCTCATTTCGGACCGACAGCAGCTCGTACTGCCTTTTCATGGATGCAGGGACCACATGGAAGAGGATGGCCGGGCCTCGCATCGCCTGCCTGAAAATGTTCTGGGCTCTGGAGGTGATGTTTAGAGAGTGAGCGGGAGAGAGAGTAGGGAGGTCATGCAGACAGAAATGAATTAGTTTTAACATGATAAGAGATACAACTACAATAATGTACTATCATAGCTTGACAGATATAGAAGGATAAAGGGGGCTATGTGGTACTGTATGTTGAGAGATGATAGGGAGTGTTGAGGCTAGTATGGCCAATAACAGGCCTACTCACTGCATAGCAGCAGAGGACAGAAATTACATTATCTATAATTACTAGCATCAAGGCAGGAAAAAGATAAGGATGGTGAATGGTGCATCAGTGATGGAACATATATATTGTGTATTCAATAATATGCCAGTGCAACGTACTATGAGGAGCATTCAAGCTTTTCTACAAAGTACTAGTCTGTGTGTTTGTGTGTGGCTAGAGATGAACGGACATGAGGTGACTCAACAATCAGAACAGAGATGATGAATCATGCATCAAGGAAGCTTTCCAGACAATGAGGTTCCAAAGTACACAGACATACACTTCATTCCTTATACACAAAATAAAGAAAATAAGCCAAAACACACATTGAGTCTCATGTGGGTTTGGAGGCCAAATAAGCCAAGACAAGAGCTCAACATCACTCCCAGACACAAGAATTGTTTAGTCTGGTTTGCCAGCGGCACTTAGCATATAGATAGACTGGCCAGGAGTGAGCCACGCGGCAGCATAAGGGGCCTGCGCCACAGTGGATGTCTGGATTCCAACAATCCCACCTCCTGTGTCCAGACCCCCATTACCACGCCAGTAATACCATGCTGATTCTATCCAAATGACAGCCGCTAAGCTGCTTCCGCCACAACAGACAGCACTTCATTCGAGCGGTGTCACAGAGGCGAGGCACACACGCCATACCAAGCCACTTCTGCAGGATTTGGTCTCTGCCATCTTTATTCTTATGGTAATTGGCAAAATCACTCACATGCACACACTGAGGGGTGATGACTGACTCAGAGTGCGTGTGTGTGTGTGTGTTTGTACGCAAATGTTCCCACCTGCACATATACAGTGCCATCACTGCAGTAATCAGCCTCCACGCGGGCCTGATTGAATAATAAATCACCCCATCAATGCATCATTACATTCAGTTAGATTAAGCGCCTCAAAATATTTACCCATGCAAAACAATCCAGGGAGATTAGACTATCACTTTAAATTGTCGCTCTGTGCGGTGCACAATCAAGGGGTGTGGGAGGGGGGCATTCAGAGGTTTATGACAGAGTGACTAGGGGGAGGAGGTAGGCACAGAGGAAAGTTCGGCTCCTTCACCTCATTTTCATGCAGAATCACAAACATCATATGCATTTGGATGCTGGTAAGGAGTGTGTGTTTGGCAGGGGAGGGTAGGTGCGGAACGCTACAAAACATCACTCCCCAGTGGATTTGGTTTGTAAGCCTCTTTCACAGTAGAAAAGGCTTGGAAGGAAACTGGGATGTTTACTAATGACAATAGCATCGTTTTGAAAAGAAAGAATCCTAAAACCTTAGTGGCTTTGTACACAGTCTGGTGAACAAATTAACATAATGTGGTAAGGTAACCGTGATAGCCTGGAGTTTTACAGGCTGATGGAGAGCTTTTCTTATCTTTGCCAAAAGTCGGTTATGAAATTTTAGGCACGCTATGCTTCAAAAACTGTATTTTGACAGAGATGGAGCTGTGAAAAAAATGGTAGTCTCCAATTCTACTTATGAATGCAGAAGGGTTCCATACTTGGTTTCCGTCAATCATTCTATAAGCCCAGTGATTTTCGATGACTCCAGTCAGATGTCCAGCCCAGTATGACTATAGGCTATGAGCCATTTCTTTCTGTGGAAGCGCAGATGATAAGGAGAGAGCCAAGCAGACCTCTGTACATTGCCTCCAGAATCCAGCCTGGAGGACAAATAATGTAATTTCTTAGCCACATGCACACATTGACATGAATGAGGACAAAACTTTATACCCCTGTGTGTGTCACAGTGCACACACAAGCATGCATGAGAGAGAGAAGGGTGGCTTTGGGCTTTTGGGGAAAAGTCCCAGGTATATATCTTCATTCCACTTTAGGAAATGAAGGGGAAAGATGAATCTACAGAAATGAGTAGAGAGAGGAATGTAGGTGGTTTTGGATCAGAGGGCGAAGTGGTGGGGAAGGACTGCAGGTCACTGAGAACCTATTATGGGGAAGCCAACAAAGTCAGTAATATTTCTATATTGACTGGATAGTGCCTCAGGATGATACTGTGTGTGTCCTAGCTTTGGAGGTAGTGGAAGGTGGAATTAAAATCAGCATGGTATTCTGTACACCTCACATGATCACAAACTGAAATAATTTCAAAAGTGACTACAAGGAAGACATTTATAAAGGAGGATGGAAAATAGTGTGTTATAACCGCCTATAGAAGGCCAACTTTAGAGCTTACTGTTCGAAGCGCAGGTTGCGAATGTCACCCTCATTAATTCTGACAATACAGTCGTTTTCCTGAAAGAGACGCTCCTGCTCCACTTTGCCCCCACGCTCCAGACGTTTCACAAGCAAGCCCTGAGTTCTGAAAATGATCACACAACAGGTTACAGATAGAAAATAATTCAGACACACAATGTAGCAATTATGCCACACACAGTGACATATCAATATACTGAACAGCAGGCAGCAAGTGATAAGCCCTGTCCCCTGCATCCTTCCATTTAAAAAAGGTGAGGACCATAGAGGTCTAGAAAAGAAGGCAGAGAGGAGGAAAAAGATGACTACAAAATAAACGATGGTTATTGATGGTCTTACCGCCTATCAATTTAAATCCCTTACCAACAAACAGTTTTTTGTGTATTTTATTCGGGAGAAACTAAAACTAAAAAATTTGGGAACATAATTTGAAGCCACTTCAGCTCTATTGTAAAGAACTGTACTTCTACACACTACTGTCACCAAAAGAAAACTTCTCAAAGTCAAAGTTTGTTTAAAGACCTGCAGTTTCTTGCAGCCTGGAGAAGCACTGCATTACTAACTAGATTTTAAGCCTCTGTCCGTCCCTCTGTCCGCTACTCTGCTTGTCTTTCTGAGGGCAGGTTTGAGAGAATGACAAGGCAGGTTTTCTGAGGTAATCCAGACCAACAGCTAAGAGATCATCTTATGGCTTCAGAGGAAACGCTGCAGTTGCCTCCATTGGAGCTTAAGACGAGAGCCAGCAGTGCTGTAATAAATACCCAAGCAGTTCCACAGCAGTGCCATCTCAGCAATCCCTTAAAAAAAAGGCAACCTTTACCTTCAAATACCCCCCCACCTCCTCTCTCCCGCCTCTAAATAAATACATCAGTGAGCTCCTTGGGGCTTTAGTTAGGCCCTGAGGATAACCACATGCAAAGAGATCTGATGCGCGCTCGCATAGCAGAACTACAAACTCCATCCGTCTCTAAGGCGCCAGATGCCTGAGGTAGCAGGTAGACTGACTGAGTGCAAACGTTTGGTGTCCTTGCATAAACTGACAAAAAGTTTTGGAGGCTTACTTGTGGGAAATTAAAAATAGTGATGAAATATATCAGAGCCAAAACTATTCAGAAGCCAAACTAGATATACAAGATCTCTATAAATTGTACTGCAATCGTCAGTGGCAAGGACACAAGCTGCATGCTTTTCATAGTTTTCAGTTGCTTCCTATCATTGCACTGGACACATAAACAACAGCACATTTAAACTGTGACCCTGTTTACCGCAGACGTCAAGGGCAGATTTGCAGAGCTCTTTAGCATTTCAGCCAAACAGGGCCACTTTCAGAACATTGCCCTAATTGGCTGCATAATGTGGACATCCACGCTCACGCCAAAGACTCATCTCAGCTCCTCCATGGGGGTAAATGGTTCAGCATTAAGTTGAAATTAAAGATCACAAAGGGCCCTTCCCTCTTTCTCGGTGTCTGAGCCGGCGTTGCCAGGTCAGCTTAAGTGTGTTGAACAGAGAGTAATTGCAGGCGGTGTGGAAGCGGACATGATTGTGCTTTATCTCCATAAGTGTTGGCAGCTTGAAAACAAAGTATCGGGCATGGAGATTACAGCATGGACACACTCTAATGACTTCTGATCTGGCAGAAGACCAGAGACAGTAGATAAAGGAGTTTTGGTTGATCCCTGATCAGTATTCAAAGCAGCAGCAGGGAGGATTGAGAATAAAGCAGCATCTTTTAGAGATTTGAAGAAGATGATTATTTCGTAAAAGCACTGTTATTGTGATGACTGTAATGCACTGCCACCTTCTAAATTCCTCCCCGTCTCACTGATGGGTTTTTTTGTAGATATTATCAGTTTCTTGGGGAAAGCAGGAGAGCTAAAGCAAAATCTAAATGGCATTCTCAAAAGCTGTAAGTCAGTGAATTCATTAATAGTCAGACATAAGCACAAGGAGTTTGTAGTTTCTCTGTGTACTGTGGAGAAAAATATCACAGTATGGCTTTACTCCATCTTGTGGCTGGGCAGTGGTGCTGAGAAATTATTTGAAGGAGGCCACCTGCTCTCATCTATTGCCTTTAATCAAATCATAATCCAATCAGGATCCGTTTATGCACAGCAATTATGTCCGCAGTTTGTTTACAATTGAAACTGGTCATGGAATGAGAAGTTCATTAGGAAAAGAATGCATCTGTGAAGGGTGAGTGTGCGTCGTGTTTGTGTGTGGCGATGTACAGTATGTTCAAGAGAGATCAGCATTGCTCACAAACTGTTCACATGTATTTATTAAGACCATGTGTTAAGGTCAGTGAATGCTGTCCATATATTGCATGGATGTGAGTTCATTTGCAGGAAAGGAGCTATGTGTGTGTGTGTGTGTGTGTGAGAGAGAAAGAGAGACAGAGAGAGAGAGACAAAGAGAGAGAGAGAGAGTGAGAGAGAGTGGAGTGGCAGAGTCTCTAAGCTCACTCGTGCAGCTGTCTTCACCTACTGCTTGGATCTAACTTAATGTCAGTACAGTGAAGCAGGATGCAGGCAGCCGATGCTGGAGTGCCTGCATTCTTGTTTGCTGTCTGGTTTTGTTGGCTGTCTGACCCCTGTGGCCCTGGTCTAGACACTAATGACAGCCCGCTGAGCCTAATGCCTCCTGTCCTAGAGCTCAGCACACAGGAAAGAGCTGGGCCAGGCCATTAGCATCATCATACTGGCCAGACGCTACGTCTTATCATGTCTAAAGTTAATTGAAGGCTCTGATAGCTATTAGTGCCGACCTTAGCTGATGGACAAGAAATTTACTGGCCATGCAGCATCACTGATATTTCTTGCAAGATAAATTAAGAATAGAGAGGAGCCTTAAGGATAATAGCGTGACAAATAAACTGTTGGATTTGAACTTTATCTGAGCAATATTGCTTGATGCAACTCATCATGAATCATTATTTTCCTCCTCTGACTCAGGATAGCTCAAAGTATCACAGCTTCTGAGAGAGTCAATCACATACGGTCAAAGCTAAATATAGTTTCCTGACACTTGGTTATAAACAGCAATGGGATTAGTGTCCCAAAGAAATGACACGCAGCAATCTTCAATGACAGCCACCCTCTCTCCCTCAAATGTCATCCCATTTCATCTCCTCGCTCTGTCTTTTCACCTCGTTCCCCTGCTTCCCTCTCCCGGCGCTGAGTAGTCACATTCACCTTGGTGGTGTGCCAGTCCTTTGGCATGCAGAGAGGATCTGTGTTATACACAAGCTTTTAGTTTGATTACATCTGGCCACTTCCTCTGTCCTTTATTTTTTCTAGAATCATTATAAACCACGATGGATCCCTCCTCTTGTCCCCTGACATCAACACTCCTCATCGGTTAAAAAAAGGCAAAAGGAAGCAGTCTGAGTCACCCTCAAGGTAGAGCGGACAAAAATGCGACTGAGGACAGGACAGGTTGGAATAAAAGACGAGCGTAACACGACTTGGAAAAACTGTGCAGTCAAGAGCAAAACTACTTTCATCTTCCCACTGGGGGCCTCTGAGCTGTGGGACATGAGTGGTGCTGGGTGTGGGTGTGGTGTTTCAGCAAAGAGACACAAAAATAAGAAGAATCAGAGTTTGTGAAGAAAGATAGCCTAGAGCAGCATGTAAA
>JAOXYL010000055.1:4235480-4249058 GCA_028564955.1 Terapon puta
GTGTTTCATTAGCAGATAAAGACTCCTTGGAGTGTTTTTAACTGAAATCAGTACAAATACTAGTTTTGGAGTCAAACTGAGCCAACATGGCATTGAGAATCCACTTGCAGGTCAGCCAGCTGAGGTGCACAAAAAATGTTAAAAACAAATATTGGAATTGCTCTTTGAAGTAAGTCAGCATGTGAGTTACTTCAAAGAGCAATTCCAATATTTGCTCAATAAGGACTAACTGGGCTTTATTTTTTATTTTCATCATGTGTGAAAAAGTAAAGGTGTACTATGAGAAAACCAGTAAAACAACAAAACAGCTGTTGGCTTCTACCTGAAGTGAGAGAGGAAGAAAGACACTGGAGAAAAAAATAACTGTTTTCAAATCAGTTCTCAAATGCCAATCTGTTTGTTTGGTGAGAAATCTTTGATGTTAGCATATAAAAAGAAAAGAACCATGTTCACACCGCTCCTTGCTCTATTCTTCCAGCTTGAAGTTGAACAGACTCATCTCCTTTCAACATGCTGGCTCGATGATTTAGCTGGGCACCTCGCCACTTTGGTTTCCTTTAAAACTCGCCAGACAAGGTGTCTCATTTAGACAACAAAGAGAGGGAGGCACTCCCCGACAGTTGGAGGCTTGTTCAAAGATGTCTGATCAGAGCCGTTTCCACTCAGACTTTTTTTTTATTCTGTTATGTAATGCTCTCTCCAGATCTCTCTTTCGATTTATTATCAGCACAACAGTTTGAAACAGCATTTTCAACAAACAAGCCAATAAATAAATTCAGACCATTATGAAAATCATTTCATTTTAAAATCATGTCATTTTGAAACATTTCAAAAAGTAACTCCTCATAATCAATATCTCTCTGAAACCTTTAAACTTTTTCAGTATGCTACAGACATCACCGTCTCCCTTTGCGTGAGCCATTCTGATTGGGATAAATCCCTCTATGATTGACAGCTGGTGTCATTCCTGCCTCTGGTACGGCTCATGATAATGGCCTCCATTCCCTCATCAAGGCCACAAAATAATACAGTGAAGAGGCACTCAGCCAGATCCAAATGTGTGCGCGCATGTGTTAGTATGTGTGTGCGTGTGTGTGTGTGTCTGTGTATGTGTGTGATGCTGAGCAGGAAGGCCTATTAGCATTCATCAATGGGATAATAGGCCAGCGTTAATGTCAGCTGTTTATTTAAAGAATAACTCATAAAGCTCTGGCGTATATGGGCTGATAGAGCTTTTCTCCACGGCACATTTGGCAAAGGCTGTGTGTGTGTGTGCGTGTGTGTGTGTGTGTGTGTGCAAGAGAGGAAGGGTGTCAAAGTTTTGGATAAAACCCTTTGACATAAAAGTAAATTTGTTGACTGGTTCGATAAACGTAGCACAAAGCAGACAGATAAGCAGTGAGCATGTTGAACATTTGCAAAAAGAATAGTGGTTAAAAGCATTTACAAATATCACAAAATGCATAATTTTACAAAAAATTCATCAACAGTTATGATATTTTCTTATTATCAAGATTTTTTAAAGAGGAAAGACCTTTATCGTTCACAAAACTGACTCCTGCATCTCCTCTGCAACTCAGCTTCAAATCCCTCTTGGTATTTCTCACATCTGAGTTCTTGTGGTGACGACAGAATCAAAGATTGCACAGTTAATGGTGTCGTTCTCTAACTTCCCCTGGACCTTCGGTATTTTAAGCGTAGAAGTGTGTCATTTTAGCCTGCCTCACTTCACATTCTTAATTTATAGCAGGAGGTGGGAGGGCCTGCTTAAATATAAATGGTGAATAAAGCTCTTTAAGAGTGTACCAAATGGCATCAGGCACGACAGAGCTGCCTCACCAACACCAGCCATTAAAGGAAAAGATTTTATGTTAGATGAAGTGCTTAAAGACTTAAGCGACAGCATGATTCACGAAGTGTTTGTGCATGAGAGGTAAAAAAAAAAAAAATGCTGCTGGAGCATGACGCAGACACCCACGCATGTATAGATATATAAAGTAAAGAGTGCGTCAGTTGTTTTGGTGAACAGACAGAAATGAAAGTGATGTCCTTTCTTAGTTTTCTTTGTTTTTGCTTTTATCTTTACTCATAAAGCAGAACAATAAAGTACAAGAGATAAATAATCCATGATAAACAAACAACTGCTAATTAGTGTGATTCTCCTAAAACCTTGGCGTGTGTGTGTGTATGTGTGTGTGTGTGTGTGTGTGTGTGTGTGTGTGTGTGTATGTGTGTGTGTGTGTGTGTGTGTGTGCACTCATTATCTCCACCAGCGCTTTAGCACTGATCACAATTCTTTTTAATTAACCCACGCTGTGTATTTTTATCGTACAATTCAGTGCTGCTGTGCTGCACGCCCATCAAACAGACAAAGACGACAAAATATCAAACAGTCATGTGTGGGAGGGAAAGCCAGCGATCAAGACTGAGATACAGTGAGTCAAGGAAAAAACAACTGGGCGACAAGGTGCCTCTTTGAAACCCACGGTGTCACCTTTAATGAGGGGGATTTGTGTTTTTGGAATCATCTTAGTCATACAGCTGTCAGATTACAGACTCAGGTAGCATCAAGAATTAGCCTCGGTGAGGATACTTATCCTCACACCATGGCACTCCTGCTGTTATTCATTAAATGTTTACAGACTGATGTTGGTATGATGTCTGCTGTGAAATAATCTAGTTTTATGAGATATTATTTTATGAGTATTAAGCTGGAAACCCTACAGTGATCTTGGCTTTGTGTTCTTTTTTAAACTTCTTGAAAAAACATTATGTCACTGTGTGTCCTCTCTAAGCTACTTAAAATGTTTCTACTGCAGCTAGTCCAACAATGATAAATAATGGATTTGATTTTCTTACTATGTTCTCAGCATGTGGATCACTAAAACACGGATTACTAGCAAGACCATACAACATCAGAAAACCGTGAAATCAGCCAGCAGCAACACGTTTGGTAGCTTGAGTGTCAATCATCTTTCTCATTTTGACTCTGTTTATTATTCTGTCCATTACTTGCGCAATCCCCCTCCTCCTCATCTCATATCTCAGCATTTCACACCCCTTCTTTGTTCTTTTTTTTTCTGTAATGTGATGGAGGGATCAATTAAACACCTCCTAGATAGGTCAGAGCAGGTAGCTGAGGTAGTGATGGGCATAGACTGACAGACAAACTGGGAGAAATCCTCTTCATATCGAGATCAGCCTGTCCGACACCTCCCAAGGTCATTTCTGTTCTCCCCGCAGAGAGCCTCTGTCACTTTTAATAACTTTTAAAGGGAACATTTTTCTCTCCTCTGACAGGCTGAGGAGTAGAGGGACCAGTCGCAGAGTGAGACAATCACAAAGTGCCGACAGAGCGGGGAGGTGTGAAGTGAGGAGACAAGTCTGCAGTAACTAACATTGTATGCTGTTACTTTATGAGAAGTATCAGAGAAAAGAAATGTGAAGTCTGATGTCAGTCACCACTTTTGTTTGAAGTTGGCTTGGGCAGTGGACAGTCACTGCTGTGCTTACCATTGCTGTAACTCTATGGCGGGATATGATGCATAATGACATAATGCAGCATGGTGTTAAGTATACAGGCATGGATTTTCTGCAGATAGAGAGAGGACCAAACACAAGGGCCAGCCATGCTGAAAGTTTTAGGTCTAGCCCTGGTGTTTCCAGGTTCTCTGAATTCATGTGACAAGCAAATGGCATATGTTACTGTCACTCAGTAGGATTAAAGCAACATGGCTGCCAAGGCGGTATGAAAACTATTCCTGTATGCTGATAATAATACCTGCCAGAAATAGTTTGGCATGCAGTATCCATGGGGATGCACCAACCTATTATTTTCTTTGCTGATAGCAAATCTGAGACCCCAACAGTCTCTACATTACAACTGTCTCTACATTACATTACACTACATTTCCAGTTGAGTTCATTGCTTGAGTTTATCTACAATGGTTATTGGTTATTATGGTTTTTGTTTTTGTACCTGTTCTTGTCGGTCAAGCCATCGGTCCACCATTGGATGGTTGGCGCTGAGGGAGGATCGAGTCATCTCTCTCTGGAACTGAGTGGTCCAGCCACTTGTATCACGAGGAAGACTCCGATAGGCATGGCCACCTCTTCCCTGCAAAGGAAAAGGAGTCTACATAAACACCACTGCAAGCCTGAGAGATTTACTCGCACAAAGAAATGACTACACAATAGAAGGTAATATAAAATCCTGTATCAACAAACTATTTGGCTATGTTTTTGGCTCTTTAAAACGTTTTTTGTATCTCTGTACTATCTATAGCAGCTGGATGACAGACATTTTGTGTTGGAAGCTGGTTTGTTTATCATGGACTTGTGCCACACACCAATACTGTGTTGTTCATTCAAGTCTCACTCCATTCCACCCTCACCCCTAACCCTTCCCCACAGCTAAACGTGAGCCGCTAATAAGAGGCCTCGTATAATAAGACAGCCACAGCTGAGCTCTTCCATTACACAAAAAGCACCTTCCAAAACACTCCTGCCAAGGTAATGTCAAACACCAGCAGACTTGAGCAGACTTATTACAATGGCCAGGAGCACAAAAACATTACATTCCAGACATGTTAGCCTTGGCATTGAAATCCTGGTGATTGAAGGTAACAGTGGCTGAAGCTATCTGAATAAAAATGAAAGCAAATTAAAATCAAACATCACAGTGGAGGCAATGATTCACCACAACAGTCAAACAGAATGAGAATGATTTAAGGTCTGATGAGCAGCTAAAGAGCGAGGCTGAAGAAACAGAAGTTTTGATTTCTCTAATGAGACATCACACAACAAAAGCACACAGGCAAAAGTTAAGAAAAAAAACTCCCAAATGGCTTGTTGCCGAATTAGTGGGAGGATGACAGGCAGATGAAAAGGTAAACAAAGGTTAAAGAAAAGTTCAGTGCTCAGTGATCAATAGAATAGCAGCAAACAGTGCAAAAAAACTGAGTGAGACAGAGCAAGAGAGGAGCCCTTTTGCCTGCATGCTGTAATACACCATGTGTGTTTTAGTGCAGCTGAATGTGGCGTGACAAGGCCTGAGGAAACTCTGCAGACATGACTGTAAAACTCAGCCGGACACGTGGGCTCTACTGAGATGGTCCCTGAAAGCTGTTGTGGCCTTGGTCCCCACTGTGCAACTTGCAACGAACAGGGACCCTTCCCCAAGAACTTTTACAAAACATCAGATCATAAAATGTGGGGAAACTCAGATACCAGAGAGGGAGCAGTAAATCAACAGGCTCATATCTACTGCCTAATCCCTTTAGTTGACTGCTAAGTGTGGAGAACACAGAGTATGAGGTATTGTAAAGTCATTGAAAGATGTGATGAGTTTACAGTGCTAGCTGATGACTGAGGACTCTGACTCTGACTCTGGCTTATATGGGTTGGAGATTTAGCAGAAGCGAGAATACTAAACTATAACTGTACTCTCAGGGAATAGAACAGAACATGGCTGGCTGTAGTGTGTAAAGGAAATAACCCTAGACAATGGAGAGACACTGTAGTGTGTGGCGTGCATCCATATGCTCTTTTGGCAAAGCTATTCTTTGATGCATTGTACCCTTTGAGAATAATCTTCGTGCCAAGACATAAATACACCAAAGTCAATGCTTACTAATATGTTCAACATCTGTTATTGATTGTATGAAAAATAGATCTCCTCTTGAACTGATGGTGAATGTATGTCAGTTGAATGAAAAAGAGATACTGAGGTATATAAGGACTAAGACTGCCTTTTTACTCAAAAACTGCAAAAGCTATAAAAAAAGACAAGCCTTCGAGTGTTAGCTCATTACTTTTCGGCAGTCACCAGTGACAGGAAGATGATTTCAATAGATCTAATTTAGATAAAAGATCACCTGTTGAAAATGGAGGGACAGGCAAGAATTAACTTTATAACAAACATTTTAACATATTTGTTCTGTGTAAAATGAGCCACAAAAGAAGGCCTACTGAAAAATTGAAGAGGTCTAATTTCGCCACCATATACCGTTTCACCACTTCACCTTTCTACTCCCTCCTCCACTGGGGAGTGTGCTGTTACATTGTTGAGGCTCTGACAACTAAAGTGTCTTTAAATGGGATTATCAGACAATGCTTCCAGACACGCTAATCACGTGGAGGTTTGCCATGTCACGTTCCAGGTACTCAATCATCTCTCTTTTTTTAACCTCTCTGTTTCATTGGGAACATATCTCTTTCTCAGCAAGAAGTAAAGGTCTGTCAGCACCACGTGGGGGCAGCCATTTTGAGAAGTTAATTGGCTTCCCTTCTCTTTTGGACGCCGCAGGGAGGATGTACCTGGGCTACATTTTTTTAGGATGTATAATCAGAAGCTTAAAAAGCCTCAGAAAAGGTGAATTTGGAACAAAGGAAAAGTGTTTAACAATCTCTGCTCGTCGTTATCAGAGAGAACTAGTGTCAGATAAGGACTTTCTATGCCACTGCTGGGTATCTGCAAGCAGGGCAGCACAGGTTTCATATCTAACAGTTATTTCTTTGATTTGGGTGCAGAGGGGAGAAGGAATGAAAATGAGCAAAAATGCAGGAAGGAAGTTAAAAACAGAGAGACTGCTGGAGATTGCCAGATTTCAGAGCACATTTATCTGACATTATAAGTGATGCAGCTCAAGTACATCTGCAGCACGAAGAAGAATAACTTGGGAAAGATGCTGTTTGAATCAGTAGACTCCTTGACAGTGGTGCAATGCAGAATAAATGCAATTCTGAAGTTCTTAACACTTTGTATTCACATAAATTATACATTAAACAAACCAATGCATCAATGATCAGATTTACATGTTACCTTTCGGTCCAGGCTGCCAGTGGCAGCGCTTGTATTTGATTTGTGGTTGTACTTTTGGAAGCCAGCAGTTGTGGACCAACGGGTCGGGTTCTTTCTGGATGGTTCCTCTGGACCAACAGGAACTTCGCCCGGAGGAAGGCCGGCCAGGGAGGGATCACTGCTGCGACGAACATGGAGAGGCATGTCTGTGGATGCCATAGTGAAGTTCAAGAGGGAATAAAAGAGAAAGAGGTTAGAGGTTGAACATGAAAAAATAGGTTTTTACCACATCAAACCACAGCTTTATCTTCATATTGGGCAGATCACTTTCTACCTACATGGCATATTTTTGTCCATTGTTCTGTCTGGTAAAACATAAGACCTCTACAGTATCACCGTGCACTACACACCAGGTGAGAGACCTGTGAAGTGGTGATTACAAAAAATAGTTTTCGTAAAAAGGTCTACTGAGGCCTAAAAGAAGCATTGTGCAGTTAAACTATGAGAAGTTTGGCTTGGCTTGATTCCCACTATAGTTAAAGAAATATTCTGTAGATATACTTTTAGCTGGATACTTAGCCAGGCAGCTATAAAAAATGTAAACATAAGAAATATATGTGGATGTGAAAACTTATCCAGCCCCTTGGTCAACCTAGCCTTCCTTAAAATAACAATTACAGTCGTAATTGCGGCAAAATTGCTCATATATCATAATCTGACTCTCAAGATAAGGGTCATTCTTACACACTGCACTACCAACTAAAGCTGATTCTGGAAAGTTTCCCGGGTTTGAAATCAGGTCTCACAACCAAAATTAGCCCAGCCATTTAATATGTACAAGAAACTGTGCAGGAAACCCTGGTCCATGTTACAGCTGCCACAGTGACTGATCTGCAACATAAACTTGGTGTAAAGTTCTCATATTTGATCAGAGCTGCCAAAACAAGTAGAGGGAATGAAGCTGCTTCACAATTCACACTTCAGTTAAAACATTCAGCGAGAAATCCTGCTGATGTCTCTTACACAGGAAAGGCGGTAAGTATATCCGTGAGCTGTGGTGTGAATCATCTGGATTTTCCCAAAAGGCCATATGGATTTGTTTATAACGTTCTAGCAGCCTGTGCGTTACACCCATAATTATGCAAATAGTTGGGTAACCACCTGTCATCCGTCGGTGGATCATTGCAGCGAGCATATGCCGGTGCTAAGCTTCCATCTGATACACCAGAGACATGTCTTAGTGGTGGAAGCGACGCATTTTAATCACGGCTTACGCTGTGCCACAACTCGTGCGTATTTAATATTGTGACAAGACCGGGGAGTTTTGAATGCTGCTGTAAGTGTTTCTTGTGACCGCCTGCAGTGTAGCTGGAATGAAGACAGTTTAATTATGTGACTGAATCCCAAAAATAAAGGTGAGATCAACATGTTTTTTCGGTGCCTTTAGACTCCAGACAAAAAAATCACACCCTTGCTTTCACGATTCTGTCAATGCTATTCATTTCAAGCATGTCTCTTGAACACGTATTCCTTCTCTTATGTCTTTCACCTGTTCTTATTCTAATATGCTCACATCAAAAAAGATCCCCTTTCTTCCTATCTTTACCCTGATTGTTTACTTCCCTCCTCCTCTTATTCTGAATTCCTCCCCTACCTACATACATGCATTGCATTTTCTCACTAGACTAACCTTTGCTTTGTACGGTTGTTGATCTACATAGGATCTGAGGCTTATTATACTGTTATGCTTCTATGGGATTCTTAAGGGTTTTTTGTTTTTTTGTTTTCATCATTGATTTCAGTCATTAATGGCTTTACATATTAATCTGCCTTGTTGTACATTCTTTAGGTTCTACTATGCTTCCACAAACATGAAAGTAACTGTATATGATTGTTTTGGATACTTGCAGCCTCAGGCCTCAAAGCATCCCAGAGGCAATGCCCATGTTGGACAATTGTACACCTCCAAAATTACATCTGAATGTTCAGTGGATATGCAGACATGAAGGAAATACAGTGCCCTTTATGTAGCAGAATGAAAAGTAGGTGTGTGGAAGTAGGCGTCGTCGATAAATGTGCTGAACATTTGACCTTCCTGCAGGAGACATGAGTTTGGGTCTTATCAGAGACCTATAATTAACATTTACCATTTTATTGACCATAACTCCAAACAAATGTTTTGATCGCCTAACCCCAAGTGTACCATGTTATTTTACTTTCATTTCTTTACCTAATCTTAATCATACCATCATGCTGTCATCTTCTGTGGTTGTCAAAATCATCCAATATTGACATTGTGGACTGGTGAAAGCAACCAAACTCCAAATTAAATGACAAAATATCTTGCAAAATGCAGGATATAGCTAGTCAATAAATTTAAGTTCTTTGTTAAAAAGACATTTCTTATTTTTGCCAATTTTATTGCTGATTTTGATAACATTTCAACCTCCAAAGTTCACAGTATGTCTGACACCAATGAAGAAACGCTTGCACCATAACCCTGTTTTAGTCAACAGATCCACTAACTATTGGTGAAGCTTCACAGAAAATGACTATATGATGATATCGGGAAAACTTGGTTGCTGATCTCTAGTAGCATTAATAATTAAAAAACTGTATTTCACATGAGGGAATAAGTGCTGCAACTCAAGTTCGAATGCAAGAACAAGTAGCTTATAAAACCACATTTTCAAAGTAGCTTTTCTAACACTCCGTTAAAAAGTTTCCTCTTTTCCAAACCACTCTGCTGACATATACCATGCCAAGAAAAGTCACCGGCAGCTTTTAATATATTCTGTATTCCTCTGTTACAAATGTGTTTCATTTATTTTGGCGGTTGTCTGTAGGCTTCCTCGGAGGAGGTTTGGAATTGAGTAAAGAAACCTCAGCTAGCAGCCAGACGGCCAGTCATTGTGCGTCTACTCTTAAATTAGGTTGAAGATTCAATAATGGCATTTAATAGACTTTGGCCCCTCTCGGTAACGGCTGGTTCACATCCAGTTCAGAGCTCTAATGATGTTCACCTCAGACAGCGGGGGGAATCAACATCCAGTATTATCCAACATGACAAGCTTAAAGATGACACACAGACAGATGCAGTACAGAAACACAACAAGTAAGAGTGAGATCCACAGAGACAGGGGACAGCAGGACTTAAATTACATGAATTAAGGGATAAAAAAGTGCAGATGCTCTGAGATTGTATAAATCTGAAACTGTCCATAATGTGTTTTCTACCTCAAAATGAGAGTCTTTTTATATTTAGGCTTTTTAATAAAGCTTTATTTTGTATGTATCTGTGTGTGCTTGTGTGGAGAGGGAGTTAAACAAGGCACTAGATGTGGATAAAAAGTGTTTTTTCATTTCCCAAAATACCTCAAGGCTCAGCTCTTACTGGACGTTTATCTGGGTCTTTTGAAACCATGACAACATGGATCTTTCTTTATGGGACAGGATTGTTTCCAGATGCTCACAGACAAAAATGTCCATCTCTGGGAAATAATAATTTATTTCTATAATTTGAAAACCATGCTTACCCAACATCCACGGCAAATAACTGAAGTAAATTAAATACTGTTGATAAGACAGTGGAGAGAGTCTGCAGATGAACTCTGTCAGAGTTGTGTGATTACATCATGCGTTGACACAGGATATGATCTAGAAGATGTTAAATTTAAGATATCAGATGAGGCCAGTCTCTTTTCTGATGTCATCAGATTATCTCATTATTGCTGATCATGCTTTCCCTTCTACATTACACCACCTCACAGGGGTGAGATTTATAAAGAATTTATTTTGTGTGCGGGAAACAATCTCCAACCCTCGTTACACATCAACTAATAATGTCTGACTGTTTTACGATGCCACAAGAACAGTGAGGGCTTCTCTGTAATAAGATGCTGACCCATCACGGGCACAAATCCACACAGATTAACGTATAATAAATAAGAGAATTGTTCAGAAGTGTGTACTTGTTTGTTTGTACACTGTTTAAAAAGGTCATTCTATGAAGATTCTCCCCCCTCCCCATTCTCCCTGACCAATTTTCCTCTACTTAATTTGTGATGGGATTATCCCTGCAGTCCGAAGGGTTTGGTTGGTCCCACGTTTAATAACAAACGCCGCCACTTCAGACCGAGCCAGCCATCGATCCAGGCTGGAGAGGGAGCAAGGCCATTTGGGGGGGTGGCTAATAAGACGAGGCCCTAATCCAGCCCCTGTAGTGAGGGATTATAGCCAGGGCACAGGGTCACAGGGATGTACACACACAACAATTCACCAAAGGGAGAGGTCAGACTCTCCAGAGGCAATTA
The DNA here is from genome assembly GCA_028564955.1 of Terapon puta. NCBI lineage: Eukaryota > Metazoa > Chordata > Actinopteri > Centrarchiformes > Terapontidae > Terapon > Terapon puta. The sequence continues at coordinate 4,246,596 of JAOXYL010000055.1, forward strand.
CCTCGTATTGCTTTGTCCTTTATTTATCTTTCACCTTGTTTGGAGGAGAAATATATTAGCTTGTATTAATCTCTGTGGAAGGTCAATCTAAGAATTTTATTTAGTTTAGTATTAGACTGAAAAAAACTATATGCTTTAATATTACTCAAGTGATTGATTTTTACTATTTTTATGAACAGGTGAACTTGTATGAGATTCAGAATTGTAAAGTTATAGATGTGTCACATCCAAATAGCATCATGACATCATAGAAAGTCATATGACATTTCAGTAACAACAAGAAAAACAGTCAATTTGAAGCAGCCATAACATATATACATCAAATCGTGAAATAATCATATTATATGTGTTTTAGGAAATTAAGCATTATTCAGCAAAACTGACTCTATTTTGCCAAACATTTATGGTTAACATGCTGATCTTACAGCAGTCAAACATCAAAAGGGCACAGCAAGAAAAAAAAACATGAGCAACAACAACCTGCAGTACAGTGACATCTACCTCACTTAACTTTTCCTTCAAGTAGCTCTAATAATGCAGCAAAATCAACTTCCAACATAGTGGGGACAGAGACAAGGGTCAGCTCTAATGTATTAGTCGTGGAAGTTTCCAATCACTGAAAAAGCACAAAGTAAAGAGAGAGGGTCCTTTCTATACCTGGAGAGGAGGGAGTGGCCCTTCCTCCTGACTCACTGCCAACTTAAGGTAATGGAGCTAATGCCTCAGCATATTGATAAGGTTACAGAGAGGACACACGGAGGAGGGACTGTGTATCTATAAGTGTTTGTGCTTGTTCTCTACCAATTCGTTTGATTATCTCACATGGATAGAAAAATGATTACAATCCTGTGAGTACAATCTGCCACTCCTCACTTGTAGAAGGGCTTATTTAGTAAGATCAAACAGCTGCAAGGCCTAGACTGGGTAATAACACTGTGCAGGTATTTATTATAGCATGAGAGTATAACAGAGATTTGGTTTTCCACATAGTGCACAGAGGATAGTTAGGTACTGGCTTTTGGAAAGCAAATCCTTTTACATACAAGTGCGGAGGATTCATGGATTATGTTTTATGATGCCTTGTCTTACTTGAATCAATGTCCAGCACTGAAAAAATTAGAACTAAGTAAATATAAACACTTTTGCCAATGTTTAAAAACGTCAGATTTTAGAGTCAGACACACACAATTAGAGAAAGAGCCTCTTTTAGCACCACCATTTCTGTCCTGGTGTTTAACAAACATGAAGAAAGGAGAAATCCCCTGTAGTAGAGTAAAGTATTCATCATTCCTTCATATGCAAAAAAAAGCAATCATTAAGAACTCAGTATTGTGTCCAGAATAGACTTTGATTGGACTGTTCCAATATCTCTTATTCTATTAACACCTGAAAGCAACCTGCTGATCTTTAAAGCATGGTGTTGCAGTTAGTGTTTTTTTTGTTTGTTTGCTTGTTTTTGTTTTATTTTCCTTGATGTGTCAGTGTGGATTTACTGCTTTGTCAGAATATAAGAAGTGTATTCATGAAAAGTACGCTAATAAATTAAAACATAACTCCTGCAGTGTACTCAATATGACAGTTAACATGCAATAATGTTTCCATTGGTGAGATTTGTTTGTTCTACAAGATGTGGGTTAGAGGTTAAGGGATAAATAAAGTCAGGCACTAGTATTTAATACAAATGTGTGCATACCCTTAGAATACAGACACAATCAGCCAACCAGGGATGAAGGCGGTCTGGTGGGTGAACTGGGTTATTTTCCCATGTGATCCTCTGGCCCTGGCATAGTCTGAGTCCATGCTTTCACATCAACCTGATTTAAATATAAATACCAAGCGACCATGGCTTCATGAAATGTCTAAAAGCTATTTTTTCCTGGGCTGCTTTGAATACTTCAAGCCTGGGCCAGTTCAATGTCTGAATAAATTATGGCACTGAGCCATTTTAACTCTCTTCTCCAACCACTGACTACATATTGATGTCCCTTGTGTGAGGCAAGGGGGATTTCCACTGAATACAACCTGACCTGAATCATCCATAGGGATGAACAAAAAGTTCCATTTTTAGGGGGGAACGAGACAGTCCTGGAGTGGTGGGAACCAGGACTGTGGAGGGAGAGATGAAATATGTAGAAGACCTAAATAAGACACTGGTCAGCCGAAGACCAACCAGGGTCGAGAACGCCACTCGGGGTGCTTCTGTGAAGTGTTTAGCAAACTCTAATCTGATGTAATGTCAGAGAATGAGACGAGACAAACTTTGAATAAACATCAACTGCTGACCTTTACCAAGAGCGGAAGATGAAATCCAATAGATGGATGGATGGAAAAGCACTTTAAAGCAAAGGGGCCATAATGAAAACAAAACCCTTACTTGGCTTTAGAGCTGAGACAACTGTCTATACATAGTCTGTGTGTGTGTGTGTGTGTGTATACATATATATATATATATATATATATACA
>JAOXYL010000055.1:4249249-4263701 GCA_028564955.1 Terapon puta
CATATATGTGTTTGTAATCAGTGCACCACTGTGCTGGTTCACTCAGGAAAGGACATGTTTGTGGAGAAATCAAAACAAGCCCTGGCTTGGTCTCCTGTTCTGTTTACATGTTTTAAGGTGAAGTTCTTTACACAGCAGCCTCCTCTCACAGTCTGGCCTAAAAATCAATTGACTGGCTGCGATGACTCAGTAGGACAGAATTTCTTCTTTTCATTGTTGATACGACTGATGTCTGTGTCTTCTAAATGAACAGTTTCTTGAACTGTTGCTGATTTGGCATGGAGTGTCAAGCTCAAAGACCTCACAATGACACAGCTGCCACATATTTGAGCAACAATATTATTTTGTCCAGAAAAACCAAATGCTCTGATTTATGTTTTTATCATATTCATTCTGATTTTAACCTGGAACTTCTACTCAGTTTGGAGTAATTTCCCACTCAGTGACAAACTTGATACATCAATCATATTAGCTTTTGTATTGGGTCTGATGTTCCATCACAGCCCCTGAGTCAAACACTTCAGCAGGAGAGTTGTATTCCCACAGGGTTGCTGAGTCAACCATCCTGTTTTCATTTTTAACAAGAAATGGAGAGAGACAGAGACTGATTCTTTTCTCCTGACAGAAAGACAATACAGAGTGTTTACTGGAGAGAAAGAGGAAAGGATGTCAGCCATCCTCAAGTCCTCAGAGATGGGGCCTCCAGCAGCAGACACCTAGACACTTCAACAACAATAACACAAACGTGTGTGTGTGTGTGTTTGTGTGTGTGCGTGTGTGTGACTGTGAGATGCTCTCAGACTCCTTCCCCAGACAATGAAGATCTCAGAGAGGACGGAAGGAGTGGAGTTCACTCCCCAAATCAAACCTGACTCATCTAGGTCGGGGCTCTACTCACGCAGAGACCCCAGAGAACAACACAACTTGTGTGTATGCATGCACATGTTTGTGTATGAACACAAACGAGAGCAAACATGCCCATGAGCATGTTTACGCCTTCATGTTTCCAAAGTCATTTCTCTGGGCTGTTGAACAATTAATACAAATTTGGGTTTATACATATTTTTGTCTCAGCTCAAAGCCAAGAAAGTTTCTTTTGCCTAGAAAGCTTTGTAAAAGTAAATTAGCTTCACTCCTATCTTAAATCCAGTCAAATTAAATGTTCATTTGTTTTAGTCCATTTACTGTTTTAAAATACAAAATAGATTATTTTTATTCACTGTAACTTTATGCTGCCTTATCCAGACACCATGATAAAACACACTAAAACATTGTTAAAATGGGATCAGCAGTTGCGTTCCAACACTGTCCTGACTAAGACCAGACTCCTGGAGACTCCCCTCCACACCCCAGTCTTCAGGGAGTTGCTAATCAGCAAACCAAACAACCCTCTGTGGGCCTAGAAACAGGTCCGCAGCAGCACCTTCCATGTAAACACCATTTTGTGTGTTTCTCCATTACGGCAGGTCCGGAGGTACAGGCTCTTAGAGAAAAGGGGCCATAAATCTCACTCAGCCTGATATGTGGCCAAGTCACTCATGATTAAAAACACTGCTCTGAAAATGTCATGAGCCAGCCAGGAGCTGTAGAAGCTGGAGGCAAAGCCAAAGCTACAAGGCTTTAAACATTGTAGCATTCAGTTTGGGTAGCCAAACAAATTGTAAATATTAAGAACCTGCCACTGCTGGACTGCATAAAGTCATTCCTTAACTCAAAATTTCTCACCCCAAGAGAATATCCGCGTGTATTACTTTGGTCAGCTTCATGGGTGTCAGTCTGTAAAAACTGCCTCACTCAATCATAAACAGTTTTATTAATATGGCTTTTGTTGGTTGGTGCTGCATGTGACATTGTATCTTTTAAAATGTTTTTTATACCCACATTAAATAAAAAAACTAAACAACAGGCATAATATATCATCCACAATAGCTACAATACAAAACTGTGTGAATTGGCCCTGAGCTAAAAGATTTCTGATTTGTGTGAATGTGTATGTCTTTAGCATGCATTCAAAAAGTTATCAACTTCAGTGGGTCTTTTCAATGCAGAAACCTTGTGCCCATGATACAACTCAAACAGGAATAATTTGATCCAAGATTTGGGTGTGTTATTTTAGTAGTGACTGACTTGATTGTGCCCCATTAGCTTCAAGCAGAGATGAGGAGTAAGCTATACATGTCTGGTAAATTCACTTCCTTCAAAATGTGCACCTCAATTACATTTATTTTTTTATTACAAGCTTGTAGTCCTCAGCCCTAACACTGCTGACTCAAGTGAACTCACTTTCGGAAATTAACTTAGTCTGGAGCCACAAAAGAATTCATACAGCTTTTTTTTACATATGCAGTTGTATTCTCCTACACGCTTTAATGTGTAAAATCTGTGGAGTTCCCACTTAAGCATGAACATGAGAACTTCATAGGTTCAACATGTAACATGTAAACATAAATTTATAATAATTACAGTAATCATGGGATTTGCTACAACTGTGATATGGTGGCAAGATCATCAGTCAGCAGAATAACAGCTTATTATCAGCCTCTACATGAGATTTTCCATGGGGGCCGGCAGTGTCTTTGCAGAAAACCCATCCAGCGGCTTTTCTGCCTCTATGGCACAAAGAGTTCTCCTCTTCGATGTCTTAACTAGTGATGTCAAAGGTTTAATTGTCACAGCCAAAGTGTGAGCAGAGACTGGAGGCTGATGAGTGAGTGCGTGAATTTCAGCTTCTGGCAGCTCAGACAGCATCTGAAGCATGGAGCTCATTCCCCTGCAGTTTCCAGACAGCACGTACCCGAAATCCATATCGCAAACATTTCAGCCACGAGAACAACTCCTTCCTCTGCTCTGAACAAAAAACATCCTCTCTTCAGCTCCTGTTTTCAGCAACGATGACAAATGCAAACTTCTACCAGACTCCTCCAACTTTTCCTGCATCCTTTGATGATTTATTGGGAAAAACAGAAAGTCATTTGGTGTGTGAGATGAGAAGAATGCTGCAGGAGGAGTGATATGGGCACTGGTGTGAGTCCTGTGTTGTTCAATGGACGGAGACATTTCTGGTTAAAAGCTGCCTGCTGGAGCCGCCACTAAGGGCATGCGCTAATCTTGAAACCACTCACACGCCCATAAATCCATTTCTTATCAGATACATTCACATAACAGCATGTATGAGGTCAGAGTAGTTTACAAGTCAAAGCATATCAGAGAAGCATTTGATTCCGTAACGCAGAGCAGAGTGGCAAAAGCAAAAACAGAAGAAAAGAAGTCAGACTCAGTGCTGCTCGGCACTATGGGAGGAACTTTTATTAGGGCTGTTTTAGAACAAAGTAAGTAGAGAATCCTAAGAAACAGATGGTTGTGTGATGTGCAGTCTCTGTGTTTTGGGAAGGCCTCACACTGATCAGTCACACAGTATTGTGAAAGCACATGAGGTTTTCATAGAGATTTGAGGCAGCAGATGATGAGGGGGAGGCAGCAGTTTGGAAAACTTTTTTCTAGGTAGCTATGTAAAGCACCCTCTGCAGCGATAATGCATGTAATTGAGCAACAAGGTGGCCTGCAGTGTAGTCTCACTGATAATGTCGAAAAAGATACTATCTCCTAAAATAATGCTCAGAGAGAATGAGTTGGTTTTATGGGAATTATCCGAGGTCAAAGACGTTATGTGTAGCCCCTCAATAAATCATTACGACAGTCACTCTGCACTGCTTTTTACATCATATACCACTAGGTTGGATTTCACAGAGAATTAGCTGGATTGTGTCATGGCACCAAAAAGAGACTGCAGAAAAGGGTGATGGTGTCTCTGTGCAATCACAGCTTCCACAGCAAGTTTCTTGCAGTTGTGGATAGAGGCAATGACCGGTCTCAACCCAGGTCCAAAGTTTTAATAGCTCACGGCAATGGCACAACTTGACCACACAGTGTGGTCTACAGAATGATGAAATATGCAAGTAACTTTTCAGCAATTGCAACAGCACCTGAAGTACTGAAGCCCTGATCATGTGTTGAAAAGCATGAACATGAGTTTCCACTTTCAATGCTGTCTGGACACACACAGATTTCTCTATTAAAAAACGCTGAAGAATGTATAAAGCTCACTCTAAATTGTGCTGTCATACTGAGATGTAGAAGTTTGCTAACTATTTAATTTCTGGACACTTTTAGGTTCTTCGCACTTCTTATTTATCTTAAACCACAAGCCAATCAACCACCAGTCTGCCAGGTGTTACATGTAAGAACTCACTGGACTTGTCAGACTCTTTGGCCACAGGTAGAGGGATCAATCAGAGGAAATTCATGTTTTTCCTGTCCCTTCTGTGAGGGCAATGAGTTAAGAAAATGGCAGAGGCAAAAATGGCAAAAGAGCCGATTATTATTGTTTATTGTGTTGACAATCACATGTAAATGTGACAAATGCAAATGCTGCCTGGATTCTGTTCACTTTGAGTGAAAGATGTTTATGCTGCAAAAGTCATAGAAAGGCATTAATGGTGAATATGGGGTGCACAAAGTAAAGGACATCAAACCTGGAGTCCAGGGTTTACACCATGACTAACTGTAAAGTTTAGTTTAGGCAACACAGGTTAAGGTTAGTGAAAGATTCTGCGGTGACTAAACATTTATAAGACTATGATGCTTCATTAATATTAACCAACTTCTGTTAGTACCTAAACAAAACTGTAAGAAAGTTTAATAATGCTGCAGTTGCTATTAGTGGATACTGTATTGCAAGATGATATATTCTAGAAGAAAAGTAAAATATGTTGTCACTAATATTTTTAACAATATGTTTAGTCTTAGTAGATTTGTCGACTTGCCAGATATGCTAATTAACAACATTTCCTCATAATGGTGAACATAACAGCATTACAATTCCTCTCAAATGAATTTGGTGCTGCAAATTCCTTTTATATAAATTATGTTTCTGGGCGACAGATTGGAAATAAGTGAAAATAATTGAAAGAGTTGTTTGGTTACTGTATACTTGTAACGGTCCATTAGAGACTAGACTCTTCAGTCTCAAACTTCAGTCTCATAATTTGAAATGTCAGAGATTTACAAATAACATCTCAAATATTACTGGATAACATAAATGACTCCTGATTTGATAGTTTATGATTTAGAGTATTGGGATTGCTAGAAAGATGTCAGTATTGATATCAGTAAAGTATATAGATGAAAGTATACAAGAAAATGCGACTGCTGTCTGAATCAGAGAGTTACAAAATGTGTAAGCCTACTTGCAGTGCAACTTGAACCAAGTCTCAAATAGAGGTGTGCCCCCTGTCATCGCCCTGCCTTGAGGTGAGGGGGCACAAGGTTTGCACTGGGGACCTCTTGATCTGCAGTCAAATGCTCTACCACTGAGCTATACCCCATGGCTCCCCACCCAGGCCTCACTGGGAACATACTATGAGTCAGCTAGTTGTGGGTTTGATCTTTGCTACTTGACTAAATTCTATGTGACAAAGACAATTTGGGCCAGCAGGCTTTAGGAAGTGGGCAGGAAATCCAACCCTTCTTGTCAACTTGCATCTGCTCTGCTAGAGTGAGACAGTAAAAACTGAACCAGGACCACTGTGTTTCCCTGTAGCTGACCAAGTGCTGACAAGTCCATGAAGGGGGCTGAAAATGAAAGGAGACTCTCTTTATGGGGATCAATGAAGTGTTATTGCTGTTAATACAAATGTGATACTATGACAAAAACTCTCAAACTCTGAAACTTATCAGAAATAATGCAGGAAAGACTTCTCACACAAGATATTTACTGCAGTGGGGGAGTTAGTAATGATCTTTTCATTCATGTGTTTACCGCTTCCTGTAGGCTAATGAAAGCATCTAAACACTGATTAATAATTTATAGCTTAAATCTATGCCAAAACATCTATGCAGCTTCTTTCTTCATGCTCTAACATCCCAGACCCACAACTTCCTACATGTGGTTCCTAACCTTTGCATGGGTAGCTTAAAGGACGTCCGGTAGGTAGTCACTGCACATCGTCAAATTAATTTGGCCTTAATGTTCGAATGGTTGGTAGAAACCATTTCGTGAGGAAAAACAATAAATCAAGCAGAGTATACGAAAATGTTTTGCTTTGATCAAAGCTGCGATTGTGAGCCAAAGTAAGTACTCTGAAAGTGATCATGTTTGCGGGAAGATGGGAATGTGGTACGGGAGTGTTCTGGGACTTCCACAGCTCTTCGGGGTGGACTGTATCTTTAGGGATCTGATGAAAAACAGGAGGAGGGAGAGTAGGGGAATGAAAGACTTTATGTAGCTGTGGCCAAGTGGATGCAGCTCTCTCTCTCTCTCTCTCTCTCTCTCTCTCTCGCTCCCTCTTTTTTCTCACAAGGAAGCTAGGACCAATTTCAATATTCATGAACACTTCACAAATATTCATCGTGCTACCTTACTTCCAAACTCCATGGGTTTTACTGCATTGTGTGCTAGTCGGTGAGCAAGTGTGCTGTAAAAATAATCTTGTTTTGTCATATTATCTAGCACACCCCTGCAGTGAAGGAAGTCCCCTAGAACTGTAAATTTATTTTGTATCGGGGAAACGATTTGTTGCTGATACACATCTACCTACAACCCCCCAAAGTCAGTTTTTGGAAGAGAGTTTTGCTGACTGGAAAACTGGATATATTACTTAATAGGATTAACTATTTCTGCAGCATGTCCACATTTGTGTATGTGTGAGCATGTGTTCTTTTGTGAACACAGGCGCCTGTAATAATAAAAGCAATTAACCTGTACTCAGAGGTGTAGGACTGGGGGGGAAAAAAGCACTGAGCATACATGGCCCTCACCCTCAAAAACAGTGGAATAAAGGCCATGGACACATGGAGGGGACCATATAGAACAGGGTCCAGGTTTGTGTGCTGTCCGTATGCATGCACAGAACAATTCTCCCATGTTGTCTGCGTGTATGCATTAGAGCATGTGAATAAATACTTGTCTTCCTGCATTAGATGTATGTAAACACGTGCGCGTTTCCAACCACATGTGGCTGCCAGCATGTGTCTGCACATGCTTCTGAGTGCATTCCCCACATGTGCTTTGAAGAACACAAACTTCACAGGTGACCTCCCTGTGGAAGACAATGAAGCAGGTCGGTGCGGGAGGCAGAGAGGGTGGGGGCCTCTTACAAAGGGGCTAATGAAGTGGGTGGAAGAGTCAAGGGGTTGTTTGCAAGTCCACTGGGACAAAGAGCCCAGAGACAAAAAGATGCTAAACACCTCAAACCCTTTGTGGATTTGTCGTGCAGAGACCAGGAGGCATTGCCCTTGGCCAGTCTGAGCCTCTTTTGATATGTCATCCACAATGTAAATGAACCTCAGCGCTCTCTGACTAATCATACAGATAGAGAGGGTGGGAGACAAAATGAGAGGCTTTGAGTTTTAAATAAATTTTACTGTAACATTTTACTGTAACTGTACATTATTAGGTAAATCAATTAATTGTAATTTTTTTTTAATAAACATGTCTGTTAATTATACTGTGGTTTAATCATTATAAATGATTCAGTGATGTGATTCAGACAAATTATATTTCCTTTTTCTTAATTGCATTCTTTCGAACATTTGTTTGAATGTTCTGTATTTTGTTTGTTTTTTTATAAAGAAATACTTGTTCACTACACATATTGGTTATACTAATGATGTGCAGTGAGAAAAAAAAAGCACTTTAGCAAAGTTGGTCCAGATAAACAGTCATGTCAGGCACAGTGCTGAATGAAACTACAAGCAGCTTTCTCTTGGTTGTTATCTTTGTTCAGACAGAGGAAGAAAAAAAACAACCAAAACAATTTGGAAGTGAAAAGGGGAGAAAAACATAAAAACAGTGTAATGATTCTGTCTGATGATTCTCCTTCTGCTGAATTCATAAAGCATTTGCAGCGGGTGATGTGAAATAGCAACTTCTTAAAATGATTATCTGAAACTGAAGCATTATTGCTTCATGTTATGTTTAGCGGTCACAAAGTGAGAAAAGGATGTAGTGAACATTTCAGTCTTCATGTCTGACAAAAAACAGATGGTCAGATGTCAACTCTGCCAAATTTTCTGCTATCACTTTCAGTTTCTGCAAAGCTTCATTTCCCAAAGCAGCACAGAGCGAATAGGGTTTATCTCAACACTACATAAATATGTTAGCATTTACACAATAGATAAACAAACTACCCATTAAGAGTCAGAAGATGTCTTATGTTAGGCAGCAACAGGCAGACACATAATTCTGCTAAATGCCTTCCTGCTGAGTGTCTTCAGTACTGAGATGACACCAGAGTCAGTGCAAACAAACTTGGGCTCCCTTCCCATGCTCCTTGACACGGGGTTACGGCCAGTCACCATTTGAGTCTATTCCTGCATGTCAGAAAGTGTAAATGACTTTGTTTCCCAATCAAGACCTTACTCCTCCTGTGTTGCTTTAAGTGTGACCTTCAGAACGGATCCCAGCCCAGCTCAGGAAGTAATAAAACAATCAACAAACTCTCTCTCTCTCTCTCTCTCTCATACACACACACACAATTTGCTGTTTAGCTATGGCTTTATTGGGATCCTGGCAGAAGTAATAATAGCAATAGTACTGGTAGCACATTCCCTGTGGTGCTGCGTGGAGACTTTTACCACTCCAAGCACTTCACACTTCATTACTAAAACACTGTCTTCGCCATTTAACAGTGTCGGCTATTGCAATAATTAGTTACAAGAAGCCCTGGATGATATTATGACAGTATGAGAGTTTTTATTACTAATATTCCCAGTGACTGTGACCTAAATGCCCACTCCTCAGCAGTTTAAAGACCCACCCTGGGCACTCCCCACGACTGTACAAGCATGAGTATGATTAAGAGTTGACATAACTAATAGCCCCTCCACTAACTCAGGTAGGGGAAGGCAGTTCAGAGTCTCATGAGGGCCGGTGGGTTTAAAAGTGCTTTCATCTTGCTAATGATGAGCTTGCTATCCCAATATCCCCACTGCTGAGTGTGTACTCAACTGAAGTTACATCAAGAGGTATGATGCAGAGCTGGAGTGGTTGACGGTTGTTGAAGAAGGGTTGAGTAGATCTATGAAGTGCCACACATCCATCCTGTCCTCTATATATCTGCACTGATATATAGATGCATCAGTAAAAATCAAACACTATGGGCATTTTCATGAAAAAAAATATTTTGCATTAGAGCTAAATGAATGTTTAGTTTTTATTCAGTGTGTTTGCTGAGAGAATATGCTTCTTGTGTGTTGCGATGACGGATAGTATCATGGCACTGCAGGGTAGGAAAAAAGGCGATGTCATCACCTCTTCCTGAAGCAAGACATAAAAAGAAAAAAAGAAAATAAAGTTCAAGCTCCCCAGTTGAGAAATCATGGCTTATTTCTTGGCAATTCTATTGCCTGTAGTGATAAAACTCAATGAGGAATGAAGGGTGTTTTCTTACATCCATTCTGGTCTGCTGTTATGTGTTTGTAGGAAGCAGCCTAACAAAAGTAGGTGGTTGGGAATTGTGTACGAACATCACAGCTCATTTCTTTTTTGCTATGTAATGTAGCACCTAGTAGATCATTAGCCAACAGCCCATGGATCCAAAACTTGATTAACAACCAGCCCTCAGGGGGCCAAATAGGTTCACCTAAGGACCTATTATTTAATTTTGTGACACTGTCTTATAGAGATTGCCTCCCCTAACTCTCTCAATGCAAATCTTAAAGGAGCAGCTTTTTGGCCAAATTTTGTCTTATTATTTAAGCTCATACTGTGCTCATATGCTGTGTTTTACCATGTGACAACAATGTGACCTAGCTCTATAGTTTTATTCCAGTGTGGGTAAAGTGGTTGGTTTCTGTGTGTGAGCAAATAATGAAGCAACCATGTGTAGCCTGCTGTGTACTTGATGGTAACTAGGAAGCAACAAGGTACAGAGACACAATACACAGACAGTGATCGGTGAGGGTCAATGCAAATTTTTGCCCTGGGGCTCGATAACAAGTTAATTCAGCATGCAAAGACCAGCCCAGGGTCAAGGCCTTGTTAGTGAGAGTAACTGTTCAAGACTACAAACAAGTCCAGCAGTGATTGTACGATAAAATTATGGATGTTACTAAACAAAGATGAAAAGAAATTGAACGGCCGAACTTCTTCATCAATCTGTTCCTATCCAGCAATGTAATTATGCGCCTTGTCACAAGGATGTTGGGGCTAAACTTGTTATAGAAAAGTTATGATACTTGTCAAGAATTTAAGAAATAGTCTGAAAGGTGAAAGGAGGAAAAAGTAGACAGACAGAGCCATCGTGAAGTGGGTTAACCATCAGACAAGACAAATCAGCAGATGCACACTGCCACTGTTATCAACTCTGTGATTCTTCTGATATCCAAGCCTCTAGATCGTGCTGCATCACCTGCTCACTGCTGAAATGAGAGATTGAAGAGGTAGTTCTGGACCAGAGAGAGGGCAGATCAGAGTGATAACTATTGCTGCCTGCTATCAGACCTAGCTGCATGTGGTTCTAAACCCAAACCTGGTAGTTTATCTATAATTGGCAATCGCTGTCTTTGGAAGTCACCCAAACCCACTGGGAGTCCACTCCTTCAGCCTGAAATCTGGGATGGAGATCTTAAAAAGAAAACATATGCTGAGAGAATACATCATAGACTATCTCAGAACAGGTGCTGATTAGAGCCAATGTCTTAATTGAGCTGCTTTGTGTTTACAAAAAGTTTGGAGAGGCCCTTTACAGTCACATTAATCTGTCATGTCATTCAGTATATTCACTTGTGTTGTGAGTTGTCAGTGTGTCACTGCGCATCTCCTCCTCTGTAGTGACTTTTATATGGCCTTGGCTGGCGGCAGGGAGCCTCCTCAGTGGCAGACCACTAAGCCAAATTGATTAGATGAAGGCCCTCCTCTTCGTAGGTTTCCCCCTTCCCCAACCCCACCAGGCAATTTCTCTAATGGCTACACTGTCACTACAGGACTTCAAGGATTGAGGGAGCGTTGAATCAAGGACCACAAGACCAGGTCAGGAGTGGACAATATGTCTCCACATTGGTCTTCTTTAGTCACAGAAGTGCTACCGTGCTTGTTTCTCTTGGCTATGGTTGATATTTGTAAAAGTGATCTCCGTGGTAATAACAAAATGAGGAGTCATCTGTAGATATTTTAGTTTGATCTGTACATTGACAGGGGGTCAATCACAGAAGTATCGTTGTAAACATTGTAATCTTCAGTTAGAGTTTTAAAGCCAATCCAAATCAATGGCAGTGTAGTTTCAACCTTTGTCAATAGCACTTCAGATTCTTCCATTCCCTGATTGTGTATCCTGAGCAACGGCCATCGAGCCCATAAAAACCTAAGAATAAAAACCTTTTATAGCGAAGAAACAATCACATGAAGGCAGTAATCTAGGAAAGTCAAGTTCAAGGAAGCAACACCAATCTTAAAGTCAATGTCCAAAACAGGGTTTCTGTCGTCTTTAGGGTATCCTTTTCACACAAAGTGTGAGTGTGTACAGACACCTATCATCAAAAGCCACATATCAAGAGCCTGTGTTCAATGCTGTAGATAACACGATGTACAGAACACAGAGGAAAACTAGTTAAAGCTGTTTTTCAGTAGGTGATATCCATGCTTAACAGACAGTCAAGAAACACAGAAAAATGTTGACCAGCCAGTAATCAACTCTGGGTCAAATAACACTGCCCCTGAAAAAGTCTCTGAGCAACAAGGACCAGAACATTCAACATTCAGTTACAAGCACCATCAAGATCCAGCGTTAATTTAAAGTTTCAGACATTTCCTTTTACTTCTGAAAGATTTGAATTTAGTGGTGAGTAGAGGCAGAGGCAGCTCCGGCGTCCGTATAATTACGGGAAAATTACATTCATTATTGTAATTTACATCTCATCTCCAATCCAATTATTAGCAGTTTGACCTGCACGGCACATGTTAGCATGGAAATCTAAAATGGGCTCCCAAGGCGGAGGCAAGGGATGGGTGGAGGACAGAAAGAAAGCGAGAGGGAGAGTTTGGGACTTTGGGAGTTGTAGGAGGGGAAAAAACAATCAATATGGCTCTAAAAGATGATGATTTTAAATAGCCATAATTCTCTGCCTCAGAGCACAGCTGCCAAGGGCGCCGCTGCAACACTTTGATGTCTGATATGCAATATTGCTGCCAGTAATTTGCTCATCTGCATCTCTAGAGGGACCATCGCCTGTCTGTCTTGTTCATCCGCCTGACCGTGTGTATGTGTTGCCAGTCAGTCTGTCTGTTCGTGTGTCCGGCTGCCACTCCATCAACTTCTTATTGACTACACACATATAGAACTTTTGAGGTACTTCTGAAGTGGAACAACTTATAAGTGGGGGAGAGTCGTGGGCATTACACCTAGTCTCTGATGAACAAACAGATCCTGTAAACAATGTAATCTCACTTGTATCTTCATGATAATACTGCACTTTTGTAAACAACTGCAAAACAAAACATACGCGGCCTCACCTGTCTGACTGTCTGATCGGTTATAGGTCCAGCCCCTTTTCCCTGTCATTATCTCTGAAATACTGCTATAGGTATACACATCACCATGAAAGACGCACTGTGCAGAAAACAATCAGTTCTGTTTTGCCGCAATCTTGTCATTATATTTCTTGAATGTAAAATGTACAATTTACAGTGCATGGAAATGCTTCAAAGTATGTGTTTGTGTGGGTGGTAGGACAAAGCTTCATAAGCACTCTATTGTCATCTCACAATGAAAATAAATGTGGCATGACATGTTTGCCACTATAAAGAAAATTCAAGACTCAATACATGCTAATTATCAAACAACTTTTTTCTTTAAATTCATTACTTTATTAATTATTTATATATACATTTTTAACACACACACCTAATATATATATATATTAGGGGTGGGACTCAATTAAAAAAATTAATCTAATTAATTAGAGACTTTGTGATTAATTCATCTCAATTAATTGTATTTTCAATTTAAATGGATATTAGTATATGACTGAATCAAATGATAAATACAAACATACTATTAAACAAACTATGTTTATTTTGCATCAGTCTGACAATGGCACTATAAATCATAATGGTGGCTCTTATCAAGGCTTCCATTAGGCAGTTTTTTCAAATGAAACTCTCATCAGATTCCTCTATGTTAGTTGTTGTTAGCCTCTTCACTCTGACGCGTCTTGTGCATCAGTGTGGTCGATCGGCTAGTGTTGTGGTTTATTATGTGATCTCACTCTATGACGGACCAAGTCCAGGCCGTGGCTCTCAAGGCGCATGTATATGTATATATATACAAACAGACAGACAGACAGAGAGGAACAGGGTGTGGTGTGTGGGGGGCTGCATAGGGATTGAGCCAAGGATTCACTGACTTGTTCAAGGACACTTTAACAGGGCAGAGGCCTCCAACACAACCTTTATTTCTTTTTCTGTCTAAATTTAAATTTTGTCCAAGGGAAGGATGGCATTTTAAGTCCTTCCATCACATCAGAACCATTTTAGAAGCATCTTTCTCTGCACGCATGATGAAAGATAACAGGTCTCTGAGAAATTCAAATGTAGGTTTATTTGGAGCAAGCTGACAGCAGGTCAGATAGCTTCAAACATGCCTGCCTCTCACACGGCGCTACTGGTTTACTTTTAGATTACCATTGTGCCATTCTCTAGAACAATTTCCATAAATCTCCACAGTCTACAGGCAGATTGATGGAAGCTAGGAGGTGCTCTTATGTTAGGGCAGGAGGGTAAAGTCTACTGTTCATTCATACTACAGTCTATGCCCGTATGTGAGCTCTAGTTTGAATGTCTTAGATGTCCTTTGAAGTTTAAGACAGCTCTGCATCAGCCCACTGGTTCCACTTCATGGGATGTGAATTTGTGGACATGAGCAACATCTGAGCCACTGTCTTCTGTGCCATGTGTGAGTGTGTGCATGTCCACGTTGCTCTGGCATGTGTGCTCTTACTCATGCATGACTGAGTACCCAACTGTGTCTCAATTGCTTCATTGTCTCGGTTTCTACCTGTCTGTCTATGTCAACACGCTGCCATTCCCTGGACACACTGCACAGTCTTGACAGACACTTGACTCTACGCAGTACACCTGAAGTATGAAAACTAGTAAGACTGATGCTGGCGTTGTGGAGTAGAAAAAGTTTATTTTGTTGCACTTTGGCATTGCTTCAGTCACGTTCCCACTGTCCAGCTACAAGCAAACCAAAGCTCATAAACAGCAGTGACTCAAATAAATTAATTTGGAGTAGGGCTGGGCGATATGGACCAAAAGTCATATCCCGATATATTTAGGCTGAATATCGATATACGATATATATCCCAATATTTTTATTGTGAGAGCAAATGTTCAGTCAAAGCCAAACATATCACAAGAGGTTTTATTGAAACTGTTTATTTAAATGAACATAAA
>JAOXYL010000055.1:4271136-4289231 GCA_028564955.1 Terapon puta
AATCATTTGTTTATGATATCCTCTATTGATTTTCATGCCATCCTATATGCATTTTACTTTCTAAACAGAGGTGTTGAGGGCACCTTGAGGTGTTACACCCTCAACTGGTCTTAAAGAAATCTCATCACAGCAATGAACCTACCTGCTTCATCCGGCCCCCACCACACTAGACATTCAATCTAATAATGCCATTCCTCCCCTGCCCTGATTCACATGCAAAACAACACCAGACAGTCTGTCTAGGGGCCGCCCTAGCAAACACGCACACATAGATATGAGTACGTGAGCGCTCCCACTCACCCATACACACTCAAACTGCAGATGCTCACAAAAGCACAAAAAGTCACAGTTTGTGTATTAGTATTCCTCTCCCAAAGCAATGGCATTAGAAAAACCCATATTCTAACAGTGCCTTTCAGAGGGAAGTGCCCTTCAATCTTTCATTGGTTATGCACAAAGCCAGGAGAGAGTAATTAAAAACTCCACATCCAGGGACCTCGGCACAGAGAGAGAGAGACAGAGAGAGAGAAAGAGAGAGAGGGCCAAAAGAAAAAGAGAAAGCTTCAAACATTTCAGGCCTCCCTGGTGGGAAGAGATGGAGGGAACGAGGAGCACAAAGTGGAGTGGAGCAGACAGAGAGGGAGGGCCGTATCCTTGACAAGGCCATACATCCTCTGTAGTCAAGACAGATGGAAATCAGGTATTTCATACCTTTAACGAGGCCAGACCCGATCATTAACCAGAAGAATTTAAGTATTAAGATTGTCGTCTAATGCACGCTGGTCCTAATTGCTTAAGTATTATCTGTCTCAGGGTGTTGGTCAAAAGATCCAGAGAAAATCCCCCTCTCTTTAATTCTCAGAGGATGACACTGTAAGCTTACATCTAACACTGATATGCTGGAAAGCTGCAAAAGATAACTTCAACTAATCATGAGACTACGTGAGATGTGGCAAAACACAAAAAATGAACAGAAATTAAGAAAGCTAATCTACATGGCCAACAGTGCATTTTTACTTTCATTTCATTCTGTGTTATGTTTGTCTCTGTTTTGGTTTGGTGGGCATTACATCATGTTCCGTGAGTGATCTCATTTTTAAAACAGATCTTGAATCAACAGCAATGGAGGAGTGAGCTGTGCCTGTCAAACAACACTCTGCACTCTCACAAAAGATTCCAGCAGAAGTCTAAACCCATAGGCAGAGAATAGATCAAAACACAATTCCAATATGACACTAGGGATTAAGACTGACTTTCTGGCTTCCAGGTATATTGTTTCCCCCCTGGGTGGCCTTTGCCCTGTCACCTGTGAAGACCCCCGGTGAGCTGCCTGATAGCCTGGGGCCATGGACCAACAACAGTGACTGTATGTGTGCACAGACTACTTAACATGCAAAGAGAAGCACTTTGAAATTGAAAAATATACTTCAAAACAAATATTTCGATTTGTGCTTGATGACTGAAAGCAAACTCAAGCGCTACCACACTTGGAATATATTCATGAATTCAGATCATTTTGTTTATTTAAGAAAGCAATCTTACACAAAAAAGCACCAAAGTTTTCATTTCTATTACTTGTCAATGCATAAAATAAATCTAACCCATAAAAATACAACCACACTCTTGCAGAAGTAGTAATGAATTATTTCAATAGATATAAAAATATCAGAAAGTAATGGGTGTGTTAAATGTGTATTAGACTAAGCAATAAGGCGTGTTGTTTTAATCAGATACCAGAAGCTGTATTAGCCCCCAACCCCCTGCCCAAGATTAGTTTGTTAGAAAAAAGTTGTATAGTTTCGTATGAGGCTGATGATGTAAGACAAACTTAAATAAGGAAGGCCTGCATTACAAACCATGTGGAGTTTGAAAGATTAGGACCAAGTGAGGGAGGTCGTATAAAAGGTATTATCACACTGCATTATGGGAAAAAGTTTGATCCACAGCTTTAGGGGCTCAGTCGTTATGTAAATGTTCTGTAGTAAATGTTGAACTCTACAACTTATATTTGAACTTTTACTTCTTCGACCGATCTCTCAAGTCCCCAGACTTTATGGAAGTGCAACACCAAACCTCTAGAATACCCTTTAACTTCAGAAAAGGAATATTGAATATGTATGTTTTTTTGGAATCGCTACATAACGCGCCAAATGAATCAGTCTAACAATTATGTTGCTGTCCTCAAAAAAAAAAATGAAGTCAGTACACCACCTTTCATGGAGAACACTGAGGGCAGCTGGACAATGCAATTGTGGAGCTTAATACCTATCTCTCTTCCAGACAGTGAAATGCAAGCAGGCACAGAGTGAGCAGAAAAGGTACTTGAACACCTGAGGTCCTTAAAACACACACACACACACACTGGTCTGGTCAGCTTGCATGACAGGTACTCAGCAAGACCTCTAAGCAGGCAGCGCGTATATGGCAAAATAACAAGTCAACAAATTCCAAGCTACTGAGACATTCACCTCGTCAGTCAGCCAGGCAAGCAGTTAAGCAGCCAATCGGTCAATGTATTAGCTGGTACGTCAACCACTGGTTTAACACAGCCAATAAAGTGTTCAGCCAGCGAGTCAACCAGTGACCCAGCCTCCAGTCAGCCAGCAAGGAGATGGCCAAGTGGAGCAAAACACTGTTGGCACTGAACTGAGCAGAGGCAAAGCCAACACCCACGACACACACATGCACACATACACACACACAACTAGCCAGTGGGGACAGCACTGTCATTATCTGCCATCTGCAGGCCTGAGTGGCCTTAGCCTAGAGGGAGAGGAAACGAAGAGGAGCAGGGAGGGAGGATGCTCGTCCTTTTGAGTGTGTGTGTGGCAGGGTAAATACACCATGTGAGAAGTGGCACATTCTCACCAACACATTGAAACGCACGAAAGAAACAACAAAGAAATGGCTTTGTGCCCATGTGAGCTTTACTTTGTGAGAGAGAAGTGTACAACAATTGTGTTAGACTACAGGAGAGCAATTACAGTAGTATGCTCAGAAAGAACAGCTAGACAGGCAAAAACCAATCACAAGTGTAGAAATTGTGTGAGGCTGTTTAAACAAGTGTGGGTGTTTATAACAATGTATAATCTTTAACTGTCATCATGTGTAATGCATTCACTAAATACTATCTAAATAGCTTTCTTAACAAACATCTGATGGCATGTTTTCTTGTCTGTGCCGTTGCACATTGGCTATGATGGGGTTCTGCTATGTGGAAAAACTTTCTGCCCAGGGCATCAAGGCATGCATAAGTCAGAACGGTCTGTCTGAAGAGTGTATCACCCACACGAAACTCAGCAAAGAAGGGTGAGACTGAATAACAAGGATACAAGCTACTGCGATATTGAGTGTTTTTTTCTGCTTCCTCTTCACCATGCTGTTTCTGTGGCTGCCATGAGCTGAAGCCAAGCGCATCAGTTCACAGAGCTCAGCAGCTCTATGGCACTACGGTTCTGGCTGTCAAGAACAGTGCGTGTTATGGTGTGTTGCAGTCATCTTCACAAAGACGCAGACTTACATCCTGGAGTTTGGAACAAGCTGCTTGGAGACATGCGTGTAACTTTCTTGGTAGCAAAGAGTACAAGAAGCTTTTATAAGTCGAGGTTTGAAAATAAAGCAAAGACGTTTAGAAAAACACATGAAACACAGGTCATCAGTCAGACGACCAGCAGTGAGTGAGGACTGGTGAGAGTTGGGCTTCTGCAGTTGATCTTTTGATTTTGTTGGTCTATTTGTGTGTCAGAGGTGGTTCCTCCTCAGCCTCGCACTTTTCAAAGAAAGAGATGAACAGCTCAGCACGCCGTCAAAAATAAACTATTACTGACAGCTTTTGGTTATCACACAAACACTTTCTGGACAAAACACTAACAGTTCCGATAAAATAAACGCAAATCTCTACATATCAGTGTGTGCTGCAGAAACCTTGAGCAAGGTGCCACACTGACAGTACAGCCGTCTCAGATACACCATTGAATAAAAAATTCCAGACAGTAAATGGGTTTCATTTTGTCAGGGCTTCATCACAAAGGTGAGACATTTCAGTAAGTCCATCATTCCTCCCTGTTCTGTCCCCTCACACCCTTTGGAACAGAGGTCCACCTCTCAGCTCACCCTCTCTATTCTTTCCAAGTAGATGTTGGTGTCTAAGCAAGGCAGCTTGTGCCCTCTAGTGCATGTTACACTCCAAGTATCTTGCAACTAACTGCACTCGTTCCTGTTATGGTAAAAATATTAAGTGCTCTGACAATAGAGCAAAGAAAAACAGGGCAATGAGTTATTATAACATCATAAGTCAACATAAGTATATGAGTGAGTACTTTATATGTGATAAAGTAAAATCACATAAAAAGGAACATTCAGATTTCTCTCAAAGTGACTTTTTCTGTATATACAGTATCTCGAGAGATTTAGAAAAAATCTGTCTAGGCAAGGAAAGCAGTCTTGGGTGACATGCATTTTTAGCTTGATCGGATGAGTCCTTTTTCAAAGAATCAATAATTCCATGACTGGATAGCTACTAGTAAACTCTAAGAGCAACGAAATGAGGGAGCGCTCTAGTGTTCGATTGGTCAGTAACTCAAACAAATGTATCTGTACACGCTGTGTGAGAGAAGGGACATGAGGACACAGCACGCCCCACCCTGTGCATAATGGGAGGTTACAAGACAGGGTGGGGGTGTACGTCTGGGGAGTGCTGCTGAACTCCCGTAACCTCAATTATTCAGCATTAGGCCCTGCTATTGATTTCCTGTTGGATCGACTTACTGAGTCCCGAGCACTGGGACACTGACATGCTATAGCCTTCCCTGGGAGGGATCTTTAAGAACGGATGGATGGATGGGAGTCTGTTAGAAGGAGGGAGAAAAGAGATACAGATCCATGGGAGAGGACGGTGTAATTAAAGATACCCCTTATCAAGACTGTGATAGATGAAGATGTCACAGCCTGGTGAGCAAGTTAGTTAGTGCGAAACGAGGGGACTGGTTAGTTTGGCTCAGTGACCTTGGGGAGGGAGGGTGACGTTGCATAGACGGGAAAGGGTTCCCATGACTGGGGCTCCTGCTGAGGGAGGAACAATATTTATGTTTGAAAGGAAAACTGTGTTGCTGTCAGATATGCGGGGGAAGACTAATTGTTTGAGGATATGCTGTATTATTACTGGTGTTGAGGTTTTGGGGGAGTTGGGTCATTTTCTCAGGCGTCCATCAGTGCCCAAGCTGACCTGAGTGAAAATAAATCACATAACTATGCCAGGCAAAGTCAAGCTCAACATTTCTCACACTCGCCAGCACCATCAGCTGTGAAAACAATAGGACATGCTGACAATACAAGAAAGGAACACAGCTTTCTTGAGATAAAGGAGGAATGACTTGCTTTCTCTCTCTCTCTTTCTAGGTCCAAATCTGGTCATATGTAGGTCTGTCTTCTGTACCTGGCTGCATGGTCAGACATGGGTCAGGTTCCAAATAAAACAGATGGCAAGAGTTGCCTTTCTGCAGTTTCTCCTTGGCCCAACCTTGAGAAGCTGTGCTGGGCTGAGCAGAGCGCTGATCTGGGCTGAGCTGGTTTGGAGGTTGAAGACTGGAGGGGGCAAATCAGATGCACGTAGCCTGACAGATCGCTCGCTAATTCAAGGAGGCTGTAGATGATGAGGGGTACTGAGATTCCAGGAGAGAGGAGAGAGTCTGCTACCTGCTACCTGCTTGATGCAAAAGAACAAATCTGAGAAAAATTATTGATGCTATCATGATGATAGTGAATGATTTTCCTTTCTTTAAAAAAAAATTCTATCTAGGTACAAAGTTGAAAGAATTTTAGTAAGCTTAAATGGCTGACTGTGGTTTGGCATAAATAAACTAAGTCACTTTATTATTGTATAAACAATATGTATAATTGATAATTACAATTTGTGTTTACGATGTGTATTGCACGTTGGAGGTGCAGCAGAAATAATCTATTGGAATTTATTATCTTTTTTCCGCAATTATTATAACTCCTGTAGTGCATTGTTACAGCATATGTTTTATCATCAAATAATAGCAATCCTTCAAAAAAAGACGTGCAATGTCTTAAGATAAGCAATTGTATGAGTCTGTTTTTTAAACGCGAGTTCAGTGTCAGATAACGCTGTTCTTGAAATTCTCAAGCAGGTTTGTGGAGGTGTTTTTTCTGGGGTGTGAGAGGTGAGGGTGGGTGAGGAGTGAATGGAGTGAGGTTGGGGTCTTGGCACTAAGTAGTTAGCTGTCGGCGATTCAGCTCCACCTCCTAATCAGCACTTAATTGGCAGTTCTGATGACAAGTTCAAGCCGTAGGGCAGACCACAGCGACTGTTTACTACTGTCTCTTTTTTCTCTGCTTTAACTGTCTCCAGACACACAGATGTGTATCTACCTAAGTGCGTCTACAGTAAGTGACTATGTTAGTACACTATTGGTGTTTGTGTACATGTCTGCGTCACTGCTGGGAGGCCTGTGTTGACCTGGGTTCATACATGTCAACAGTCTCTTTGCAGTTACTGTGTTGCAATATTTTGGCAACACTAATCTGTCATCATTCACTGTTGAAGTTTTACTGAATTCATCAGTCCACAGAGCAGATCAAAAGACACTGTAATTACAAGAAGTTACCCAAGTAATCCAAATATCATCAGTGAGGTCATCGCGGATACTACCTGTCAAGACTTGGCCCAGAGTTTGAGACTTATCAAACAGTTGTGAGAGTAGTAGCCTGGAAGCAAAATTCATTCATTGATACACAACACATAACTTTGGCAGAACTTGCTGCATACAGAAAAAAAAATCCAACTGTTCAGCTCGCCCAGAACTCAGAGGGTTATCCTAAACACCAAAGAGATTTTCAGCCGTGGGATGAAGAGGGAGATAAAGAGAGATAGATGGAGAGGTAAAATAAAGACCCGCACTTCACACGATGGCAGTGAGCTCAGTGCCTGCTTTCTCATGGTGGCATGAATGTAAATCAGCAGGTGGATCATGCTGTCAGCCGCTGTCAGGGGTGGAGAGGAGAGAGTGCTGTGCTCCTCTCCGGTCCACAACCTGAGAATCAACACTCATATTCTTTACTCTGGTATGTCCATACTTCCTCTCCATCTCTTCATGCAGCTTATTAGTTTTTGCTTATATTCTCTTACTGTCTGCTTTGCGGACTCCTCTATCACACATTTATCCCTGCCTGGATCTATCTTTGTCTTATTCAGCCTTAACATCAATGTTCCCTTGTCATCTCAGTGTCTCTTTGCACAAACCTGTATATCAACTGGCCAATCTCAAGGGAGTTTACTTTTTTTAGCTACAGTACTAATAAAATTCTTTATTTAAATATGGAGTCTTTAGATTAGAATAAGTTTCTCCACTGAAGCCTTCGTGTTTATTTGCAGTGGTATTACGATGGCATAACTATGGAAGTCACTAGCTGACACGGAGTGAAGGATCAAGCCTAGATATGTGAGAAAGTCATTAAAGGTGTTTTTGTGTTTTCTTTGTCTGTACTTCTAAACTTGTGAAAAGCTATTAAAGTTTTAATTATTTTATGTGAGTACATTTTATTTTAGAGTTTTGAGATTCTTCCATTCAAGATTATGAATTGGAGTGGTGCAGGTGGCTGAGTGGTAAAGTGTGCAATAAAGGGTCTAACTCACCAAAAAAATAACTTTAAAAAAAGATTATGAAGTGGAGAAGAATTTAGGATAATTGTTTAGATTGTTCATATTTGTATTGAAATTATAGTTATCAGGTATGTCTGCCCATTTTTGACACATGCATTCGCTGATGACCTACCTAATTATCTATGGACACACATTGTGGTATTGAGTATTTCAGGCAGGCATGAAAGTAACTTAAGAAAGAAAGTGAAACAAAGACATAGAAAGAGCTCCATGCAGAGAGATGTTCATTCACACTCTATCCTTCCACAACACAGAAGCACAGTGTTTCTAGCTAGATGAACACTGGCCTGCTCTGTACCATGACCATGCCAACACCAGCTGGAGATCCAGCTTCAGCTCTGCTGTACGCAGCTGCAAATCCCCTCAGCCATTCTCAAAGGCGCCTTTGGAAAGTGCAGCATGTGGCAGGAGCCAAAATGTCATCTCTTCTAGCAGGTGGACAGCTGATCTGCGTAGAAAATAGGCCTTGGCAGGCGGGTAAGGCAGTAGCGTCTTGAGGTGCAACAAAAAGCCTCCCAAGAGCATAATCTTCCCCTTCAGAAGATCTGTAAGCTGCGGCTTTCAAGAAACAGAATCAGCAGATTTCTCAGCAGGAGAAAAGCAGCCTTTGACGCCCAGTGACACTTGTTAAGAAAGAGAGTCCTGACAAGCGTGTAAAACCTGTCTATACTTTGCTGAGGCCAGAGAACATGGCTTCTGGAAAATAAATCGTTCTGATTACAATAAAGGAAAGCTGTTGACCAGACACTGGAAAGGCCAAAGTTTGCTTTGCTGAGCTGCCCAAATGGTTTTTTCAAACATTAACCTCCTTGACAGCAGACCTCTGAGGAAAATTTCTTTAGATTGAGGTTTGGTGAGGGAGTTGTTGAAGGGACACGGGGCTAGATTGATCTTTAGCTGTGTTTCAGTCATGTTTTGACACTGCAGTCTCAGTTTCTATTCCAGCCCCAGCTCTGGATTCAAAACTCATGGACAACACAGGTCCAAGATTTAAGAGTATAGCGTAATGTGCTATTTGGAGGATCTAACAGTAATTTCTGCCCAAACATTTTCCTTCTCACAGACATCTAACAACATCTCTATAATGTCACAGTCATCTCACAGTCATCTAAAGCAGCCGATTTAAATTGTATTATTTCCTTGGCCCTGTATTTAAAATGGTCATGGTGGGTGCAAGAGAAGAACTGGAGATCCTTCTTTTGCAGTAAGAGACATGCAATGTAAGCCGAGGTGGCCAAATGAGAGCTTTCCATGAGCTGTGTGGTCATGTTTCCACCCCTAACTCATGTTTTATAGAAGACTTTATGAATTAATTGTATGCCTAGGGAAGAGGGTGACTATGATGACCATGGATGAGTGAAGAGCCTATGGCACAGGGTAGTGGTTTTCTTTTACTTAGGAAGTGTGTGGGTGCTGGTGAAGTTTTTACTGTTTGAGTGCAGGCATCCAACTTTCCTTGGAAAATGTGATAAGCAGCAAACAGTAAATCTGTACTAGCTTTCAATGTAAAAAGAAATTATTAGGGTGAAGTTCAGGTCACAGTTAAAATGTGTTTTAATGCAAAAAATAAAGATTTAGATTTAACTTAAAATAGGTTAGTTGCAGGTAAAACACAAGAACCTGTGTGTTTGTGTGATACATGACACATACATATGCGTGTGTGTGTCTTTTCTCCAGGGCCACCTAATGGACAACATAAGCCAGAACACCTCTAAACAAGGCATGACAGCACACAGGCCACACCGTGCTATTTATGGGCAACATGCACCGTCCTAATTCACCTTTCTCCTGTTTTTCTCCTGTTAGCAGTCCTTCAAACCAATTAACACCTAAACAACCATTCAGGTCTGATTCTAAACGGCTGGATCCAATTAGAAGAAGGAAACATGGCCACTTATGGCAGGAAGGGGATTTAAGACACTGGGCTGGGAATTGAGACTACTGTTGGTTAGCCTAATGATTGTGAGGAAGACAGTGGTTGCAGATAATTGTGAGTGAAAATGGAGGGTACAAATACAGTAATTTCTTTTCTTGTTTCAACCTGTGTAAAAACTTTCTCTTGAACTTTTGGTGTTAAGTTACTCAAAAATAATTTTTAAAGAATAAAAATTGGAGTTATATTGGTCTGACATGATTTTTTTTCCTCACATTTCAAGTCTCATGGGAAAAAGCAGCAAAGGCGGCGCTGCGCTCTGATCTCAAAAGGCTCCGCCCTGTCCAGATTATCGCTATGTGGGACTGGCGCCAGCGGTTTTGGCTTGGCTCAGGTTCCCAGCATTGCCCCCTTCAGCGAGTTAGTGTAAGGCGCACGTCACGGCACTCATTAGCACCAAAACAAAGACAAACCGCTGGTCTGAATCACGACCGCCGACCAAGATCTGAAAATACATCTGGAAATATTACGGTATGCCGCACAGCACGATTCTTTTGTAGGACTTTGAAGACAAGGTGTATTTTCGCATCTGTGGCATAGGGTTTTTACCTCAAAAGCATTCCATTCTGTAACACAGCCTTTTTTGGCGCTATTTTCAACACATAAACAAATCTGGCTCAGAGTGTTCACAGTACAGGTGTGTGCAGTAGCGCCACCCAGTGGTTCGAAAAAAGGTGTCGATAGCAAAGCATTGTTATTCGCCACAGAAATGTGAAACAAAATTGAAAGGAACTTTTCCATTTTTACAGCACACAACATTCTCTATTCTTCAACCCTTCAGTCAGAAAAAGAAAAAAACAACCTTTTGATTAGGAAAGAAGGAATAAACTTCAGAAAGACCAACAGAGCATCCAGCCATGGATGTATGAAGGAGGTGTTCATACTGTGTTCAAAGTTGGCTTCTCATTCATTCCTGTGAAAGTTGCTCACTGGACGCATGCGGCAAAAAACCTCTGCAGGCTTCCTCGTGCTTCAGACTTTTTGGGTCTATAGAGAGAGTGTCCATGGCTTCCGGCAACAAAACTTTATTATATGTCTCTAGACTTCAAATATAATTTTGTGCCAATGGGCCCCACATGTAATTGTGCACTGGCCCCTACACCAAAATCCCATCCCAACCCAGGTTTGTTCCTGGCAATAGATGCTCCATGTACAGTTATAACACTTGTAACTTTCAATAAAGAGAAACTCAATGAACAGAAGGTAGATAGTTACTAGATAGAGCATAAATCTGTATCTAAAAAAATAAACTAGTGACAGCATTACATTTAAGAAACCTTTCATCCTACGCAAATGTCTAATTTCTTCTAACAAGAAGACTACATTGGACACTGGACCAAGCCTGCCTTTCGCATTTCCCTCTGTGGGCTGTAAATTATTTAGTCCAACTAGAGGCCCATACATAGAGCTTAACTATATGATGGACTAATGAGGGCTATTGATCGAATAATTGATTGCTTTATGCATGGCCTAACTGACTGCCCACTGATCCATTTGGGCAGCTCATTACTTAATATGCATTATTCAGAGCTAACCACTAACCGGTGGAGACTGCAGTATCATCCGAGGAATGAATGTCAACAAGAATATAATAGCAGTCAGAGCCACATCAAAGCCTCAATAACTCTTTCAGTGCAGTGAATAAACAGATCACTGCAAAGTGGTAAGAGTATTGCAACGACTTGTAGGCTGGATTTGTCAGTTAAACGCACGGCCAGTAAGGTCTCATATTTACCCAACCCGTTCTTGCCCTATTTTCAAACAATAACCCTGACTGTAACTTCTCATATACCTACACCACTTTTATTTTTATGTAGTTTTTCCTAGTTATTTTATCCATCCTTAAATTCTGTCTTTTTAATCCCATAAAGATTGACATATCCAACAACAGAGGCCTTTGGTCTGCAGAATCTTGCCTTTTAAATAACAGACAACAGTATGTTTGGCTTGCATCCTAGAGAGGCATCAAATAATGTGCTCTTTGAATTTTTCCCACAGATTTAGAGGTGAACCACAACACAACTGTCTCTTCTTCTCCTTGTCTGGTAACAGAACCCAAGAAAAACCCCTCTAGAGAGTGCTTTACAAGAAGTAAATTACTAAACGCCCACACACTGACTCTGACCTGTACTGGCTTTCTGGCTCGTCTATGAGGACTTGGGTTGCGACACTGCTGGCTGGCCTGCAACGAGAACTTGGACTGTACAATTGTGCTCACTTAGCATCCTTCCTACGAGTGATGGTTCAAGGAACACTGGCACGGCACTGAAAATATTGCTCTTTTGCTGTAAATCTGTGATTACAGCACACTACAATGCTGTCTGCTGTCTCACTGAATAACAAGCCTGAGGTTATGAACTGGCCTACTTTTCCTATCTTTTTTCTATTTTCTGTGATGTTATCAGACTTGCCTCCATTTCAGAATAAACCATGTGCACTGACCATTTGACAGAGATGACAGGAGTGGGTTGCCCTCCTGCCTTCCTTTTCAATAAAACAGCACTTTGAGGTCTCTGAGATCTTTTTCTAAGAACCAAAGAAAGACAGGAAGAGGAGGGAGGAAGAGTAGGAGTGAGAGAAAGAGTGAGAGTAAGAGAAAATGTGACTGTAATGACATACCATGGAGAATATGAGGGGTCTCCAGAGGAAGCTGAAGCTGAAAGCATCTAAATCGACTTCCTGGCAAAGCAACAGCAGCAGCGTATACTGTATGTGGAATGGGTCAACAGGGGCTAACTAGCTGGGGTCGTCCTGGGGTCATCATAGTGTGGGCAGTTCAACCTTCACTTCTGTAGCTTGGCCTTCTTTTTCCATTAAAGCTAACTTGTCTTCAACTGTGTCTGACTCACAGTGGAAGCTGGTTCTTTAAGTCTACACTGCTTTACAGAAACGGCAAGTATAAAGAAATGCAATGGATGCTACAAGAGATCTATTGAAATGAATAATTCCATATGCATTGCAATGATACTATGATAATAATAACAAATTGGCAACAGACTCCTCTTTTGTTTTTGAGCCGACTAACATTACGTGGGGGCAGATCAGGAAACAGTTCCAATTTAAAAGCTATGTTTTCAATAAATGAATGTGCAATGTTCAACAAGCCAAGCACCCTCGTATGTTTCACTATTTCACAATAGCAGTACGTTCATGACCTGACAGTGCTGATGTGTCGAACATTTCAAACAAATTTGGTGTATAACTCAAGCAAGGATGTGGAGCTATATTTGCTAATGAGAACAGTGAGAACTCCAAAGTAGGATGCTTGTCCTCATCCCCTGCAGTAGTCATAATGCAGTAATGTTTGATGCATCACACTCAGACATGCATCAGGACAAAAGACACACCAAAACACAAAAATCCATACAGAGAAATGATCCAGACTCTTGTGTTTAATATGCTGCAGTGCAGGGATAATTTAACCTCTTTGAACTGCATATGTTCTGTCTCCAGTAGTGCTAGAAAAAGATGTTGGTGTGAGTAGTTAATTAAATTAAACTGCTTCTTTCCCTAGACCTTTCTGGAACTGACCATGCCCCCCCCCAACAGCTGGATCTCCTGTACATGGGGACAAACGCACACAATATCGCTGGGGTCATGGGAATGTGTTTGCTTGGCCTTTAGGTGATTCCACTGGGACAGAGTTAAATGTCCCCATTCACTGGCTATTCACATTCTTTCTTCTAATTAAAGAGGTGTATAATGTGTTCCAGGTTTATGATCTATTTACAGTTAATATGGCCCACGTGCTCCATACAAACATTTGGCCATTGATAATAGAATAGAAATTGTCCCCCAAAATGGCAGCACTAGAGAGGTAAATGGCAGCACAAGAAGTACAGCCGAATCAAGCTCCTGATATTCATGTCTCTTCCTCGTTGTTCCAGGTTCAATGCTGGTTTCCTGCCAGTCTCTTAACATTTCAGCTCACAGACATAGAAACAGACACATGGGACACTCACAACAAGCACCTGGAACCATTCCCCAGTACTAGCGTCATTAATGAGCCAGGTTATCCACAGTCCTCCAGGGTCGGCTTGGACGCCAGGTCAGGGTCTGTCACTAATGGGACTCTGTGAGTGCCAGGGTACCGGAGCTGTGAATCCCCCAGAGAGGCATCATTCTGAAGTACCCAAGACTCTAATTGGGGTAGCCCATGTACATAAATGACAGATTATGACCTATAAATGAGAATTTATGTGACCATTAGACGTGCCGGGTGATCCCGGCAGAGATGGAGAAGGCGCTCATTAACTATGCATTCAGGATGCCTGGCTCTGCCTAATTAGCCTGATGATATGCAGGCTACAGACATTTTCTTGTTTTCCAACTTCAAACATTTCAGGCTTGTTTTTTTTTGGTGCTCTCAGGCACCATTAGAAGTTGATCTGATATCTTGGTGTTTTAACTTCCTTTATGTGTGAAAGAAGAAAAGACAAGGTACCCACAGCAGCTAGGGATCCACGCAAGGTGAGAAAAACGTTGCCAGTTATTGAAATGTGATAGCAATCCAACTTCAGCAGCTTTATGAAACAAGCCTCCCCTGTCACCCTGAGAGTGGATGAAGGGAATATTTACCCAATATTAAAAAAGCTTTGATTTGATATATCCGTGGGGAAGGGATATGTCGAGAAAAACGTCCAAATCAATACGCTTGTCCAAAGGTCTTCAGCTGAACGGTAATATCTGTGAGATTGATCGGTGTGATTAGGGATTTGACGGCAGACTCAAATATTTGCACATGAAGTGGCAGTATTAGTGCTGTAATATTGAGTGGTGGTGGTGGTGGTGGGAGGGAGGTGTCACGGGAGTAGGAGATGTAGACAGCCTGAAGAGAGAGGGTGATGAAGACAGAGGTGGGAGAGACTGTATGTATGTTTTGTACCTGTTTTTTAAACCAAATAATTAATGCCTGTTCATAGTTAGTCCATAGACTGGTGTCATTATGCTTAAAAGCCAAATAACTTGTATCATTTCATCGTAAATAAAACCTGTTTGACATGTGAATTGATACATTGTTTGTTTTTAATGAATTGCTCACTGCTTTGGCAATATAGTTTCTGATCATCAGTCATGCCAATAAAGTTAATGAAATGAGCACAATTGAATTGAGACATGCAGCTTCTGCTCACTGATTCATGCTAAGGAAGGCCAATGCAGGGAGTCTCAGTGTTACTGTGTGTGTGTTTGTTTGTGTGTGTGAGACAGAAGAAAAGAGACAGAGGAGAGTGTGTTTGATAAACCCTCTTGTCTTTGCTCCCCACCTGCACCCCTTCATCTCTATTGCTTCTGCCTGTTTTGATCAGCTCACTGCTGGGCTGTGGGCTCTCCAAACAAAGCACCGCACACTTTACACAATTAACTGGTGGTGACAGACAAAAGGTGCAGCAAACAAGGTTTTGAAAAACTGTTTCTTATAAAAAAAAAAGCCAAGACTTCCATCCCGTCTTTTGCTATGCCTTTGTACTTTAACCTTGTTTTCTTTGCGGCATGCTACATAAGGGATCAAAAGCCTTAAAATGTGTTTTTCCCAAGGGTAAAATTACTCCAGGCAGAGAAAAAACTTGAAGGCTGAAGAGCATAATAAGTTACACTAAATGCTATAGACCTGAAAATAAACTTTTGCATTTGTATCTAAGAAGGAAATATATCCAAATTACACAGTGAGCAGCCACTTGGATACCAGCATCGAGATGGCTACAGGGTGAGCACATTAAGAGGAAATGATGTGTACAACAGGAGGAATCTTATCTCAGTGCGCACCAAAGGAGCATTTTAATTCCAGGCGTAAATGTAATCCAGCAAATTCAGATCTAGTCGGGTGCAATGCAACAGTTTTAATGCCAGGTGTACAGAGAGTCTTTCTTCACCCCTTCTGTTCTCTCTTTCTCCGAGTCTCCTCATGTTTCTCTCTTTCTTCATCTAACAATGCTAGAGTCTTATTTCTCTTTGAGGAGGCTGCTTGAGTTCCCATCGGGCATGAGGGCGGCGGGGTGGAGATGGAAGCGGTGACCGTGCGAGACGGCGACATCGGGCTGGGCGAGCCTATTAGCACACTTCACAGCTGGTCCTCTCTCTCTCTCTCTCTCTCTCTCTCACACACACACACACACACACACAGACACACACAATGGTCTTCAAGAGACCTATTGAAGGCTGCTAGTTTGAAGGAGAAGAGGGGAAAAAAAAGATGGCGCTGGTCATCCTCTGAGCTCCCATTAAAAGCGTCTTAAAAGCTGCCAGAGAGGCTGAATGAGGGGTGAGACACGGCATCCATCAATTACAGAAAAATGAGGTGGAGGAAGAGGGGTGGAGAAAGAGCCTGCGTTTATGTGTGTGTGCTACAAAAACAGCAGAGTGAACCCAAGCAGTGTAAGTACAAACTGGCAAATCCAAATTGAATAGAGAGAATTAATAAGCTCCAGCGTTACAGCAGCTCTGACCAGCTGAGAAAAGGTCTCATTTTCGACAAAGTAGTTACAGGAAGTTATGAGAATACTTTGCAGGATTTTTACAGTCACGTTGAGTTTGTTTCATTTCACCTGACAACCCAGACATCGTGTTAACCAGCTGAAAAGGACAAAGCATAATAGAGAGAGATGTAGAAATCAAAAATATAAAAAAAGAGTGACTGTGACTGTGAGATAAAAGTGAAACGACGACATACAACAAAATACTTTTATCAAGTTGTATTAAGCCAAACAAAAGTGGCTCTTACTTTTAGTTTTATTGTAGTCTCCAAGGTGCTGCTCTAATTTAGAGTGAAAAGTGCTCTGGCTTTCACCCTGTTGTCAAGAACATGAGGTGCCAATGACACTGAAATACTTTGAATAAATTACAGCAGTCTTTTCTTTATTTTTTTTCACTGGTATTATCATACTTTTTACTCTTTCCTCATATCATTATAACACGGCAATGGTACCAGGAGAACTGTCACATTATTTTATAAGACCTGGAGCTTGTAAAGCAAGATGTTTAACTGACTTGCTAGATACAAGTAGTTAAGTTGAAAGTAGTCTCATAAAAATCATCAATAAATTTAACTTGCTCAGCTGGAAATATGTGCATCAGTCACTCCAACTGAGATGACTTTCTTGTGTAAAGGCAGTTTTTATTTGGATCGTGTTGTGTAGCAGTGGACACTGGTGTTGACAGTTGTATGATATTACTGGACTTTAATGCCTCTAAGCTCCTCAAGCTGTGTCAAAGTGTTATACAGCTGTTAATGTGGCCATTGACTGCTGGCCAACAGCAGAATCTCCAGCAGCTTGTGTGAGGTCCACTTAGAATAAAAACTGATGTTGGAAAACAGCCTGCTATGCTAAATAGATAAATAGATGAGAGATTCCCAGTAAGTGTGTCCTCTAACAAATAACTTGTCTATGAAAACCTGCTGCATGTTTTCTGTTTGGCTTATTTCCTCAACCAACTTCAATGCCTTATGTAAACATTACATACAGTTCATCATTAATAGATCATTAGAATTTCAATAACTAGATATTAGTGCTAGAAATTAATCCGTACTATAAACAAATGAAACAATGAACAACTAAGATGCATCTTGTGTTGTAAACCACTATGTTGGAGTGGAAATCTGCATAACAGGAGGAGGAGAGACCTCTTCAGAAGTAAAGGAAGCTGAAATACCAGATGAAGGAGGAGAGGGCTTTAAAAGAATAATTTATAACCAGTTTTATGTTCTTTAGTAAAGAGTCAAAGAGCGAACTATCAATACGAGAGGCCTTTTTCACAAGAGACATGTCACAGTGGGAAAAGCAGAGGTCTAAATAATAATGTTAATAAAAGCTCTGTTTGATTTCTCTTTTTCAGTTGACAGTTCTGATACTGTGCACACGTGTTAATACACACATGTGACACACTGCCTTGTTGTGAGTAACACCTGTGCCTTTCCTACTGTGACAAGTCAAAACGTCTATTGTGACAAAAGGCCTACAGTATTTTTCGGACTATAAGGCGCACTTAAAATGGGTTGTCGGAGCATTACGGCTTCCGTAGTCAGGAGCCTCGCTGAGTAATATGCGCTGACTGTTTTGTTTTGCTCAATGCGCCTTATTATCCGCTGCGCCTGATGTATGAAAATAAATCTGTTCATTGATACTGCTCTTTAAAATGCGAAAAAAAAAAAAAAAAAAACCGGTATTCAACAAGCATGAAATCTCTCACTGCTTTATTGCAATTAAATCATCTTGTTAGTCTGTGATTAATTACTGACGTTAACATACTACATCTATAATCGGAATCTATAATACCGAAAATGTAAAACATAAATCAAGTGGCCAGATAAAAGCAAATTTTATTAATGCAGAAGTAATGTCCATTTCCATCTGAAAAAATAGAAAATCTACAGCTTTCAGCAGATTTTCTGAAAAATGTGATTTCATACAATTAATATTTCAGAGATAGACAAAGACTGGAGAGAGAGAGAGAGAGAGAGAGAGAGAGAGAGAGAGAGAGAGA
>JAOXYL010000055.1:4307764-4319840 GCA_028564955.1 Terapon puta
AGGCAGCCCAGTGACACGAAGCCACAATGCGGCTGTTATCATGCGCAGCAGAAGATGTTTTACACAGTCGGAAGCCTTTTTGCTAAGCCTACTATGTCGCCACACTGAAAACTGAAAACAAATTGAGACGGGACCTGAGCTTTCATTTCACACCAGTTCAAAGAGTTTTGATTGCTCACGCCCATCAGTGCTCTCTTTCTCACACACAAACACACACACGGTAAAGTCCTATTTCCGGTTGCAAGCACGGCCACCCCTGACACTACGAAGACAGGTCTCCTCTACTTAGTTTTACGACTACTCTGACACACGCAATCAGCCATAAAATTCACCCTCACACAAAAGAGCCCTCCAATAAGCTTCTTGTGCAGGGGCCAATAAAACCAGCCGCCCTAGGGCAGAAAACAACTGCTTCTCCTCAAGTCGATTTATGACCCCGCCTCTCTTGTTGGGTGACGAGGTGGAAAGAAAAAAAGCAATGTGTCTTTTTTTGGGATGACGGAGTCATCTAGAAAATTGAGGGCCATCGCAAGATCAACTGCTGTAAAACATGATGGCAGGCTGATCGGTAAATAGCCCTGCCTTTCGAAGGGATGGCCATAAAGTACTGGCAGGTGCAGAGACTTTGGTGGATGCTGTCACAGGCACAAAGTATCTAAAAATATACATCCCACATATATATCATATCACTTCAAGACCCATGATTCAGCACAACTTGTTTTCACATCTATGAAAGAAAAAACACAACATAGAGTAGACACAGAGCTAACTACAGGCCATCTGTAACTGTTCGAGCCGCTTCATACTGAGGTATGGCACCATATACGGCAAAGGCCAGAGGTTAACAAACTGATAGCTGAGGCCATTACATCACCAACACCACACCAAGCCTCCTTTGTAATTCACGAAACATGTCCCCATCTGGTTGCTCGTCAGCTTTATGGTTTAACAGCTTTCACGCTTGATATCAGCGTAAAGTAGATGTCTGTCTGGTACGACTTAAGATGGAGCTGTATTTTCTGTCAAGTTGGATTTGTACTGCCTTTAATCGGGACAGCTTCAAGAAGTCAACAGAGAGGAGATCTTCAAATGTTCTATGTCTTAATGCCACTCAGTCTCAGTCAGGGGTGTCTGCAGTGCTAAGGTACAGCACAACTTAGTGTCAGTCGGGGTTACGTGACTGCACATTACCCCGACTGACACTGTGTGAGGTGGTATACATGCTAAATCCTGCTCCAAAGATTCTTTTTGCGTCTCTCCTCTTCAAAGTTCATTATTCCAGGGTTTTTTTTAGCTCTGGCTTAGACGCCTATTCACAGGTTTCTCCCAAGCCTTCCACCCAGCTTCCCTCTCTCTCCCTCCTATCTACTGACAATCCTCACTCTCCTCATCTTTAAACCTCACCAGCACAATGCAGGTTTTAGCGGGATGAGAGACGAGTGTTGATGCCTGCTTGAGTTCATCAACACGGGTATAAGCCTAAAAGTTAACCAGCGCTGGGCCATTAGGCTTTCGATGCATAAGCTCCTGGAGCTGTGCAGTATCGCCAATAAGCGATGCTTCAAAGATGTGCACGGTGGGAGTGGGGAGGCAAAAGGCTTAGGGCTTTAAAGTACTGTAGTTGTGGGGAAGTTTTCGAGAGTATGCCGGGTAGAGATTTCCAAGCAGAGGGAGGGAGAGACGGTCTTACAGTAGAAGGGATGAGTTGAAGGACTAATATGTAAACCATCTGTGAGGCTGATGAAAGTGATTTGTGCTCCCATCCATCCATTCATAGACTCTTCTAAAAGTCTATGAAGGGTGCTCACTTGTAAAGGAAGAGCAGTCCACTGAGGGCCTTTTGATCAGCCAGGAGACACTGAGTGGAACAGAGGGGATCCAAAAACTCTGAAAATGAACGGTGCGATTCTTCCAATAAATGAGCAGTTGTTAGACCATAGAACACACATATATATATTCGGGATTCCTGGCTGAGAAATCTGATTTATGTGCATGCTCACAAAAACAGTTTAGGTGAGCGTGCATTGTGTGTCCCTGCTGTCAGATATTTTACAGTGTAGCTGCAACAAAGAATACTGTACAGCCTGTGTGCGCCCAAAGAGGCCAGGCTTAATGTAAAGCATAACAGCAGCACTGCCAATAGACAAAGGGATTCCATTTGGAGCCATTTCACGCATGGTGTAAGGCAACTAGCGGAGAAGAGGAGGAGGACAGTGGATAATAAATGGGACATTCTCCCTCGATGCCTGTGGAGAAAGACAGTCTTCCCACTCTTTCCACATCAAGGTGACGACAGGAGAGAGAGGGAGCATGGGCTGGTTTCTGCTTCATGCCTGTTATGCTATTTGTGATGAAAGCATGCCTAAGAGCTTAGCACTTTAGTAGCTCTCTGAGCAAATTTAGCTCTTTAACAAGTTTGTTCAAGTTTGCAGCTTTACAGCTGCGTCATTCTTAACTTTGCAAATTCAAGGATGGAGCAGAAGAGTTTTCAGTCACTGCTGCTGTGATGAGAAGTCCCTCAACTTGGCTTCCAAAGGAATTTATGAGAGAAGAAAAAAGTTCTCACGACATGGACTGGTGCTGCTGAATACCCCATGCTGTCAGTGTTTCTGAATACATAGGCATGCTTCA
The DNA here is from genome assembly GCA_028564955.1 of Terapon puta. Lineage (NCBI taxonomy): Eukaryota > Metazoa > Chordata > Actinopteri > Centrarchiformes > Terapontidae > Terapon > Terapon puta. The sequence continues at coordinate 4,310,396 of JAOXYL010000055.1, forward strand.
GTCCAGGGGTAATATGATATTCTTGATATGTGGAGAAGCACAGGACATGGTTTTGATCCCTGCAAACAACAAACTTGAGAGCCCTTGAGTAAAAACCCTTGGTGCCTCACTTTTAGAATAATTGCTAATTTTTTTATTAGTTATCTACACATGATCAAAAGATGTCAACTGGTTACATCCCATTACATACAACCTTCCTTTCTAATGTGGAAGGATTTTTAAAGAAGTTAATTCTGTGAGTGACTTGGCAATGTGTAGTACAAGGTTTCCTGCTTACTGAGGAATTTGAACCTGTTTGGTCGTCAGACTACACAAGCTCCAAGAGTGACGCCACAGTGCCCCCTGCTGGAGCTGGATGAAAGTACAATCTGAGGGGAGCCGTGAGTCTTCACTGCACCACAAGCTCCCATTTCAACCAGTGTATCATTCTGACATCCCGAGGAGGCCATTATAGCTCTTTTGAGGTATGCCATCATGGACATGCGCCTGCCACGGCTGAGTGAGTGTGCGGTGAGGAGATGCTTGGTTTAGATCAAGAATTTGATTGCTTCCCTTCAGTGTAAGTAAGTGTGCTTTTGTAAAGTGGGCTCAACGCAGCACGGACAAGTTGTCAACTCTAGCTCACATTTGGATAATTTGTTTTTGAGAGTGAGCTATTTAAGACATGAAAATAAAGTTTTTTATATTCTCCTCTGATTGCATTGTAATCTCTAGTCTAGACTGAATTGACTAAAACAAATCATGACAGTCAATACATTCACTTATTATTACATTCCCAAATATTTATTGGCCATAGCTTCTCAGATTTGATTTGGTTGGTTTATAACATTTTGAACTGTTTGACAAACAATTGTAAAGCAAAGCTCGGAAACTATGCTTGTCTTTCTAATGCATAAAATGATTTACTGACTCACTGAACACACAGCCACTGTGATGATGACAATAACCTTTAGTTTCAGCTTTCTTTCCATTCCTGCCTATTTGTGTTTCTGTTTGCTACCTTAAAATCACAAAAGACTTGTGAGACATTTGGTGGGTGCTGTGTATAGATTTTAACCCAACAATCATTTAGTTTGATTAAACCATAACTCATCTTTACCTGATTGTAGGAAAAAGATTTTTCCTACAACAACACACCATTATACCAGCTGTAGTTCATTTTACTTTCTATATTGTTTTATCCATCTGTAATGTTTCCAGGGACCTTTAGAGGCTGTGTAAATAACATTAATAACAGTTTGAAAGAAAGCTACAGAGACAATAATAAAGACAGTGAACCCCCCGCTTATCATCTCCTCTACACAATGATTTAACACTTGACAACAAAACATTCATACAAAAACCTGTTAGGGAACGCGTAGGTGGGAGATTTTGATATTCCACCTCAGCTTTATGCTCTACTGCACCAGCCGTGAAATATAGTGAACGTGTTGTTCCAGTCGACATAAACACAACACCCCCCTACAGAGCCCAGTCTGGTTCAGAAGGATGACACGTCACAGTCACACATGTTAAATAACAGGCACACCGCCACTTTCTGATGTAGAAGAGTTCATCTGCATGTAACCCGTCTTCATTTGACACATACAGAAGACACACACAAGTGAGTGCTTCTCAGAAAATGTGAGAGAGAAAAATGAGAAGTTTCAACAAATATGTTTTCCTTAAGTTTCTCTCCTTTCAGAGAGATTTTCTGAATTTATTTTCTGTTCTCCATAAATAAGTCATGTGAGCACAATGTACATATTGTTTTATGTAGTAACAAAGCGGATTTCTGACATTTTGGTAAAAAAAATGTTTTCACTGTGGCTTGAGATTTCATAGAAAATACCAACAGTCTGGATGTGAAACATGAATGCATTTTAACTTCATGTGGGATTGCAACTGTTTTTTTCATTGCTGACTTTGTGCTGTGCGCTCAGATAATTTAATGTATTAAATATTTAAATTAAGACACTAATACGAATAAGAGTGAGAGATATATAGTAATAGTTCCCTGCAAATCCACTGCTCACACAGACGGCATTCTGCATCAACGTCAACCCGCATCCACGAACAGATAGACCAAAACACACAAAGAAACGCGGAGACCCGTACACTCAGACACACCCAAACCTATAGTGAACAAAAGGCACGCAATCACAGACTGTCACACACACACGCGTGCGCGCACACACACACCAGAAGAGACCACCTGTCAGCATGTGTTGAGCGCCACAGGCAACATCACATGCTCCCTGAAAAAAAAAAAATCCTTTTGATATTCATATCAACTTCCAGCTCCATACACTCCAAATGCGTCTCGCTTTCCTTTTTCTATCTCGCTCTATCTCTCTCTCACAGACATAATAATGACACAACATAAAAGTGGAGTGTAAAAAATCTAGCAGCGCAGGTGAGGTGTTTGATCTGAGCACAGCGCCATTTCTGGAGCTGAACGAACTGCAAATCATGGAGGGGGAGGTGGTAAAAAACAAAGAGCAAGTGGGACAAATAGACATATTGCAAAGAAGTTGTGGAAAGTTTTGAGGCAGAAATAGAGAATCAGACATAGTAGTGTGGTATTAACACGCAAACACACTTGTGAGTGGCAACAGAAAGGGCATTTGGCCAAGTTATGGAAGGGCACTGGGCCAGTGTGACCGTCCTGCCAAACTGCCCCCCCCCGGCAGCCGAAGACAATCCACCATCATGACCGCTATCGACATCACAATTAGAAAGCAGGGCTCAGCTGGTGGACGGGTGGGATGGAGAAATGAAAAACAAAAACTAAATAAGTAGACAGAGTGTGGAATGAGCGGATATGCATGTATCAATATTCATTTTTAATTACAACTTTCTACAGCTCTATCATCAGATTAAAGCACCAGTCGAGATTTCAGTAATCTTCCTGCACTGGTCGATAAAATTAGAAGTTCACCCCCAAAGCTCCTCCCCTTCACATCATCATCTGATATTTCTTGAAAACTTTTTTTTCCATTGTTCTGCTTTTGTTTACCTGTCTTTGTGAAAGTGTAAATTGTTGATTTATTGGTCATTCTGGTGCTGTTTATCCACTACTACTTCCACTCTGAGTTAGCACATGCACATGAACCTGAACAGCAGCAGTGACTGAAGCTCTGTTGTGATTTGCTGTTTTGATCCAGGCATGGTGGATTCCTATGAACTGGACAAAAAATAAGTTACCTACATGTACTTTAACGTAACTACCTGTTTTCTTTTGCACTTTGAAGAACCTCCTGTTAATGTGGCACCATATCCGCAGCAATGTTTTATCATAACAAGGTGTGAAGAGTTTGACCATACCAAGATGTGTCTTAGACAAACACTACCTTAGTCTCAGCCTTGTTTAAGATTGAGCTTTCAGTGTGCTAACTGATAGGATTGTATTTTATTGTCCCTCGTGCTGAAAAGGAGTCTTTGCTTTGCGACTTATATGAAACACCACTGCCAAGGTAAATGTTTTGGCATTCACTCTGCAATTTATTCTGCCTCCCAAGTAATGTGAGGCTGAAATGTTACTCTGTATTCCCTCCCTGCGGCAAAAGTCATTTTCACAGCCACATGACAAAATATTAACATGGGCCTCAGAATGAAATGTCACAGTGATTTCTTTGTCAAACTGAAGCAGAGGCTGGTTCCCCTAATGCGGTGTTAAGAGGTGCTGCAGCGAGAGGGGACTCCCGGTGCGGCTACTCTGGTCTCAGGTGCCACACCTGTGCTAATAGGACTGCTAATTGGAGCGTGGTACTGTGGAGGCACACACACTACACACAAGCAGACTAAAGCTGGACACACAAGGGAGCTATGTGCTTCACTCGAGGTCCGTGTGTGTGTGTGTGTGTATGTGTGGAAGAACGGCTTCCACATAAAGATATTTTTTAATATCTTGGTTTTCAAATATTAAACATGGACTGATTCATCTTGAGGCACGTAGAGATGAAAACTGAATAGAGGACTTTGGACTTGACAGAAGTGCAAAGGCTTGTTGGCATTTTTCCAATTTTTCTTTTTATCTCAGCCTTTCTGTCCTCTTTCTTCCCCATAATCACTGTGGGGGAAACATGCTGAATAAAATATTACCATGTGTTGTTGAAAGACCAACCTGGTTTCCACGTACCCATATTGAACAATCTGTCACCCGGCAGTGTGTCACAGTGTCATACATATAGTCAGCATCAGAAACACACACAAAATGCTTTGAAAACTGTCTGCCCCATTCAATATCATACATGTGTCCAAAGCAACCTGATCGCATACACACACTTCCCACTACTATTCTGCTTCATATACAGTTGTGTTGTTGCTTAAAAGAAGCATCATGTGTGCACACTGCCAGGAAAGAAGAAAGGAGCGAGGTGCACTAAAATATAAAAAGAAAAAAAATTTCATGTGGTTGTTTGTGACGGGGACGTGTTCCACAGTTGTTGTTCAAAGAGCCATATTTGAATACAAGTAGGTGGAACATCTGTCCGGGTTTTTTTTTTCCTGACATGAATTATTAACATCCTGTCATTGCTGGCAGCAACAGTGATCATTATTTCACTTATGAAAAGAAATAATGCCAAAACTGTGTCTCGTATCTATCACTTGTGCCCACACAAGGTTTTTTATAACAAAGAAGGAAACAGAATCATCAACAAATGCTATGCAGTGTTTTTAAATGTGGATAGTTTAGTGTGCTACTACAAATAGCTACATATAATAGGTGATAGATGATATATTTATCCTCATTAGGGAGTTCTCTGTTCCTTTATATTTAAACACAGAGAGTTCAGAGGTTACATACATAACAGCACTTGTGAAGCTGGTGAGGATTCAAAGTTTTACTTTATTAGGGATTCTTAGCAATACTGATGCCTGAGACAGGTCCTCTGCTTAAAGAATAATCAGTCAAAACATTACACAAAACAACAGAAGGCTGAATAAAAAATGGTTACTGCATTTACGTTGAAATAATAGTCATGATTGAAAGAATCTGACTCTCAGTTATATAACAAAAACAACATTGACTGTGTCTACATGTGGATTTGGTTAAATGTTAAGTGATTTGGAAAAGAAACCGCATTCAATTTTCATCTGGTTGAGCCGCAGAAAATTAATTTGTCTAATGTGGTGCTTGAACTCGCTCATTTTTTACTTTGGCAGAGTTTCATACCATCTCACCACTTTATGCTTAATATAACAGTCACTTTTCACATGGTGAGAGGCTGTAGTTGGGCAGAAGAGTTTTCTTTAATATGACTTTGGGTAAGTGAGGTAAATGTGTGTGTGTGTGTGTGTGTGTGTGTGTGTTGCTGTGATCAATAGAGCCCATTGCTGAGTCCATGTGCAGTTCATTCACCATCTGATGATCAATATGGGATAAGATAGGAAAGAAAGGACACTCTCTTGCCTTCTCTATCGTCTCATGGACTGTTAGGGACTCTTGAAGACGGGTGGGCGGAATAAACGACAGAATGAGGACCGTAAAGATGGATGATAGAGCGAAGAGCTTCTTTGTAGTTTTAATGGGGAATATCAAGATCAGTCATCACAAGACACACAAGAGAACACTTGCATGCAGATGGAAAAATGTATGAGAGATACATGCATGCACAGCATGACTATAAGAAAACATGTTCCTGTGTGTTCTGTGGTCAATATAGTCTGTAAAGCTGCAGTCATTCTCAAAACCCACAACCATAAAGCTATATTTGCATGCATTTGTGTTCCCATATGGTAGCGTCAGGGCTGACTTTAAATGTGAGATATGTAACGTGATGTCAGTAAATTGCACACCGCCTGCCCAGTTTATAGCTGCTTTAAAAACCCTGAGAAGTTGGCACAGGTGGATGAGTGGTAGAGAATGTGCAAACATTTGAGGCCAGTTCAAATCCCCACCCTGCTGTGTGTCTTCCCTCTCTCTCTCCTGTCTTTCCTACCTCACTGTCCTGTCTGTAAAAATAATAAATGGTCTAACCCACCAAACAAAACACAAGAGGAAGAACATAGATGGAAAATTAAAGTAGCTTTTTATTTTCCTTTTCAAGTGTTCATTTTTCACATAACGTCTTTCATTACACTGTTGAACCACCAGCAATTGTTCCTGACCACATTAACTCAGGAGGCATAAACCAGGATGTCTTACTGATGAGTGACTTGTCTCAAGCCTATTATAAAGGCTAAAGTTAGACAGTTAAGATGTAACACAGCAGATCTTTAAATCTTTAAATAATCTCTCTTAATTCCACTTGTCAACAACATATCCATACAACAAATGGCCATTTTGAGCTATGCAATGTACAATGTATACACATAAAATAAAAGACACAGCTTTCTAATGTCTATGGAGAGGGCTGGTTGTGTGCCCTGTGTCATCAGTAGGTGAAGCCACACACAGTGTCAATGAGTGAATTGGGGCTTTTTCAGTGTAATGGCCTTTAAACAAGAAAGCCGGGGAGAGTTAGTGACACGGGACAATGCAGCTGTCACACGATTCTTCTGTTTTCTGTGTAAAGACAGACATTTACACTAATGCATGTATACAGGACAGTGCTTCTGGCACAACAGCGCAATAATATCACAAATCATCAGATGTGTGTGTGTGTGTGTGCATGTGTATGTGTGTGTGTGTGTGTGTGTGTGCTGATGGATGAGTGTCTTCAGAGATAAATGGGTGCCTATTATTTGTGCCTTTTATAGGCAAACTCCCTGCTGACTTCCGAATGGGAATAGCATGCTGTCTTCCCGAACACGCGCACACACACAACCACACACACATGCACATAACGAGCTACAACTGAGGGGCCCTAGGCTGTGGCACATCTGTTGTAGAGGAGATATAAGGCATTCATGCAGGGACTCTCAAGATTCTCCATGTTATGCCACACAAAGGAAGAAGGAAGCCATAGTGGTGTATGGGGTCTAATGACAATCTTACCTAAAAATCCCTTCTGGATAAGACCGTAGCTACACACAAAGACGCACTGAGACACATTGTCTCAAATTGGCCCACTGACCTTCACATGCCCTCTATACTACATACAGCTTTCAGTATTCTTGACTTCTAGTCCAGTGAAATGGCTGACAAAAAGATGGAGAAAGTAACTTTGACAGTAAATTTAAAACATAAGAAAGCCTTTATATACACAGTAGTGGGTCACTATGGTAGATTAACAAGATGAACATACAAAAATGCCTGTCACCATCCAAGGTGGCATCTTCCAATTCCTTGTCTTTGTCAAAAACTAAAGCTATTAATTATGATATCATACATGATTAAGAAAATCACGAAATATTGGCATTTGACCAACTGGAAGGACCTCATGCTTTACATTAAATAATATTCATTCATTTTCATTCATCTTCTATATCTGCTTATTCCTGCCAGGCAGGGTCACAGGGTGCTGGAGCCTATCCCAGCTACTTTGGGCGAGAGGCAAGGTACAGCCTGGACTGGTCGCCAGTACATTAAATAATATCACAAATCTTTTTTTAAAAATCTATATTTCCTTCCTTCATTTGACAATAAGGACACTCTAGGTGAAAAATGAGTGACCAACAGTCACAAACCACACGAGGAAAGAATAAAGCGCTTCAGCATGTCTGTAAGCCTCCAGTATTTTAGCAGAGCAGGACATAATCTGAAGAGGTCTTTAGCCTTTTCTCATGAGAAGAGAGGCAATGAGAGAACACAACCGCGGTGTTAGAGGGGATTCAGCTCTCTGTCTGCTACAATATGCCTGTCTAAAGCTCTCCAAACCAGGCTTAGCTTCCTGGCCCTGGCACCGCCTCCCTCTCTCCCTGTGCCAGTGTCAACTTCAGCTCGGTACGGTGCCAGTCGCCAACGCCAGACTCAGCTTAGCTCGTGGCAGCGCCTCCTCACCACTCAAAGTGGGTTTCTTCTTTCCTTCCTACATTGCGCCTTTCCTTGCTTTACTTGGATGTCTTTCATTATTTTCTGTTCCCCTTGTAATTTTACTTTTTATTTGTATTAGCTTCTTTCTTGTTTGATTTATCACCATTGCTACCTTTACCTCCTTTTAACTGTTTTTTTTTTTTGGCAGCTCATGTGTATGCAGAGGTGCTTTACCAAATCCTTCTATTAGCCCCTGCACCATACTCACAGCTATACTAATTACAACAATATTTAAACCCACACACCACTCAAAATCCCAACTAGCTTGGTGTATATCATATCCCCTGTAATAAATGAACTCAGTCTAAAACACAGCCTTGCTTTCCAGAGTCTATTTGAGAGCCAATTTTCAGACACAACCTTGGAGTGACTTTGGATATGTGAGGGTAATTATATATGGTTCTGAAGAAGTAGTCAAGTGTTGAAAACAGCCGCTCATGGTCTGGAGACTCTTGAGACAAAAGCTACAGAGGGATACTTGTCATGCAGAAGAGACACTCGCTTGGTTTAACAAGGAGCTGAGAGGCAGCCGGGTGAAAGAGAAATAGGTCTATATTCAAAAGAATAAGCAATTGATGGTAGATTGAACTTTTCTGTTTAAGATTGCAGTTTCTGTTGAACTGGCTGTGACTTTGTATAAGTAATTTCCTAGCGGGCGATCGTACCGTAGAACTACATGGAGAATGCACTGTTGCCCCCATGAGGCGAGCTGAAAAATACTCTAAAATGGAAAAGATGTCATCCTCTGAAATGGGCCAAACTCACTACAGCCACATAATGAGACAATAAGGATAAATAGCAAATATTATTTATCCAGTTTCAAAGCGGAAACCAGGGCAATGTCTCTTTCCCTAGATCTCTGTCTGTTGCCAGTGGGCCTTGTGGGTGTAGCACCCACCACATATGGATAATGGAGGAAAACAAGTCCTTTGTTATCTTAGTGCTCCTAGGTACACCCCTCCGGGGGTATTTGGGAGGGCAGCAGGATCTCAGTAGGGGGTCTGTATCTGTCACCTTAGTTTAAGGCCTTTTTCATGGCGGCTGACCCAAATCAGCCCCCTGGGGCAATGCCGGCCCCTCCACAGGACTCCACCGCTGCAGATAATAGGCTCGTTTGGCAAAGTATCCAGACACTGGAACCAAAGCAGCCCTGACAGCTGTCAACCACGGCAAACATCCTCCTTCGTGACACACACACGCGCACTATACGAGGATAGTAATGTGTGTGGTTATGATAGTATGTGTGTGGGGTGGGCACTTGCGTGACAGTACAAAGGTGTGTAAATGTGTACGTTCTTGTCTGTGTGGGTCCCTCCGTTTTGTTTTGGTTTGTTTTTTTTTCTTGTTTTGGCGCTGCCTATCCACAGCTCTGGTTAAACGGCACCAACGTTTCCAGACAGTATTCAGGCAAGCCGACGCCATGTCAGGAGCAATTTGGCGCGTCGGCAAAAATCTCTTCCTGTAGGCGAGCTGTCATGGAGGAGAAATCAAAGACACCTACGTGACTGGCTGGGTTGCCTCTGAGCTGAAAGAGAGGCTTGGTGA